>OZ059902.1:18455044-18730044 GCA_964057215.1 Oscheius myriophilus
GTAATTAGAAAAATGTCTAACTGCGAGAAAAACGCAATTAATCGTTAAAACAGTAACTGCATTGCACTTCTGACGTTTTCAGGTATAACTGCCGTTTGTATGTGTTTTTTTAAATATAATTTTCTTAAATACTAGAATTGTTGTTTTTAAAATTTAAGTGTTTTACAAAATTATACACTTTTGGATAATTCTGTTTTGTAAAACAAATCAATTAGTGCAAATTAATTGGTTAAGCCGAAAATTTCGAAATCTTTCGGTGAAAACTGAGATAATTATGTTTTTCTGGTTAAAGTTGCTGTAAAAAATACGTAATGCATCAAATATTAGTATTTAAAAAGAATTTTAAAATATAAAACATTTATTTTTATTCCAGGTCTTCCCGATGTACGCTTCCTCCTTCCTTCTCGTCGCCATCAGCGCCGATCGATACCAGGTAAAACCAGTAATCGATAATTAATTTACAAACTGATTTATGTTACAAATCGCTTAAATACCAATTTCAGGCAATTTGCCGTCCTTTGGCTTCAATGAAGTCAGCCTCTGCCTACAACCGCCCTTCGCTCTACGCCGCCGCCGCTTGGGTGCTTGCCCTCATTCTTTGCACACCGCAGTTGTTCCTTTTTGAAAAGGTAATATAAGTGCACTGTAAATAATGATTAAAAATAAAAATAAAATATAAGAAAAGGGCGGCTTGAAAAACATTTTTTTAAAAATATGCTATTTTCAAGAAAAGTTTAAAATTATGGTGCACAATAAGAAACCTGAATTGACTTTGGGAAAAAGGTAACTATGCATAATAATATTTTTAAAAAAAGCCAAAATTTACAACAAAAAAAAGCCTAAGTAAAAAAACTAAAGGAGTTTTGGCGGTCAAACCTGAAAGCAGCTTTTTAACAGCGCGCGATACCGCAGAAAGATATTGTAACTGCATAGACAGTTATTGATTTTTTTGTGAATACGACTTAGTACATATTAAGATTATATAAAAATTGAAAATCTATCGATTCCCATACTTTAAAATATATTTAATTTCCTGTCTTCTACATTTACTGCAGTTTTCAAAAAAAAAAAAAACAATTGCTGGTTTAAAAAACTACAGTACCCAATTGTCAACCGGTTTGATAGAGTACTGTAATTCAAGAAAATAAATTTCCTTTTACTATATTACTATAGTTGTTCCTTTTTGAAAAGGTAATACAAATTAACTCAAAATAGTGCAAAAAAAAAACGAAAATATCTAGGAAAAAGGGATACAGGGCGAAAATAAGAAAACCATTGCCACAAATTTAGTAAGGGTAGTTGAAATCCGAAAAGTGCCATGCCAATTATGGTGCCCAAACAGAAGTTTGCCTTTAGTTCAGTCTGTTATAAAGATAGAATTACATGTTAAAAATAAAAAAATGGCAAAAGTTTGCTCGAAACGTAAACAGTTTTGGAGGTGAATGCCAAAAAGTGAATCCGAAAATTGGGCGCTTTTATGTCAAACCTGAAAGCTGTTTTATTCTGCGCCGTGGGCCAACGCGCCAAAAAGATATTGTATTGATTTTTATACAACTATTTTACCTGTTAGTACAATAAAAAATATTTTAATCGAAAAAATGTATTTTGAGTTACAAAAGTAAATTTTTCCTGATCAACTCTGAATTCAAGTTCAAAGTTGATTTTCAACTTAAACGACGAGAATTTCCAAAAACTTAAACTTTCGTAATTTTCCTTGGAGTTTTTTTGGATAAAGATTTTTTTTTGGTAATTTAGGTTTCAAGTTTCCAAATTTAGTAATAGTTTGAAATTCATACGCGAGTTTTTACATTTTTGAGATTTTCCGTCTTTTGCCGACGTGCAAAAGTCGGAAAATCTCAAAATTGAAAAATTTTAGCGCTAGATTTGGCTAGAATTGCTAGATGGCTAGAATTGGCCTATCTAACGGAAATAACTTCTGAAATAATAACGATTTTTAAAATATTTTCGAAGTTTAAAACGTACAGTACCTTCTCGTTCCCCAGGTCAAAAAATCGATACCTATCGGAAATTTTCCAAAAGGGCAATAAGGGCCTTAAAGGGACAGTCAGGCGGGTTTTACAACATTGGCTCATCTAGGAGAGAAAAATTCGCTGATCAAGAAAATATATGACTATGGGTCGGAAATGTACCGTTTTCGATAGACCTGGCTTCAAAGTGTCCAAAAACGGCCGACCATCCGCAGATTGTGCGGATGGCCAGTACGCCCTGCGTGTCCGGTATTTACAAGGGATGCTAATGAACCGAATTCATTCTAATTGACTGAGATAGCTGTGAAAATGAGGAGGGTGCGAGACAATTTTGCATAGTTCATTCGCATAATTTACGACCGTATCCGATCGAAAATGAAACGATAATGTGTCCAGCCACCTTTGGGATACTTTTAAAGCCAGCATTTTTCCCCCCACGTTTGCTCCATTTTTCAGAGACGCCTTTTTGAAAGACTCTTTTTTGTTGTTATAACTAAAAGTTTAAAACTTTTCCAAACAAAATAAATTTCAGTTGGATGGAGAAGACGGTGACTGTGTTGGTGCCTATACCTCTCCTCACCAGTACACAGCCTACGTGATCGTATTCAACGCAGTCGTTTGGCTGCTTCCGTCGGCCATCGCAGGCTATCTCTACTTCTGTGTTTGTAAAGCTGTCTGGCAAAGCGCAGCTGGGATTCATGAAAAGAAGAAGAGCAAGCAACAACATGGGGGACTGAAGTTGCATCATAAAGGTGAGAATTAAAGGGATTGTCAGGGGCCTTTTTATGCTACAGTACCCCCACGGTAATAAAAAACAACGCGGCACTACCTGCGATTACGATTGTCCGCGACTACTCCTTTGGGATTTGTTGAAATGATTTGGCTGCGAGAATCAAACCTCTCGCTGAGAGACGCAGACAGAACGAGAAACGCCGCCGAGAGCCTTTTTCCGCAGCCCACTCGGCTACCAGCTATATTTTTATGCATTTTCATATATTTTACGGCAGTTATTTAGCGTGTGTTTATTTTAAATAGTGTAAAAACCGAAAAACGATGAAAATACACATTTTAGAGCAAAATTAAAGCCGGGCTTGAAAATCCGCAAAGAAAATTTTGGCAAAATGCCAGCTTGCCGATTTGCGCACACTTTTCGGTAAACACCGCGACGTTGCCTCTGCGTATGGCCGTTGGCTGGAAGCCGTTGGAACAAAATGTTTCACTTATTCGTCATTAAAATACTTTTTTATCGGATACGTGCATGGTTATGAAATCCTGAAATAATAAATTATGAATAATCAAATAAAAAAAACTTGCAAAAGGCCCCTGACGGTCCCTTTAAGTTTGCATGTTTGCCCCCGGTTTCTTTGCTTTTTTGTTCATGTTAGCTTTTTTGTACAAACTTTTACATACACAAATTGATTTTTATGAAGTTTGGCAACTTTTTCAACATTTTAAAACGCGAAGTATAGCTGTCGCCAAACGGGCATCTTGCCAAAAACGGCCTTAAAGGGACCATCAGGGTCCTTTTTAAAGTTTTTTAATTAATAAATTTAATTTAGTTGATCAACTTATCATTTTCAACTCCTTTTTCCTAAAAAGCCGTAATTTCAAATCAAAACTCAAAATATTTTTTTAAACGGGCTCCAGCTTACGTTTTTTCACACCATCTGCCTGCTGTCAAAGGTGAAAGCCGCAGGGGATATGGAACGCGCGGCGCTGAGCTTCCATCGACCTCATAGCCAACTGGTTAGCGTCGGTAGCTGGTAACCAAAAGGTCCCGTGTTCGGTTCCACTCTGGTGCCAATGGTTTTTGCTGGCAAAAAGAACAATAACTGACAAAATCGTACTGTTGTATTCTGACGTTGTTTTTAATTGCAGAAAAAAAGGTCCCTGATGGTCCATTTAATGCAGCAAAATGCGGAGACGCAGAGCAAAAGTGGCTTTAACAGCCGATGTTTGTTTGGCGACAGCTATAAGCTCAACTTGAGCATGGTTTTGCTACAGAAAAAGTTGGATTTATCATTAATTTAGTTGAAACCTTAGCTGAGAACCTTCCTAGGGCCCAAATAAGTCATTTTCTAAATTGATGAACGCTACCGTTTTTTATCCCAAAAATTGTTGGGTTCTGTAATTTTTTTCCAAGTTTTCGGCAAAAATGTCCCGTTCAAATCGTCGAAAAATATGAAAAAAAAAGGTTTTTTAAATTTAATTTTCAATAAATGGCCTTTTGGTTATTTACACGTTTTAAGGTTTTAATACCTTTTTGGGTTTTTTTCGACTTCTGTGCGGAAAAACCGAAAGTTTCGCTAAACAAACGTTAAATTTGATATATTCGCGGTAATGTCTTATAAAGAAAACCGAATTCAATGCTTTTGGATAAGTTTCACAATTTACAATATCCAATGAGCCAAAAAATCGAAAGTTTGAAAGTGGCTTCAGCCTTGGAATTTTCTTTAATGCACCCATGTTCTAGGTCAATTTTGGACAAATTCCAAGACATTTTTATTAAAAACATTTTTTTTAATAATAATTTTTATGTTTCAGGAAGCCCGGTTCAATGCGTGGAGCTCGATCGCCGTCGCATCCAAACCGTCAAACTCACCCTAACAATCGTGGCAGCCAACTTCGTCCTATGGGCTCCTTTCTGCATAACCTCCGTAGTTGATGCAATTTGCCCTCAGGCCATCAGTATGTTTAAAGGGACCGTCAGGGGCCTTTTGCAAGTTTATTCTATTTGATTATTCATAATTTATTATTTCAGGATTCCATACCAATTTTTTATGCACGTATCCGATAAAAAAGTATTTTAACGATGAATAATTGAAAAATTTTGTTCCAACGGCTTTCAGCCAACGGCCATGCGCAGAGGCGACGTCGCTGTGTTTACAGAAAAGTGTGCGCAAATCGGCAAGCTGGCATTTTGCCAAAATTTTCTTTGCGGATTTTCAAGCCCGGTTTTAATATTTGCTCTAAAATGTGTATTTTAATCGTTTTCGGTTTTTACACTATTTAAAATAAACACACGCTAAATAACTGCCGTAAAATATATGAAAACGCATAAAAATATAGCAGGTAGCCGAGTGGGCTGTGGAAAAAGGGTCTCAACGGCGTTTCTCGTTCTGTCTGCGTCTCTCAGCGAGAGGTTTGATTCTCGCAGCCAAATCATTTCAGCAAATCCCAAAGGAGTAGTCGCGGACAATCGTAATCGCAGGTAGTGCCGCGTTGGTTTTTATTACCGTGGGGGTACTGTAGCATAAAAAGGCCCCTAACAATCCCTTTGAATTTAATGCCATTTTTTAAAATCTCACTTTCAGATCCAGTTTTCGCCACCTACATCCTCTTCTTTGGAAACTTGAACAGTTGCATGAACCCGTGGATTTGGTTCTACTTCAACCGGGCTCAAATCAGACGAGCGCTTCGGTGCCATTCCGTTCGTAGACCTCTTTTGAGGTAATTTTTATATATAAATATAGATATTAAAAATATTTTTTTAGATCTTACAGCAAACGTCTAGGAGATACAAACACTGACTATACAAATGATGTGCAGCCGTTTACTGAAACCGCTCAGAGCTCCATGTAGATTTGCTTATCAATGAAACAAAAAAAAAACTTCAGTTGTCGACAAAGTGATCTCTTGATATGTTAATAAAGATGACATCTTTGGTATTTTGGCAATTAAAAGTATTAAAAAATGTTTTTAAGGCGCGTTAAAAAAAACAATTTCAGTCGGAGCTGCCCTGTCTCCATAGCGCAGTGGTAGCGTTTTTGCCTGCAATTCTCGCCACCCGGGTTCTAGTCCACCCTGCGTATTTGGTTTTGCAAATTTGCAGCCAACCTCAAAAACACGGCCAACACACATTTGGGTAATTTTGTCCATTTTAAACGAATTTTGCACAAAAACGTTCAATATATATATATATATTTATCCCGTTCTCTCTATCTCGTTCTCTCTCTCTCACACATACACACACACACTCTCTCTCTCTCTCTAACGTTACTAGTTCTCTCTCTAATTTTCATATTTTCATCTCGTTCTCTTTCACACTCTCTCCCTCTAACGTTCTCTTTATATCCCGTTCTCTCTCTCTCTCTCTCTCGCTCTACCTCGATCTATCGTTCTATCTTCTCTGTCTCTCTCTATTACTCACTAATTCTAAATTTCTTTCAACCATCACTTAAGCATGTCTTTTTTCTTTGGTTTACTCTCATAAAGAAGTTCATTAAGAGAGGCAATTAAATATCCAATCACGACACTCCATTCAATTATAATTAGTCAGCTCATATTTCTTATTAAACAAAAAGGTGGTTTTATACTCCTATGAAATATCGGAAGTTCCCATGGGGTCCAATGATAGTCTAAAAACAAAAGGAATTTTTAATTTTTGTTTGAAACTTTAATTTTAATTTTTTTTTTAGTTTAAATTTTAATTAATTTATTTTTTAAATAGTATAATATTAAAGCATTTAAAAATGTAAGGCATTCAATTCACTTTTCCATGGGTACGTGAACTGATTTCGAATTGGTGCCGCGCTTGGTGCCGCGTCCCCGTATGTTCGTATGTTCGTATGTTTTTTGTCATTTGCCTATTTTATTGATATTTACTTCGATGTTTCACGGTAGTTTTTCAAAAAACAAAAATAAACAACATTTTTTATAAGAGACTAAATATACCAATTACATTTTATCTGTTTTACTTATTTTACGGCAGTAATTAAGCGTGTGAATATTTAAAATAAGTGGAAAAAGTTAAAAAAAAATTAAAATACACTTTTTAAAGCTAAAATTAAAGCCAGGTTATAATTCTGGAAAAGAATTTTTTTTGGCAAAGTGCCAGCTTGCCGATTTGCGCACACTTTTCTTCTAAACACTGCGATGTCGGCTCTGCTTTGACTGAAAGCCGTTGGGAAAAAATAATTCACATATCCCCTTATCTAACAAAACGCGATGGTGTGTGTGTTGTCTATCAGCGTAGGTACACGCGTGGGTGTGGCCGCCTAATTGAGCGGCCGAAGGCCGCAAGCCATGGGGTGCAGGCCGTAGGCGCGCGTACCCGACTGGTTTATCATAAAAATACTTTTTTGTCGGATACTTAGATAAAAAGTGTTATGGATACCTAAAATTATAAAATATGAAATTGCGGTTTTTTCACAATTGGTCTTCAAAGTCGAATTTTCTTCCATTTTTGCATTGAATTCTGCGGTAAACGCGCCCCAGTCACAACTGGCACCTTGCCAAATCCCCCGAATTTAGAGTTTTTGGCTGAAAAAGCTCATTTTCGGTAGTTTCTCGGCATGATATATTCTTAAACTGTATAATAATTAAATTAACAGGTTTTTTATAAGCCAAAGGAGACAAATCGGCAAAAGAAACTGTTTTATACCCTCTGGAGACACTTTGAGAGTTCAAAAGAGAGTATTTCACCGTTTATTTATGAATATTAATTAAATTATAGCCCTTTTTTCACCGTTTATTTATGAATATTAATTAAATTATAGACCAAGTATGACTTTTTTTGGTTAAGCAGGTCCAAGAGCAGATTGCGTCTGAACGTAAGCAGATGGAAACCATAAACGGTTTATCATTGTTTATGAAGTTCGTGGAATGTAGGCAAAACAAAATATCTGAGGGCGGATTCGAACTCGGGTTGCAAGATTTGTAAGCGAGGATACTACCCCTGTACCTTCGGGTGCGCGCCTTGTAAATAATTTGACGCCACCGCGAGACCGACCCCATAGCAGAGTGGCAACGTCCTCTCTTACAAATCTCGCGACCTGAGTTCGAATCCGCCCTCAAATATTTTCTTTTGTCTACATTCCACGAACTTCATAAACAATCATTAGCTACAAACTACAAAGTCAGACTTCTTTATTCATTACTCATCTTCAAGGCGTAAATTACCACAGAAACAACACTTACAATACAAACAACATTGAAATATTTCTCATAATTCGATTCTGATTCAGTTGGTGGCATGTTTTTGTGGTAGTTCTCACACAAAATCTCAACAGCCGTTTTGTCATCAGGAGCTTGCTTCGCAGCTTCATAAATAGCTGACAGATCAAAAGGATTTCCAATTAATTCTTCAAGCGCATAATGAATAAGCTTGTCACGATTGAAATCATCAAAAAAATGAATGAAATACCTATTCTGAACAAACATTTTTAAAAATATACATGAAGGGAACTCACAAGTTTGTCGAGTTTTTGAATCCTCGCTATTCCGCCGTCGACTTTCAGTTGATAAAGTGTCAGATGTAATTGCTGGAAGTCTTATTAAATATCAAATAATTTTATTTACCTTTTCGTAGTACGGAGTGGCTCCTTTAAATAATGGAGATAGGGATTCCGGACGCTTGAAAATGTTCTGGTCTCCGTTACCTGTTTGGAATACTAGGTACTCCAAATTTCCTCGTTTCGATTTATCTTTGCAAACGTCCTTAAAAAACTTCATGAAAAGTTTTTTTGTATTATCTTACAAATGTGTACTTTATCTTACAAAATAACGAAATATCGCAACACTTTTGATTTTGCAGCGAAAACCAATGAAATATGGTTTCACACGTCGCGGAGCTTTAGTACGTAATATTAGCACGTTTTAAGTGTTATTTTTGAAATCAGCACAAAAAAATGACTTAGTTCCGCAATATAATCAATTTGTACTCAAAAAATCATAAATCGCGTCTGAAACATTCAAACACAGGGACCTGAAAAATCCAATTTTTACGCATTTTTAGGCTATTTTTGGTCATTTTTGCACATTCAAGTGGATTTTTAACAAAAATAGTCGTCGATATTTTTTGTTTTTAAATGCTTATCCGATGCGCAATTTGACGTAGATTTCGAATATGAAGTCCATTTTTTCCTGGCTTTTATAGTGAAAGGTCGAAAACCTCGAAAAACCACTTTTTAAAACAGTTTTTGAGGTTATGGATTGAGAAATCACACTAGTTTTCAAAGTTAAAGTTGTTGGAAATAAAATTTGCTACAAAATGGTTTTGTAAAAATTAAAATTTGGTTGACGAAATTTTTACAGTACCTTTTGAGAACCTACCCGAGTCAAAAAATTGTAACCCGAGTCAAAAATTTTTGTTCGACCCCAACATTTCAGCATAAGGTTTTTAGGTTATAGGAAGGTTCAAGACCAATTTTAAGCCCAATCGAAGAACTTTGAAATTCTACGACAGTCACTTACTCGCCTTTTAGAAAAATAGCCGTCGATATTTTTTGTTTTCAAATGCTTATCTGATGCGCAATGTATTTCGCAAACGTCCGCGAAGGGGAGGGCAGACCCTCCCCTTCGCGGACGTTTGCGAAATACCCTACACGCTATTTCCTATTGCGATTTTTCACGGCAGCGCAGGCTCGGCGCGACTTAGCCGCACCTTCACCTGCTCGCCTCGCTTTAGTTTGTGAAATACAGGTTTTCATAATCATTATTTGTAATTGTCTTCAAGCCACTTGTGAAATATTATACATGCCACCTACCTAATGCGAAATACCCCACATAACACTTCCCTATTGTGAAACGATCAACTTTGAAATTTAGCCAATCAGCAACCTTGGCTACGCCCACCATGATGAAATTTTAAAATTTGACAAAATTACATTTTATATAGTACATTTTACACTATTGAGTATAAGCGTAAGTGTGAAGGGCAAAAATGTTTCATCATCAGTGACGCGAGTTCGACGCAGTGGGGGGTCGAACCATGGTCGTGAGTTTGATGTGTATCCTGAGCTTCATTGGAAGTTTCAAACTTTCATATCAATAGAATATCATGTCGAGGCTATAAGCTACCTTCTGCTGAAGTTTCAGCCGCGTAGCTCCAAATCCTCTGTTACAATTTAGGCTCCGCCCACTTTTGTTACGCGTCGCTGCACCGACGAAATTTTTTGCTATCGCCGCTGTGGCATCGGCTTGCGGAGTCATGTTACCTGGCAAAGTAGTTCCTTAGATACACTACGAAGGAAGCTATAAATTATTAAAATTTTGAAAATCGAATTTCGAAATTTCATAAAAAATCAGGAAAATTTTTTTAAAATTTAAATCGAAAAGTCGTTTTTTTAAACTCATTGAGCTGACGTAAAAAAACGATTCGCGCGCTTCAAGCGTTAAATTTTTTGGACGTACGCAATTATTTAATGAAAGTTGAAGGTTCAACACCAATTTTCAGCCCAATCGAAGAACTTTGAAATTCTAAGACAGTGGCATACTCGCCTTTTACAGAGACGAAGTCTTAACTAATTGAAAAATACACACTAACCTCTAGAAAGTCCTCAAGTAAATCCACGTTTCGTTGGTCTTCTTTTGAAATTAGCTTGAGTGAGGCACGTTTAAGGTGCCTAATCATATAGCTCAAGTTACTAGGTACATCCGAAAGAAAACCCAGGTCATGCTCTTTTAGATGCTGAAAATGGGTAATTTAGAAAGCCATTCCTCTCTCTCTCTCTCTCTCTCTCTCTCTCTCTCTCTCTCTCTCTCTCTCTCTCTTTCTCTCTCTCTCTCTCTTAAAAATTTACCTTTAAAGGCCGATATTCTGCTGAAGTCAATGCAGTGAAGTTTTGAAGACAAATAAAGTCAATTCTACATTGGAACTGTAGATTTGTTTGATGGCGAAATAAATCATCATCGGTGACGATTGTAAAATATTTGCATTGTAATTGAAGCCTATTTAGGAGAGGAAGTAAACACTGCTTGAAAGCATGGGTTTTGAAGAATTCTTTGTTGGAATAGTAATTTTAAAAAAAACTACAAAAGTAAAAAATGACGGAATATGGGTCAATTCAAAAATACCGGATTTTAACGAGACCTGTGGTCCGCTATGAAACCTGTGGTCCAGAAATGTGTGGTCCATGATACCTGTGGTCCCTTGTGGGACCAATTGTAAATTCCTATTTTTAACTTTAATTTAAAAGTACACGGTTAACGATCATTCAACAATCGATTAAGAAAATGTTTACTGATATATAGTGTGTTTCCGAAAAACGGCACAGGTTTTGGCTTTAAAAAACCTTGAAGGATGGCACATTAGGTCCCGCCGCGACCGCTTATTTGTCACCACACTCATCTTTTACTGTGCTATTTAGCTTTTTTATTTCTAGTTACATCAATGTTTCGCTCAAAAGTCGCCGACCTTTATTTGGAAACAGACTATACAGGGTGGCCCAAAATTATGGTCCTACAGTCAAAGTTCCCCCACCATGACCTAGCAGAAGATTTTGACAATCTGCGGTTAATTTATTTTAGGAATGATTATTTTTGATAAGATTACCAACAAACTGCTTATCATGACCTTCTTTTGTTGTCATGGTGGATGTCAGACCAGTTTTGAGAAATAACATCCTACACCGAATCCTGCAAGTTGGTGGCTCACACATCAGTGATAAGTTGGAATGAGGAAAAATGGCAAAAATTCATTTTTTACCAAACCCTCCCACAATTCGGAAATACATTCCCGTTTAAAGGGACAATCAGGCGGGTTTTACAACATTGGCTAAATGAAGAGAGAAAAATTCGCTGATCAGGAAAATGTATATGACTATGGTGTCGCGGCAGCAGCCACGAAATGTCTATGTTGTGTCTACGCCCCAGATAGACACAACATTGTTTCCTATAAAACCCCCTTCCTTCTGTGTCTAACAGGTCCTCTAGTCTCTATAATAAATATGTAGCACACAAGTGTTTCGATATGGCGACCACGGCAGGATATTTCACTTGAAGCAACGACGGCTCTACACATCTTTGCTGATGCCAGTAAACACTGCTACGCTACCTGTGCGTACCTCAGAGTGGCTACCGCTACTTCCGTTAAAATTCACCTATTGATGGCCAAATCTCGTCTGTCTTCTGTGAAAAAGGATATGTCTATCCCTCGACTGGAGCTATGCGCTATCACAATTGCATCTTCTCTGGCGGATTACCTGACCAAACAACTGAATATTTTACTATCAAGTGTAAATATCTGGACAGACTCAACGATCGCTCTCAGCTGGTGCAACTCCGAAAAACATCTACCGATCTTTATCACCAACAGAGTGAATCACATCAAGAAGTACGCCCCAACTGCCATTTTACGCCACGTTCGATCCGAAGACAATCCTGCTGATGTTGCCAGCCGAGGCTGTGACTTCCCCACAGTCTACCATTCAATGGCGATATTCTTGTCTGACTGCTCTTTCTGCAGTTCAATCGACTTCAGCGCATTGGTATGATTCTCAGATTAATCTACCAACTGCAGGACAAACCTTCTATGGACCCTGCTGATTGACTAGTTTTGACAACAACTTGGTCTTGGAGACACGTGCGCCGCTACTGACCAGCCTGGAGATTCACATGGGACCGACCTCCCTCCTCCACACGTGGTATGTTCTTTCTCCCTTACCATTTCTGTTGTGATTAACAAGACAATTGTGTGCATTTTGTTTCTTTTCCGCGGGAGTGTCGCGGCAGCAGCCACGAAATGTCTATGTTGTGTCTACGCCCCAGATAGACACAACATTGTTTCCTATAAAACCCCCTTCCTTCTGTGTCTAACAGGTCCTCTAGTCTCTATAATAAATATGTAGCACACAAGTGTTTCGATATATGGGTCGCAAATTTACCGTTCTCGAGAAAATACGTTCCAAAGTCGCCAAAAACGGCCGACCATCCGCAGATTGTGCGGATGGCCAGTACGCCCTGCGTGTCCGTCTTTTACAAGGTATGATAATGAGCAAATTTTCATTCTAATTGGATGAGAGAACTCTACAAATTAGTAGGGTGCGCGACAATTTCGCATAGTTGATTCGCATAATTTCCGACCGTATCCGATCGAAAATGAAATGGAAAACCCTCCTTACTGCTCCTTTAAACAAAGTGTTGTTACCTTCAACGCCATAAACGTTCGTCTAATCTACTTGGAAAAAATAAAGATTTAATTGTAACAGTTATAACAACTTGGAAATTTTATGGATCACAGATCGCCGGATCACAAATTTCCGGACCACAGGAATCACGGACTACAGGGATCATGGACCACCGGTTTCTGGACCACACATATCGTGGACCACAGGTATCGCGGACCACCGACATTACGGACCACAGGTCTTTGGACCACAGGTTTCATAGCGGACCACAGGTTTCGTTAAAATCCGCTATTTTGGAATTGACCCCGGAACATGAAACAAACCAAGTAAATGTTCTCAAATCTCATTCCTGAGAGTTGCTTATAAGGATCCATTACTCCATGAACATTGGAATTGTTTTGCCTTATGTTATTGTAGGTATTTATAGCATCCTGTACATAATATTTGAACGGCGTGATTTCAAAATTGAAACCGGGCTAAAAAAATGAAATTACACTTCTCCTCATTCATGTCTAGGGGGAAATTCAGTTAAACCCCCCAGTCAATTCAGTTGCGCCCCCCAAATTAGCCGCTCGGTTTGGCCCCCCGGACAATTCAGTTGCACACCCCATTTCAGATGCTGATTAGGTAATTCAGATAAGCACCCCCAGCAAATTCGTTTAAGCCCCCCATCACTGAGTATCTAATGTTCAATGCTTTATACTTACATATATTTTTGAGTCATCTTCATCTTTTTAAGTCATCTTCATTTGAGTTACATAGTTACATTTTCTTTGCATTTTTGATTGATTAAACTATTTTTTTTTCTAAATTTAGTGAGCACATGGCTAAGAAATCTGCCGATAATAAATCTGCTTAGGATTTTTATCTTACCTTTCCGTGTGAATTTTAAATTTAACGAATTGTTCGTATGGGGGGGGGCTTAACTGAATTATATGGGGGCTTAACTGAATTATATGGGGGCTTAACTGAATTATATGGGGGGCTTAACTGAATTATATGGGGGGGGGGGTTTAACTGAATTATATGGGGGGTTTAACTGAATTAGATGGGGGTGTAATCTGAATTATTCGTTTGGGGGGGCATAACTGAATTAGACGGGGGGTTTTTCTGAAGAAGTTCCGGTTACACTAGTGAATTCAGATATACCCCCCCCAGGATTCATAATTCAGTTATGCCCCCACGGACGTTTCCAAATTAGCATTGACTGGAGGGCCAAACCGAGCGTGGGGGGCCAGACTAGGGTGGGGGGCTTAACTGAATTTTCCCTTTCTCCCTCCGCCTCTCTCTCTCTCTCTCTTACCTTGCTTTTTTCTCCAACCGCAATTACCAGCATCCACCGAGGTCTTGCACAGAAAACTTTGCTCCGAAATCGATTTTTCTCGAAAAAATTATCCATTTTTCGACAAGTCTGACGAAGGTGACAATATGAAATCGGGCACATCTTAAAATTTTGAATACAAATTTTCAGTTGGCATAAACTCACTTTCATTTGAACACTCATGAGAAGTTCAGACGGGATTTGTCCAAGAGAGAGCGTCATTTCCGTGAAAGAAAATATTTTAATGTGATAAACTGCGAAAAATTCAGTTTCAATAAAAGCGAAAGCGGAAAATACAATGGCGCCAAAGTGAAAATTTCAAAACGCGCATGAAATAAAGCGGAAATCGCTTTTTTCTTTCAAAAGATTCATCGCTTTTGCGCCGTTGGAGCAGTTAAGTCACGTTGGAGCACGCGGTTTTTACCAGGAATGAGTTTTCGTTGCGAGACCAATCTGGAAACAACATCCACCGGGCGCATCTTTGAAGCCTGTCGCAGTCGGTTTCCTCGAAAAGCATTTGGTGCCGGTGGATATCTAAGGTGTCGCGAACATGCATAGGTAGCGTCACCGTAGTGCAGTGCACGTTTTCATATTCAAATATTACATATTATTATAAAAATTGTAATTAATAACTTTATGGTAAATAACAACAACGGCGACATTTCAACTATTCTAAACCAAATTTAAAACACAATAAAACAAATAAAAAATCTATTCTGAACTCTTCAAAACAAAAGCAAAGAGAAAAAGGACGACAGGATCCGAACCAGCATCCTTTTGGGTATCAATTTGTAGCACTTCCCCTACACCACCGAACAACATTTGTATATCCCCGCGGGCGAGAGACCATTCCGCGTGAGCAATTAACTATGAGGTTGGCGCCAGAAAAAACGCGATTTCTCGAAAACGAAGAGTCGAAAGCAACTTCTGAAAACAGTCTCTTAAAACTCATTAATAGGGCCACCTTTTGCCATATTTCTCGTTTCATTTGGCCACACTGATGAAAATCCATTCCCTTGTCAGTGTGCGCGTCTGTGGTTCAATCCCGCGCGCCTCCAAACTTTTACCCAGGGGCACCGCCGAAGAAACCAACTCGGAGTTGCGACGCGAATTGCGAAAAAAAATCCGCAAAGCGAAATTCAGAAAAGTGAATTTCGAAAAACTGGCACCGAATCCCGCCAGAGTTTGCTTGAATCGAGAAGTCTTGGGTTTTGCTTAAATTTGTGAAAAAACGTTTATTTGGTCTGAAATCACAGGAAAAAATTGATCAGATTAGAAAAAGGCTAGAAAAGCCTTTTTCGACTTTTTTTCGACCAGAATTTTGTTTGAAATTGTTTTCGTTGTACAGTCCTGCATCTGTTTTAGCTTTACCAACTTTTATAAAAACTGAAAAAATCCAAATGAAGAAAAACACGTTCCGATCATCTTTTGTGGTATATGGACAACTTTCTACAGCCTTTAGGACCAACACTTAAAGCATTTTTAAGTGCAAAAATCACAACTTTGTTTCACTTGGGAGGCGGCAATCTCCCCCGAATGGCGCGCCGCCCCGATTCGGGGGAGATTGCTCGCTGCCGTTTCACTTTAATGCAGCACAATGAGCAGTGTCGCTGTTGTGCTCAAATATTCATATATTTTGTAACGAAATTAGTATTAAAAACATTGAAAATTTTGGTTCCATTGTACTCAAACAAGCGAAGACTGCTTTTTTCCCTTGAATTCACGGGAAAAGTTTGCATAAACAGCCTAGTGCCGCAGATTAGCCGCATTATTCGCGCCGTTCGATCTGTTTGAGTTTGTTTGTTTAAAAAGTCAATAATGGTCCAAGCACTTCCAAATAGTGTTTTCTGACCAAATAAACGTTTTTTCGCAAATTTAAGCAAATCCCAAGACTTTTCGATTCAAACAAACTCTAGCAAACCCCAACTATCGCAGTGTGTTCATAGCTTGGCTTGATAAGACGCTCATCATCACTTCAAGGAACTTCATTGATTTTTCACGCTCTTATCGCCGCCAAACACATTTTGTCTCGAATAATATTGCCCTGGTTTTTCTCACTAGTGAGATTTCTCACTCGCTTTTTTTCACGCTTGAGATACCTCACCCGTTTTTTGCCACTTTCTTAGATTTTTCTCTCGCTTTTTATTTTTCTACGTTTCGACAATTGGTTATTTTTTATTCAGCTAACGTTCGTAGTCGAATTTATTTCAACAATGCCGCTGAAAATAGCAATCTTCAAGAGGTTCGGAAGAACTGACGAAGGAATTGAAATCGAAATCGGCACGACACTATCCAAGCAGGTAATTTGAAAAAGATTTGCAATTCAACTAGAACGGTTTGAGTATGTTTTTCTCTTTAAAAACACTGACATTCAGAATATTTGTGAGTATCTGGACATTGACGAAAATGGGTTTTTGTACATATTGGACGAAAATGGGCACACAGTGTTAACAATGTTATCATCGGAATGTGAATTTTCTCCTAAGCTTCCCGGAATCTACATTTTTAAGGTAAAATACGCGTACTTGGGAAATCAGTTGAGCACACATACGCACAAAAACACACACAGACGTGCGCGCGCACATGCATGCATACATAGGGACCGCAAAGGCGGCCTCGTCGCGGGTAGCCCGATATGCTAAGAAAATATGGTTTCAATGGCCTGCACGCGTATTTTTATGAAATACTCTATTTTAAAACCGGAATACTATGTAACATCACACAACAAAAACGGTGGATTAGGTTAAAACACCAAATTCAATCAATATTCAGGAGAAAAACGCTATTTTCTTCGTTTTCTGGCCATAATTTCCAAGTCAGGTCGGGAGCACTCAAGGGATCTTGACTATTATGTTTAGTATTACATGTTACATAAAAAATCCATCCTCCCCGAAAAAAGTTGTCGCGAGATTTCTACGTTGGCGACCTGTATTTCGTCAGGGGTAACAGTAAAGTAATCAAAATGGCTGTAGAAACCCTCTAAATACTGTTTCCCTTTAGAATAAACAAACAAAACAAGCTAATAATCAAGAAAGTTAAAATATATAAAGTTTTACTAACAAGTATCACTTCTAGCAAGATTTCAGTTCCCTCCGGAATACAAGCAAACTAAGGGCGGAGCACTTAAGAGACAAAATTATTTTGACAAATTAGGTGTTATTCTATATTTTAAGAATAAAAAATGCATTTTCCATCCTCCCCCACGTTAACAATCTTTATTTAAAAATGTAACTTTATTCTTTTTTGGAGCAACTTTCGCGCTCCACTGCCAGAAGCGCGCTCCATTGTCAAACGTCACATTTTTCCCAAGATCATTTAAACGTGTTTTTTTTTCATTTTCGAGGTAATTCTGGTTTCATAAATACGAGAAAAATATGAAAAATCATTCCAATACATAAATACTTTCAAAATGATTCAAAAAAAGTGATTTAACAATCAGCCAAATTTGTGTCCAATGTTTAGCAGGAGCTGTGCCCTCGCCAGACAGGCCCCTCCCAACCATGGCTCCAAGGCAGAAATGAAACAAAATTTCGGCCATTCAAAGCGAGATATCTCGCTTCGTTGTGAATGAAATTTCAAAGTGTTAAAAGAAAAAGTTTAAGTTAGAGTATTATCTGATGGAAAATTGACCTAAAAATGCAAAGCATTAATCTGTAAATTAAGGTCTGCGGTCCCTATGCATACAGTCACTCACTCACTCACTTAACTTGGATGTTTAGACTGATTATGACGTTGACTACGTGGTCAATAATAAACTGAATAACTTGGAACAACTGTGGAGGGACGAAAATCAGACTGTAGTTTTATAGCTTTCTCGCCAATGTTTTTTTTTAAATTTTAGTCTTGGAAGATGCTCAGGACAGTCACAGATGACAACATAGTTAGTATTATGAAGAAGGTTTGAAAACTCACATGTCACTGAATGAAAATACAATTTTAGCTGAATCTGAAAGAAATATTGAAAATGATACCAACATGTGAAAGAATGCACCAACTTTTCGAAAGGCGCGGTCGTCAGTTTCGTATACCTATCGACCGTGAATTGCAATTTGAGGTAAGAACAGTTTTTTTCTATGTCATCCCTTTTTAGTTAAACCGTGATCTCTGCTATAAAGATGCAAAGGTGACTCCAAGTTTGAAAAAAAGAAAAAAGGAATACGACCCTTTCTTTTATGAAGAAAAAAATCCAGGTTTTACTGTTGAAAACTTAAAAACCCTTCAGCCTTTTGTTTTCTCAACTATCAGAATCCTCAGTACGGTTAGTTCAAATGTTTTATGCAAAATTGTGCATCATTTTAGCCAAGTTACGTGGGCAGATTGAACTTGGAGGCTAATCTCAGAGATGCTAAACTTCGTTACGAACATTTGAAGTTTGAAAACTGTGATAATATCCGCATTATTCTCTTTCTGAATGCGTTGAGGCCGTCCAAAGTTTCCATCGAGTATGTCAATCCCGTGCGAATGAGGATCGACGCTGGTGATATAATGGTGAGTGAGAAAAGGAGATTATAGGTGAGGTTAAAAAATTTAAGGTAAAGGTTAAATAAGGTAATGTTAGGTAAGGTTAGGTAAGATTAGGTAAGGTATAGCTGTCGCCAAATTGGAATCGTGCCAATAAAATTAGAATGTTCAAGTGATGCTCTGTTGATATGGGGAAAGTCGTGGTCTAATTAGTGTCGACAGAGCATGCTTTGCATGTTTCCGCAATTAGCATTAGATTTCGGTTTGGCGACAGCTATAAGATTAGGAAAGGTAACGTAAGTTTAAGTAAGGTTAGGTAAGATTAGGTAAGATAAAGTTAGGTAAGGTAAGGCAAGGTAAGGCTAGGTAAGGTAAGGTTAGGGAAGATTAGGTAAGATTAGGTAAGGCTAGTTTAGGTAAGGTTATGTAAGGTAAAGTTTGGAAAGGTTAGGTAAGGTTAGATTAGGTAAAATAAGGTAAGTTTAAGTAAGGTTAGGTAAGATTAAGTAAGGTAAAGTTAGGTAAAGTTTGGAAAGGTTAGGTAAGGTTAGATTAGGTAAAATAAGGTAAGTTTAAGTAAGGTTAGGTAAGGTTAGGTAAAGTTAGGTAAGGTTAGGTAAGATTAGGTAAGGTAAGGTTAGGTAAGGTTAAGTAAGGTTAAGTAAGGTTAGGTAAGGTTAGGTAAGGTTAGGTAAGGTTAGGTAAGGTTAGGTAAGGTTAGGTAAGGTTAGGCTAGGTAAGGCAAGGTAAGGCTAGGTAAGGTAAGGTTAGGGAAGATTAGGTAAGATTAGGTAAGGCTAGTTTAGGTAAGGTTATGTAAGGTAAAGTTTGGAAAGGTTAGGTAAGGTTAGATTAGGTAAAATAAGGTAAGTTTAAGTAAGGTTAGGTAAGATTAAGTAAGGTAAAGTTAGGTAAAGTTTGGAAAGGTTAGGTAAGGTTAGATTAGGTAAAATAAGGTAAGTTTAAGTAAGGTTAGGTAAGGTTAGGTAAAGTTAGGTAAGGTTAGGTAAGATTAGGTAAGGTAAGGTTAGGTAAGGTTAAGTAAGGTTAAGTAAGGTTAGGTAAGGTTAGGTAAGGTTAGGTAAGGTTAGGTAAGGTTAGGTAAGGTTAGGCTAGGTAAGGCAAGGTAAGGCTAGGTAAGGTAAGGTTAGGGAAGATTAGGTAAGATTAGGTAAGGCTAGTTTAGGTAAGGTTATGTAAGGTAAAGTTTGGAAAGGTTAGGTAAGGTTAGATTAGGTAAAATAAGGTAAGTTTAAGTAAGGTTAGGTAAGGTTAGGTAAAGTTAGGTAAGGTTAGGTAAGATTAGGTAAGGTAAGGTTAGGTAAGGTTAAGTAAGGTTAAGTAAGGTTAGGTAAGGTTAGGTAAGGTTAGGTAAGGTTAGGTAAGGTTAGGTAAGGTTAGGCTAGGTAAGATTAGGTAAGGCTAGTTTAGGTAAGGTTAAGTAAGGTTAAGTAAGGTTAGGTAAGGTTAGGTAAGGTTATGTAAGGTTAGGTAAGGTTAGGTAAGGTTAAATACGGTTAAGTATGGTTAGGTAAGGTTAGACTAGGTAAGATTAGGTAAGGCTAGTTTAGGTAAGGTTAGGTAAGGTAAAGTTTGGAAAGGTTAGGTAAGGTTAGATTAGGTATGGTAAGGTAAGGTAAGTTTAAGTAAGGTTAGGTAAGATTAAGTAAGGTAAAGTTAGGTAAGGTTAGGTAAGGTTAGGTAAGGTTAAATACGGTTAAGTATGGTTAGGTAAGGTTAGGCTAGGTAAGATTAGGTAAGGCTAGTTTAGGTAAGGTTAGGTAAGGTAAAGTTTGGAAAGGTTAGGTAAGGTTAGATTAGGTATGGTAAGGTAAGGTAAGTTTAAGCAAGGTTAGGTAAGATTAAGTAAGGTAAAGTTAGGTAAGGTTAGGTAAGATTAGGTAAGGTAAGGTTAGGTAAGGTTAAGTAATGTTAAGTAAGGTTAGGTAAGGTTAGGTAAGGTTAGGTAAGGTTAGGTAAGGTTAGGTAAGGTTAAGTAAGGTTAGGTAAGGTTAGGTAAGGTTAGGTAAGGTTAGGTAAGGTTAGGTAAGGTTAGGTAAGGTTAGGTAAGGTTAGGTAAGGTTAGGTAAGGTTAGGTAAGGTAAGGTTAGGTAAGGTTAGGTAAGGTTAGGTAAGGTTAGGTAAGGTTAGGTAAGGTTAGGTAAGGTTAGGTAAGGTTAGGTAAGGTTAGGTAAGGTTAGGTAAGGTTAGGTAAGGTTAGGTAAGGTTAGGTAAGGTTAGGTAAGGTTAGGTAAGGTTAGGTAAGGTTAGGTAAGGTTAGGTAAGGTTAGGTTAGTTAAGATCAAGTAAGGTTAGGGAAGATTGGGTAAGGTTAGTTTAGGTAAGGTAAGGTAAGTTTAAGTAAAGTTAGGTAAGATTAGGTAAGGTTAGGTTAGGTAAGATCAAGTAAGTGTTAAGTAAGGTAAGGTAAGGTAAGGAAGGTGAGGTATTAAAAAAACCAATTTTCAGAACATGCCTCCCATCGAAGATATCAGTATTTTTTCTCCCACCTGTCAATATCTCTCCGAGCTTCCGTTAGAACAGAACATTTTTGACATTATTGGAAAATTCAAAAATTTCCAGGCAAGACTGACTTGTCCATATACAACTATCCCAGAAGCTGTGTACTCTTTCCTGGAGGTGGGCTATTTTTTTAAATGAAGGAGCTTTTTTTAGGCATTTTCATCCAACAAAGATCCTTTGGAAAATGAAATAACCTCCTTCTCCTTTCATCAATCCAATTTCCGAACGCTACGAAACTTAGAAATAGAGTTTCAAAACTTCGATATCGTAACAAAACACGTAATATATTTTCTGTTTATCGTTTTATTTTGTTTTCTAGATTGGAAATGGTTTCCTACTTCTGAAGAACACAAATGGCCGACTTTTGATATTATTCGAGGATTGTTGGTCTGACAAGGATTTTACCATAATGTTTGGTAAACTGGAAAACGACACTCGGGAAGAAAGTTTCCGACGTATCGAGGAATTGAAAGAAACCTTGGCAGAATGGCGTCGGAATAACAGAAAAGTTCATGTTTTTTATTAAGAAAGATTGTAGAAGAGAATAAAATTTGCACTTTTTATTAAAGAATTATTCAATAAACGTGATTACAAAGAGCGATATTGATTTATCAAAATTTTACATCATAATCAGATAACGTTTTGTTTACTAAATTTTAAATAAACATTCTACATAAACGCACGACAAAAACTGTATAACACTTCAAAATTTGGATTTCAGCCGGCAGAATGGCGGCGGAGTAACTGAAAAGTTCATGTTTTTTATTGAGAAGTATTGAAGAAGGCAATATAAATTGTGTATTTTGTATTAATAATTTTTTAAACCTAATTACAAAGTGATACTGTGGATTTTAAAATCGTTGGTAGACAAAGTTATCCTTCAAAATTCCAAAGATACATTTCTGCACAAACGCTGACAAAAAACTGTATAAAACCTTCAAAAACTGGCTTTCAACTTTAAAAAAAATTTACAAAACAAGCATCCGGCGGAAGGAAGCCAAACTCAAATTATACCAATAAAACCTACAGTGCTTTGTTCGCTTTTTTTTCAAACGAAATTTTTGTTTTTAAATTGTTTTTTGTTGACCCTATTGGTAGTATACTCTAATTTTGGGATAATAGGTCACAGAAAAAGTTGATAGCGAAGCGCTGCGCGGTGGTTTGACTCCTTTGTTTAGCCTGAAATGGCGATGTCTCCCGCCATAGACATACAAAGTTGTTATAGGCGAACGGATAAAGCAATCAATGCCAAATTTTGGCCGGAGGTTGGAACTTTGCGTACCTCGAGACAATTTGGCTGAAACATAAATTTAAGCGAGTCGAAAAATTTTGTTTTCAGCGTCATGTTCGGCGCGTCCCGAAAAAATGCAGCGCGCTGCTCTGAGTGGTATAGTGGCGCGCACCCCAGACTGTCAATCTTGCGACCAAGGTTCGATTCCCGCTAAGTGCAATCCTTTTTGCCTGTAGATAAATATTATTGTCAATTTGCAAACAAGCCGAGTTAAATGGAACTGCGTGAAGGTAAAATTAGTACCTAATCAGGGGTTGCGAAAACTGAACATAACTTACTATTAGCTCACCGGAACTCTTAGGGGAGAAAACAGATTGTGATTGGGTGAATAGTTCCACATAACTCACACACTTTCGCACATTTACACAAAACACTCGCTCACGCAAACATGCACTCACGTCCATACTACACTTTAACACACTCACACTTGTACAAAACATACACTCACACCCACATTAGCGTTTGGGCCAAACGCTTATACCGTTTTTGTTATAGGGTTTGTTGCAAAAGATCGTGTTTTTCATAAATGGTGCCGAAAAAAAGAAAAACTCACCTTTCTTTGCACATCAAAAAGAAGTTCTTGAGGAAATGAAGACAACGGGATGGACATTTTGCCGATCAGCTGAAAGATTAATTTAAATTTAAAAGTTAAAGTAAAAAGTTAGGTAGAAAGTTGCATGAAAATACGGAAACAGTAAAAATATTACAATCGAACTAAAAGAAAGCCAAATTGCTGAAAAAAGCGGAATGTCTTATATTTTTGTGTTTGCTTTTTTGCAACCACCGAGGAAAAAAACTTTTTTCTATACTGACTTCCAAATTTTTGTGCTTCTTCCTTTTTTGTTAAACTATTTTTGTATTTCCGTGCTAATGATTTTTATAAAAGATGAAAGAGGAAAATTTTTCAAAATGAAATGGCTTTATAAAAATTATTTTGAAAAGCCACCAATTTGACAGCCGCTTTTCACGTATCACGGCCATAGTATGACCTGCCTATAACAAAACTTCGCTGTTGTACACAATTTGCTTCGTATAAAATTGCAAGCAAAGTAAGATAATGTACAATTTAGAATTTATGCGGATATCTGAATATTGACGAAAATGATTTTCTGTTTATTTTGGATGAAAATGGACAGAGTGTTTTTACGATGTTAACTTCGAAATCTGTTTTCATGCCTTCTCATCGTGGGGTCTACATTGTAATGTTAAAAAAGAGCTTTGTCACGAATAAACCCAAATTTCAAATATAGCAACAAGCCGATTGCTAATGGGGCCTGCTTTCTTTCAAAGGGAAACCGCCGTGGCATAAAGCGGAGGCCGCAAAGCGGTCTTATGCGGCCGTACGACGTTGAACTAAAAGAGTGTGTGTGTGCGTGTGCGTGTGCGAGTGTGTGTGTGTGTGTTTTTTAGCCGAAAGTGCACACTCTGCCCCCCTTTCAGTTCAGATTGTGCTTACGTCAAAAACCTGTGGCTTTGTGTGGAGTTTGCTTAACTTCCCGAAACTTCATTGATTTTCCATCGGCTTATCGTCGCCCAAAAAATTGCACAGTTGATAGCAAACGACTGGTTTTTCGTCGATTCTAACCAAATTTCTCACTGTTGTTTTGTTTTTTTCGCTCTTGCGAAAGTAGTTCATAGTTTCGCACTGATCAGTTCACATTTCAACACCTAGTTTTTCGACATTCATCTTTAAAAGCTTTATTTATGCAGAAGCTGCTTCGATGCCACCGAAAATAGCAATCTACAAGCGGTTCGGAAGCTATGACGAAGGAATTGAAATCGAATTTGGAATATCGGTTTCCAAACAGGTACTTGCATTTCTGTGCTAACGACTCCCGTGAAATTGCGTGTTTTTCGAAATTAATTTTTAAAAGCCATTTTGAAAAGCCACAAGTGTAAAATCCGCTTTTTACATTTTCTGCGACCCAATTATCTTTCGCTGTGCTATTAAACAAGGTGTGTCCAGAAAAGCTGTTTGGGGTTTTTTAGTATGACGAACATTTTCAGAATTTGTGTGATTATCTGGGTATTGACGAAAATGAATTTTTGTACATTTTGGACGAAAACGGGCACACAGTCTTTACAATGCTAACAGCGGAATGTGAATTTTCTCCTGCAGGTCCCGGCGTCTTCACAGTTAAGGTAACACGCACACACGCACACACGCACACACGCACACACGCACACACGCACACACGCACGCACACATCCCCACTCACTCTCTCACGCACACACGAAATTTTTTAGACTGATTTTGACGTTGACTACGTAGCCGATAATAAGCTGAATAATTTGGAACAACTGTGGAGGGACGAAAATAAAGCGGTGGCTTTGAAATGATTTGTGCTTTGATTATCCCATCCCTTTTCAGGCATGGAAGATGCTAAGAACAGTCACCGATGACAATTTAATTAGTATAATTAGGAAGGCATGAAAAAACACATGTCACCAAATAAAATCTCAATTATAGATGAGGCTACAAGAATTTGTGCAAGTGGAAGCAACGTGTAAAAGAATGCACCAACTTTTCCAAAGACACGGACGGCAGTTTCGAATATTCATTGACAGCGAATTGCTTCTTGAGGTCAGAACTGTTTTTCATTGGTAATCACTTAATTTTCAGTTGAGCCGCAACCTCCGCTATACATATGCAAAAGTGACAAATCCAAAGGTTTTCTACGAATATTCATATTTCAATATGAAGAAAGATGAAAGCTTTACAATAAAAAACTTGACTACACTTCGGCCTTTTGTTTTCTCAGCTATCAAAATCGCGAATGCGGCGGTTTGGTTACCCAGGGGAAAAGGAAATACAGCATTTTAGACGGAAGTTAAGGACAGATGGAGCTTGGAAACTGATCTACGGGAGGCTCAACTTCGTTGTCAAACTTTGAAGTTTGAACACTGTAATAAGAGCCAAGTCATTCCCATTTTGAACGTGCTGAGACCTTCTAAAGTTATAATTGAAAATGGCTCTTCTGAGAGAATGAGGATAGACGCCGGTGATTTAATGGTGAGTGAGTAAAAGAGATGAGGTGAAGAGATGTGAGAGGCGAAACGAAAAGATCCGAGACAAGACGAAAGGAAGCGAGACTAGATGAAGAGAGGTGAGGTGAGACGAGAGAAAGAAAGGTGAGGCGAGACAAAGAGAAGTAAGGTGAGATGAGACAAAGAGAGGCGAGATGAGACAAAGAGAGGTGAGATGATACAAAAAGAGGTAAGGTGGGATGAGACGAAGAGAGGCGGGTCGAGAAGAAGAGAGGTCAGATGAGGTGAGGCGATTCGAAGATAGGGGAGCCAGAAATATGCGAGGTGAGGCAAAAAGAGGTGAAGTGAGGTGAGGCAAAAAGAGGTGAAGTGAGGTGAGGTGAAGTGAGGTGAAGTGAGGTGAAGTGAGGTGAGGTGAAGTGAAGTGAAGTGAAGTGAAGTGAGGTGAAGTGAGGTGAGGTGAGGTGAGGTGAGGTGAGGTGAGGTGAGGTGAGGTGAGGTGAGGTGAGGTGAGGTGAGGTGAGGTGAGGTGAGGTGAGGTGAGGTGAGGTGAGGTGAGGTGAGGTGAGGTGAGGTGAGGTGAGGTGAGGTGAGGTGAGGTGAGGTGAGGTGAGGTGAGGTGAGGTGAGGTGAGGTGAGGTGAGGTGAGGTGAGGTGAGGTGAGGTGAGGTGAGGTGAGGTGAGGTGAGGTGAGGCTAAAACCCTCTCTCAGAACATGCCTCCCCTCGAAAATCTCACAATAGTTTCAAACTCCTGGCAATATCTCTCCGAGCTTCCAGTAGGAAATAACCTATTTGACATTATTGGAAAATTCAACAAGTTCCATGCAAGACTGAATAGTCCCACTGAAATTGACCCGGAAGCTGTGTACTTTTTAGTGGAGGTAAAGATATTTTTTTCAAATCAAGAAGACATTTTTTAGGCTTTCTCCTCTAACATAGATCCATCCGAAAAAGCCCTAACTGTCTTTGCTTTCTCTTACCCGATTCGCCGCTACAAAATTTTACAATTTTTGAAAACAGAGATGCAAAACCTCTCGCTCGGGACAGAACAGGTAAAAATATTTTGTTCTGAAAACCGTTTCGTCTTTTGTTCAGGTTTCTAGAAACATTCAACTTCTTAAAAACAAAGTTGGTAAAACGATGCTTTTATTAAACGACTCTTGGAACGAAGAAGCCACAATAACGTTTGGCAAAATGGAAAACGGCACAGAGGAAGAACGTAGTCGACGAATCGAGGAAATGAAGAGTACGTTGAGAGAATGGCGTTGGAATCATTCTAGAGACTTTTGAATTCACAGGATATCACTTCCCATGTTTTTGTCCCGATTAGTTAACATTTTTAATGAAACGTTAAATATGTGCGAAAACAACAGGAAAGAGTGGGGCTAGCCGCAAAACATCGTTGAATTACTGTAATTTTGTAGATTTGGTCAAAATCAGATGAAGTGGTGTTTTCTCATTAGCTTTTGGCGTGAATACGCCAAATATGACATATAAATAGTGAAAAGTTTGTGTAAATTCCGAATTCTTTCGCTCAGGACCCATAAAACCTC
The DNA here is from genome assembly GCA_964057215.1 of Oscheius myriophilus. Lineage (NCBI taxonomy): Eukaryota > Metazoa > Nematoda > Chromadorea > Rhabditida > Rhabditidae > Oscheius > Oscheius myriophilus. The sequence goes on from OZ059902.1 coordinate 18,482,019, forward strand.
AAAATAGTGAGATTTGACGTTTAAAAATGCAGTTTTTCGCATTTTTCGACCTTTGACTTAAAAGACGAGCAAATGTGGGCTAAACCATTAAAATCTACTTTTTCTTGCGCTTCTACGACTTATATGAATGTTGAAAATCTCTGGACCACATCATAACTAAAAAAGCCTTTGAAAGTGAACTTTTCCATCGATTCGATCAGGAAAAAAATCATTCTTGGTAGGTCAAAATTATTTTTAACGTTGAAATTGGTCCGAACTATTTAAAGTCATCTTAAACAATGAATTACAACTTAATGCATGCACATGTTCAGCAAATGCAGAGATCAAAGTTTTCGAAAATGCCTAAATGCCTTTTCGAAAATGCAAATGCCTAATTTCAAATTCGAAAATGCCAGAAACGCCTGATTTTCATATTATATTGGGTATTTTCTAATTTTGTTGCCTAGAAATGTTTTTAATTAGAAAATACATGAAAAACATTGGCATTGATGAAAACTTTGAATTTTGGCAACTTTCCACACAACCTTTCTGCTTTACGCAATTTGGGAAGTTCACCGTCATTGCGTACCGGCCACGGACCATTGGCGGGAATTCAAAATTTTCCCCTGCGGGGATTACGGTCGCTCAATATGATGCTGTCGACATGGGAAAGTTGATTGTTGTAAAGTGTGTATTTTTTTTTTCATATTTTTGCCACATTTTTTTGTATTTCATTAAGAAAAGTAAATCAGAGTCGTAATTTTAACGAAATATACCGCAAAAAAGCAAAAAATTAGATAAATAACGCCTTTTTCGTACCCAAGGGACCCCATTTAGATTATAATGGCACTGATCCTTGTGTTTACATTTTCTTTGGTATGTATTAACACTTTTAAAGCATGTGTGATCTTTTCAAAGCAAAAGCAATGGTGGAACTCTTCAAACCCTACAAATATCGTGATTTCAATTGATTTTTCTCAAAAAATCAATTTATTACTCGGGTTTTCACTTTATGCCACTTTTATTTGCTAAAGCCGTCCATTTTTGCGATTTCAATTGTTTTTGAGCCGCGCGGCGGCTGCGTAGCGGCTCGGCCGACGTTTCCATTACCGCCTACTTCCCGTCCAGAAAGGCCGTGTCCAGAGCGGCTACGGTCTAAAATAAAATATCCGTTTGGAGCCGCGACGCACCGGTGACGCGACGCGGCCGTCTTTCTGAGGGAAGAAAAGTCCGCCAACGCGTTTTGTATGGGGTACCATTAAGCTTACATTGTGAAATTTTTTCACAGCCAGTCCATAAGTATAAGGACTCTAAAATTTTTATTTTTTGTATTCATTTGCGGTATTTTAATGGTGTTACGACATAAAAAAAACATTAATAAAGTGTATTTTTAATTACTTTTTTTTTTAACATTTTGGTATGTCAACTCCAGATTTTCGTTTTTTCATCAAAAGAGATAAGGAATTTGTGGCTACTTCAGCTAAAGTAAGATATTTCATTGATTTTCTGTTTTCTTATCGCTGCTCCAAACATGTTGATTTCAAGCGCTCTCGTTATTCGGTGGTGGCTACACAATTTCTCACAATCGTTTGTTAATTTTTTCGCTCTAGCGAAAGCATTTCACCGTTTCGTACCGATAAATTCACATTTCAGCAATTTGTTCGAAAAATTGTCAGATTGGTAGGCATATTTGCTAAAGTTGATGTCACCGAAAATAGCAATCTACAAGCGGTTCGGAAGCGATGACGAAGGAATTGAAATCGAAATTGGCACGTCAGTTTCCAAACAGGTAATTTGGATCATTTTTGCATTTCTGTATAAACGCTTTTCTTGAGAAGTCGCGTTTTTCGAAATGTGTTTTTTCAAAAAGCCCTTTCGAAAAGCCCATTAGTTCGACAATCGCTTTTTTTCATCATCTGTACCCAACTATAGGCGTTTGTTTCTTAAAATGAAATTTTTCGCTGGGATTTCGATTTGGTTTTTTTAGTATAAGCCGTTTGAGTATTTTCATTTTTATTGTGGAGAACACTGATATTTTCAGAATTTGTGTGATTATCTGGGTATTGACGAGAACGAGTTTCTGTATATACTAGATGAAAACGGACACACTATATTTACGATGTTAACTTTGGAATCTGTTTTCTACCCTAAGACTCCCGGTGTCTACATGGTTAAGGTGAAATACGCATGTTCATGTACACACATACGCATACACGCACACACGCACACACGCACACACGCACACACGCACACACGCACACGTTTTAGACTGATTTTGACGTTGATTACGAGCCCAATAGTACGCTCAACAAATTGGAACAACTATGGAGGGACGAAAATAACACGGTAACCAAGCAACAATCATTTTTTTAACCTTTCTAGTCTTGGCGGATGCTACAAACAGTAACAGATAACAACATTGTTGTTATAATTAGGAAGGTATGCGAATGTGTCAAAATATTGCTAAAAAATTTAATTTTAAGATGGGTCTCCCGGAAGTTGTTCAAATGATGGCCACGTGTAAAAGAATACGCCAAATTTTTCAAAATCGCGCTCGGCAGTTTCGCATTCCAATTGACCAAGAATTGCTATTTGAGGTAAACACGGAATGTATATTTTTTCTGACGCAGCTTTTTTCTTTAGATAAACAGCGACCTCTGCTGCGGAAATGCAAGGGTGCACCCAAAAATTACCAGGAAATTAAAAATACATTACGACCCTTTGGCATTTTTGAAAATGCAGGACAGACAAAAACAATTCTGTTTTTCTATTGAAAACTTGGATACACTCCGGCCTTTTGTTCTCTCAGCCATAAGAATCGTGAAGGGGGTTTGTTTATCAAGTGGAAAAAATTTTTTTAAATGATTTTAGTATAATGTCAGGGGCATCTTGAAGTTCATAGTGGCTGTTCTCCGTGATGCTCAACTGCGTTACAAGACTATGAATTTTGAAAACTGTGATAAGGAGCACGTGTTTCATATAATGAGCCAACTGAGACCACCCAAAGTTCAGCTCCTACATTCCCTTCGGGGCGATGATACGATCCCCGCCAGAGATTTAATGGTGAGTCAGGAAAAGAGGTAAAGTGAAGAGAGGTGAAGAGAAGTGAGGGGTGAGGTGAGGTGAGGTGAGGTGAGGTGAGGTGAGGTGAGGTGAGGTGAGGTGAGGTGAGGTGAGGTGAGGTGAGGTGAGGTGAGGTGAGGTGAGGTGAGGTGAGGTGAGGTGAGGTGAGGTGAGGTGAGGTGAGGTGAGGTGAGGTGAGGTGAGGTGAGGTGAGGTGAGGTGAGGTGAGGTGAGGTGAGGTGAGGTGAGGTGAGGTGAGGTGAGGTGAGGTGAGGTGAGGTGAGGTGAGGTGAGGTGAGTGAGTGAGTGAGTGAGTGAGTGAGTGAGTGAGTGAGTGAGTGAGTGAGTGAGTGAGTGAGTGAGTGAGTGAGTGAGTGAGTGAGTGAGTGAGTGAGTGAGTGAGTGAGTGAGTGAGTGAGTGAGTGAGTGAGTGAGTGAATGAGTGAGTGAGTGAGTGAGTGAGTGAGTGAGTGAGTGAGTGAGTGAGTGAGTGAGTGAGTGAGTGAGTGAGTGAGTGAGTGAGTGAATGAGTGAGTGAGTGAAATTGTGAAAAATTTGGAACTGTATTTCAGCGCATGCCTTCCCTCGAAGAACTCGCAATTTTTTCTACCTCCTGGCTATATCTCACCCAGGTGCCGTCAGGAAATGACATATTCAACATAGTTGGCAAATTCAAAAATTTCCATGCCAGCCTAACTTCTTATAATGATGTTAACTTAGAGGTACTGTGTTCATTCTTGGAGGCAAGCTCTGTTTTTCATTTAAAGGAGGAAAATTTTTAGGCATTCTCGGTCAACAGAGATCTTTCCGAAAATCAAATAGCAGCCTTTTCTTTTCCTCATATGCGGGATCATTTCAACAGCGAACTTTTACAAGATTTGGAAAAGGAATTGCAAAACCTACCGCTCGAAACAGAACAGGTATGATTTATTTTCTGGTTTTATGTAATTGTCTATGCCTATATAGTCGTCACCAATGCCATTTGCCCAATTTCGTTAGTAGCTCTGTTCAAATGACACCAGACGCTAATTTGCGTACAAAAAACCTGCGTTTAAGGATACGTACGCAATACTGCGTCAGGGTTACATTTGAAATCGGCCAAGAAGTAAAACTGGCGAAGACTATATTATTGTATTATTTCAGGTTTGGTTTTTATGTTTTTTTAACATTGTTAATTTTTTGTTTAGATTTGTGCCAAAATTCGACTTCTCAAAAACAATCACGGCCGAATGATGATATTATTAAACAACGTTGCTGACGGAGCTTTAATAATAATGTTTGCTAAACTGGAAAACGACACTCAGGAAGAGCGCAAACGTCGAATTGAGAACTTGAAGGATACCTTGACCAAGTGGCATTAAAATTTTTCAAAGACGTGACAAGCTAAAATATCTTCTATTTACTCCAGAATGCACATTTCTGTATCATGTTTTCTCTGAATGTGAATTTTCTTGTAATAAATTTAATTGTTTTTGTTAATTCTTTTTAAATCGTTGAAATGGAAATTTTTCCATCTGCTCAAGCGCAAGGATAAAATCGAGAAAACTGCAACAATGGAAAAATATGTTTCTTAAAAACGAAAACGTTACACTAAAAAAATATTAGCAACACATAGAAACGAAGGTTTGGAATTGAAAAAAAAACTGGATTTGAAAACCCAATGAAAAATGCGGTTTTTTTTAAACGCCATTTGGCAAAAGCGATCATTATCTGCAAATCCATCGGGCATCAGTTCCGCTCAAATTTCGAACATAAAAGCATGGTTATGTTAATTTATTAAATTAAGTCATAACGAGTGAAAGTTTTTCTTCTGACAAATAATTGGCAATATGCGTGGCTCGTGTTTTTTAACTTGTAAATTAACATTAAAAACTTAAAAATCGTTATGATTTGCATCCCAGCTGCGTGTGTGCGTGTGTGCGTGTGTGCGCGTGTGTGTGCGTGTGTGCGTGGGTGCGTGGGTGTGTGTGTGTGTGTGTGTGCGTGTGTGCGTGTGTGCGTGTGTGCGTGTGTGTGCGTGTGTGCGTGTGTGCGTGTGTGCGTGTGTGCGCGTGTGTGTGCGTGTGTGCGTGGGTGCGTGGGTGTGTGTGTGTGTGCGTGTGTGCGTGTGTGCGTGTGTGCGTGTGTGTGCGTGTGTGCGTGTGTGCGTGTGTGCGCGTGTGTGTGCGTATTTGCGTGTGTGCGTGTGTGCGTGTGTGCGGGTGCGTCTGAAAGACTCGCGTCATTCCCTGTTCGTAAAATCTTTGTCACAAGTTCACATGGCAGAGAGACGACGGAGAAGGTGACTCATAGCTTTTTTGTCGTCGATCGTCCGTCGAGCTGACATCATGAGAGAAAACCTCGCCGGTCAGCGCCAGATGGCCGGTACCGGTCAGAGACAGAGAGGATGTACTTGAGGTGTTGTCCGAACGCGATTTAACCGCCGCCGCATATTTAACCTTTCCTATTTTTGTATTTTTTATGAATCATTTTTTAATGCTTAATTATTAAATTTAGTTTATCATCATGGCACTCTTCAAACGCTTCGGAAGCAAAGACGAAGGAATTGAAATCGACATAGCTTTTTCTGTTTCCAAGCAGGTAATTTTAACCATTTTGTATTTGTGCGCTAATGGATCTCCTAATAAGTGGCGGGCTTTTCAAAATGGCTTTTTTCTTTGACAGTCGCTTTTTTCCTCATCAGCGCCTAATTATAGCACAAATTCAAGTCCTCCGGTTTCCTAAAAGCATTTTTGACACAGTTGTTCTCAATAGTTATTCTCAATAGTTGTTGTAAAGAAACTGAGAAAAAAACGGTTGGTCACGCGGACGCCGGCGCGGATAATAGTTTGCCGCAGATATATAGCTGCCGCCAAACGGGCAACATGCCAATTTGTGCCTTTATTCTCTATTGATGTGCAAATAGATTACGATTTGATGCTAATATATCACCAACAGAGAATACTGGAACGAAATTGGCATGGTTCCCGTTTGGCGTCAGCTATATATCAAAATTTAATAATCTTGTCATTGACGTTTTTTAACGCCATTTTTAATAGTTCGAGTAATTAATATTTTGAATATTTGTATGTTGAATTTCAGAATTTGTGTGATTTTCTCAATATTCACGAAGACGAGTTTCTCTATATTCTGGACAGCAATGGTCACACTGTTTCCACCATGCTCACTGCGGAATCAAGTTTCTCTCCTACACATGGCGGTGTCTACATTGTTAAGGTACGTTTCACTTACATTCACACACATAACACACTCACGCTGGCACGCAACACACGTGAACACACACACAAACACACACACACGCACACGCACTCCCTTTCAGACAGATGCTGATCTTGGCTCCCTTGCCGATAGTCTCCTGAATCCGTTAGAACAACTATGGAAGAAGGAAGACAAAGCGGTGATTTTGTATTTTTTTTTCCTTATTTCATCTTATTTTAGTTGCTCCGGTCGGTGACTAATGATCACTTGGTCACTATTGTCAACAAGGTAATAGAGAGCGTTTACCATTAAACAAAACGAATTTTCAGCTGGATTTCAACCAAGTTATGAAAGTGGTGGCCTCGTATAGAAGAATCAGAGATCTCTTCGAAAATCACCCTCGGCTGTTCCGAATCAATGTTGACCGTCAATTGGACATTGAAGTGAGTTCAGTTCACCAATAAAGTCAGTTCTTCTTTAGGTCAAGTCTGACTCCTCTGTGACAGTTGAAATGATGAATGAAACAACAAGATCTCCCATTGTTAACCTGAAGACCCTCAGGCCATTTATTCTGAAGGCCATTCGACTCATTCAAAGGATAAGAAAACAAGTTGAAAGGGGTAAACATTTCGATTTAGCCAAACCATAACTCCAAGCACTCCAAGCGGATTCAAAAATTGTCATTTGATTCCGCTGTGAACGATCTCGTAACGGCTCAGCTGCGCTGCAAAACTTTTATTTTTGACGAATGCGACGTTAATGATGTGCTTTCAATTCTGAACCAGCTGAAACCGCCCCAAGTACAGTTCAAGTACTTCACTGGAATGGAAAATAGGATCACCGCGGAGGATCTAATGGTGAGTAAGTGAGTGAGTGAGTGAGTGAGTGAGTGAGTGAGTGAGTGAGTGAGTGAGTGAGTGAGTGAGTGAGTGAGTGAGTGAGTGAGTGAGTGAGTGAGTGAGTGAGTGAGTGAGTGAGTGAGTGAGTGAGTGAGTGAGTGAGTGAGTGAGTGAGTGAGTGAGTGAGTGAGTGAGTGAGTGTGTGAGTGAGTGAGTGAGTGAGTGAGTGAGTGAGTGAGTGAGTGAGTGAGTGAGTGAGTGAGTGAGTGAGTGAGTGAGTGAGTGAGTGATGAGGAAAGGAAAAAATAAAGATTGTAAGTATGAAAACCTGTTAAGTCAAGTATAGAAAAAGAAAGGGTTGAATAAGACAAAAACACCGTTTCGCCCCTTAGCTGCTGACGGTGAGATTACCAGTAAACAGAGTGAGCGGGGCAGAGTTAAATGAGAGAGTGAAAATAGAGAAAGTAAATACTTCATCAGAGAAGCCTCACTCTAGGTGATATAGAAGAACAGACAAACAAAAAGAGAGACACCAATTGATACCTGAAGTCCAAGAGAGAAGTAGTCGAGTGAGTGAGTGAGTGAGTGAGTGAGTTTGTGAGTGAGTGTGTGCGTGTGAGTAAGTGAGTTAGTGAGCGAGTTAGTCAGTGAGGGAAGATCACATTTCAGAACATTTCACCTCTGAAAGAGCTCCATATTGTTTCGCACACTTGGAACTACCTCTCGGAGACCCCAATGGGAAAAGACATTATTGACATCATTGGAAACGTCAAAATGTTCAAGGCGACCCAAACGACCTACCAATGGAATTCCGACGCTTTGGTTTCCTTTCTGGAGGTATATCGTTATTGTTGAAAAGAAAAAAATGATTTTGTAGGATTTTTCGCTCAATCAGAATCCCGGCTTCAACGAAGTCATGGCCTTTTCGTTCGCAACTCGGCTCAATTTACAAACAATTCTGGACCAACTGACGGACCAAGTGAGAAATATCCAGCTCAAAATAGAAGAAGTACCATATTAGCTTGGTTATCCTTAATTCTTATCTAGATTTGTCCCAACACTCATCTTCTGAAGCACAAGGGTGGCCGAAAAATGTTGTTGTTGGACCACATTTGTGACACGGAGTCAACATTGCTGTTTGGAAGACTGGATAACGATACAGAGGAAGGACTTAATTGCCGAATTGTGGAACTCAAGGAGATTCTGGCCAAGTGGAGTGGAAAAGTCAACTACGTACTTTGAATCCTCATAAGTTGAAATTGTTCGTATTTAATTCAGGAAATCTATTTTCTTCCACTTGTTTCCTTTTCAGCCGTGTTTTTCATTTCACTTATCGTGTTATTATTACTGTGAATCATATGAAAGTTTTTACAACCCATGATGTAACCTTTGAAATTTGAAACCGTTGGAAGATATCGTATTTCTAACGAAAAACTATATCCAGAGCTTTTTTGTTGTGGGTAATTTTTTTAATTTCGTGCCTAATTGCCTATTTGGTTCACGCACTAATCTAAGTGAGGCCGCGGAGCGGCCCTGAGGTGGCCGAATCCAGAAGACGAAGATCCGCGAAGCGGGGCTTTCATTTCTGGTTAATGTACATATAATCATCGTTGCGCAAGGTATCAAAAGAAAACTAACATTAGACCCAATAATCAAACTTTTTTCAAAAATACTTGGTGAAAGGCAGTGTGTCATGAAAAATGAACGCATGTACGGGTGGACCTGTACACAGCGTGCGATGAGGCGAGAGAACCATTTTCACCATTAGAAATGGAGAGAGCGGCATGCTAATTTCAGTTCAAAAATTTCGCGGGAAAACTTTGAGGAGCCAAATATAAGTATAGTCGCTGCCCACCTAGCATGGCTACAAAAAGGGTCATTTTTGAACAACCTGCGCATCTAATTAGCGAAATAGGTCACGTAATTGAAAGACGCAGAGAAAAATTGTCAGCCGCTTCGGAATGCTCGCTGGGCGAGGAGAATAATGAAAACACATTTTTCACAAGATATATACATCGTTGAAATCGTCTTCAAAAGGTCTGATTTTGCAAAGTATAAGTTTTAAATTCTTAGAAGGTCGAATTTTGGTGACACACTGCCTTTAAAGGGACCGTCAGGGAAGTTCATTTTCATTTTCATCGGGTACGGTCGAAAAATATAATAATTATATATGCTAAATTGTCTGGAACACTCCTCATTTTCTGAGTAATCTCGTCCAATTAGAATGGCAAATTTGAAATTTGACTGGCATGTATACATCGTGCATGAAGGCGTTGCGGCCATCCGCAGAATCTGCAGACGGCCGGCCGGTTTTGGGCACTTTGAAGCCATATATCCCGAAAACGGGGAATTTCGGACCCTATGTTGTATAGAGTTTTTTGATCAGCTGATTTTTCTCTTGCACATGAGCCAAAGTTGTATAAGGTCCCTGACGGTCCCTTTAAGTTTTTAGAAAACATACATTCCAATGCACAATGAACAAAACAGAACCAAAGAGGAAAAGATGACGATAATGTTACGATTAACTACAAAATAACCAATTAGTGTGGTTTAAACATTTCTAAGATTCAGGACGTCTGTTTGCATTGGTTCAGACATAGGCGGCTTGAGGGCAGCGATTGCTGTTTCATCATCCTCGGCGGCGAAGAATGCACTATATTTTTCTTTAGATTGTAATTCTTCGATAAACAACTCCTTATTAAGACTTTCGTAAAGTGCTGGCCTATCATATGTAGAGAAGAAATAAATTAAAAACATTTTCTGAATTGTAAAATTAATGTGGAAAGATTCTTTTCTAACCCCTTTGTTGACGTTGTGAAAAATGGCCATTTCTCCACAGATAGAGAGTTTGTGGATACTTACTGTCGTGACTATTCTGTAGCCACGATACCCCAGGGCACGTCACCCGATCCGTCGGAGAGGCGTGGCCGGGCACTCTCTTCGAGATGTCCCGCGAGAGCGGTTGACTGGTCATAGAAAGGAAATCTATTGGGAATACTTCTAAGGGAATGTCTCTATCTTTCTATCTTTACTCTATTGTATGTATAGCTTCTACCTATGTAATGAATATATAATACCCCTTAGTAGTGTTCTCATATCTGTAGGAATCCTTATACCACCGAGGGATTCTTTTATGGTGCATCGGCCGTGTGCAACATGAGCCCGATCATCTACCACAGAAATGGAACTAACTATTTCCTTTCTCTTTGTCTGTTTTTCATCTCCTTTTTTCATATCGGTTTAATTTCTATTTTTTTCAATTTTTCACATTCATTTTTTTTCCTTATACCCAAAAACTTTCCTTCTTACATTTTTACTTCTCCTTTTCAACCAAATCTATTTTTCCCTTAAAACTACTTTTACTCTTTTTTCTGTCTATTTCTTTTAAAAATTATGTGTCCTCTCTTTGTTTCTTTTCTGTCCTATGGAAATAATGGTAAACTTGACGGCAATAGGAATTTAACGGGAAGTAATGATGGTAAATGAATGGAAAAATGCATTTGGGATAGAAAATGGAAAATTGTAAGCTGGAAATTGAATTTTAAAGCAAATTCGACCCGTAAAGAGGACGGGCGCTAGCTTCAGGAAAGACTCGCACAAGGGCGAGCCCGGGGTACCTAAGGACCCATATTAGGATGGGCGCTAGCTATGGAAAGACTCGCAAGAGGGCGAGCCCGGGGTACCAGATGACCCATAAGGAGGATGGGCGCTAGCTTATAAAACTCTCGCACACAGGGCGAGCCCGGGGTACCCAAGAACCCATAAGAAGGATGGGCGCCGGCTTACGAAAGACTCGCACGAGGGCGAGCCCGGGGTACCAAGGACCTGTACAAGGACAGGCGCTAGCTTGGGAACTGATCACTCCCACCAACTGTATTCAGTTATTCATATATTTTATTCTTTATTTATTACTTTCTTTTGTATTTATTCTATACCTAAAACTACAAAAACCCAAAAACATAAACTTTTTTGTATAACTTTTGTCATCCTTTATTTCCTGTCTCTCCGTTTTCTCCTTTTTTTTCTCCATCATTCCTGTTCCAGATTCTTTAGGGAATTTTTACGAAAAAGGGTTGAGGTGGCCACTCACGCTTGATCTATGAACTTTCTCGGGAAATGGAACGGAATGCGCTAATGGAAAACGGAAAGGGAAATGTTTTGTTTCGCCCACGGCGCGGGATAATGGAAATAAAGCACACGCCATCGACACTGTAAAGTGAAGAAGCGTGATGACTCACGCGCCAGATGGACGGATGGCAAATCAAAATGGAAATGGAAAAAACGTAATGTTTTAGTAAGTCAATAAAATTGACAGGGAAACCGGTTTAGACACTTTGGCCATTTAATATTTGTATTAATGATGCCTTTTGGGTACTGGCAACTACACTAATAATTGCAGATGTTTTCTCCCGTTGTAATCAGTAAAGGAAAACAACATTTCGAAAACTGTGGTGAATCGTTTTTGCCATCTAAAATAAACGACTCTTGGAGAAAAGTTTTGTGTTGTCGGAAAGTTTGGAAATTTAAGATAGACAGAAAGCGATAACCAGGAATTCTCACGGATAATGATATAAAAACAGTAACGTAGGAATTACATAACTGTTTGGAAAATTATTTCGCAGGAAATCGATTTTCAGGTTTTGGAAATAAATCCAAGGAAAAAAGATGTCTCAATGGAAATTTGAGAAATTAGAAAATACGAAATTTTTGCAGTTTCGTATTTATTTCTTTTGAAATCAAAGGTAATTTGGTGTTTTCTTCCTTTTCTTTTTCTTCAGTTATTACCAACCATTAATGAAATAAAAGTTGGTGAGCTGGTGTCTTGCATGGTAAAGACAAAATTTGATAAGCGGAAAATCACTTGGGTAACCGTTCGTGAAGCCCTGCCTGGGTCGACTCTCTACTTCATCAACAACAACAACCTGCTGACAACGACATCGCTTCAGTTCAACGACAGTGTCTCCAATTGTTTCTTCTCGTTTTTCACTTTTTGTATCTCCGGAACTTACTTCGGCAACAATTAAGCAAATCTCCTTTGCTTGATGGAATTAATGGAAACTGTCTAAATTCGTGATCTTTCCTTTTTTGACATTGGAAACTTTCTTTTGCAGGAAAGATCGCAATGGCACGCGGCATTTCTGCAAATGTCCGGGGTATTACTTGCGTTGGGAGGGTCGCGGCGAGCGATACTTCGGTGTATCTCCAAGACCCGTTGGCCTACCAGAGCCGCCTGTGATTCAGATTCAGGCTGAATTCATGGGAATTTCGGAAATAGCGATCATCTAAATTCTTGGAATGGTAATGAATTAGAGAAAGATCACACTTGGAAAAGGTAATCTCTTTGTGGGGAGTGTCGTGACTATTCTGTAGCCACGATACCCCAGGACACGTCACCCGATCCGTCGGGGAGGCGTGGCCGGGCACTCTCTTCGAGATGTCCCGCGAGAGCGGTTGACTGGTAATAGAAAGGAAATCTATTGGGAATACTTCTAAGGGAATGTCTCTATCTTTCTATCTTTACTCTATTGTATGTATAGCTTCTACCTATGTAATGAATATATAATACCCCTTAGTAGTGTTCTCATATCTGTAGGAATCCTTATACCACCGAGGGATTTTTTTACTTACTGTTTGTTTCTGTAAACAATTAAAATTTTTAACTTAAAAAAGACTTACAAATTTTTGGTAAATAATTTCTCCGTTCCAAATTTTAACTAGACTGCGGGAAAGCCTAAGCTCATTATGCTGGTTTGTTACAAAAGTGATCTTTTTTAACAGGCCTCTAGCCTTCGAGCAGATGCATGACTGAAGAAAAATTACGTTAGAAAGTTTTATATATGTAACCTCAAGAAATTCCTCTAATGCTGATATAAAACGATTGTCAGTGTTGTGTCTAGATTTTTGTACGCGAGCATGATCAAGATTTCGAATCATAGAGCCCAAGTCAGTTGGAGTGTCCATAAGAAAACCAAGAGATTCGAATTTTATGTTCAAAATGGCAAAACTATAGTTGTGAATTCACTCACTCACTCACTCACTCACTCACTCACTCACTCACTCACTCACTCACTCACTCACTCACTCACTCACTCTCACACTCACTCACTCACTCACTCACTCACTCACTCACTCACTCACTCACTCACTCACTCACTCACTCACTCACTCACTCACTCACTCACTCACTCACTCACTCACTCACTCACTCACTCACTCACTCACTCACTCACTCACTCACTCACTCACTCACTCACTCACTCACTCACTCACTCACTCACTCACTCACTCACTCACTCACTCACTCACTCACTCACTCACTCACTCACTCACTCACTCTCACACTCACACTCACACTCACACTCACTCACTCACTCACTCACTCACTCACTCACTCAAAAAAGTAAAAAAATGGCTATACAGATAAATTTGTGGCAGCTCACTTTTTTAAAATATTCTGCAGATATAGAGAAATTAGAGCCAAATATAGTTATAAAAACTTGGACTCTATTAGGAATTTAATAAAGCGAATTCAAAATTAGAAGTTTGACCATGGAATGAATGCATACTGCCTCAAACGGTACTTTTACCATCCCAATCGATTTACTAGCTCGCAATGAACCCTAATTATACGGAGCAAAGGTCACGCACCCAATCGCTTTTTCTTTGCTTTTTACTCGGCTTTCGCGGGAAAATGGACTATATAAGGGCATCTTGCCAAGACTTTCACAGTCCTCCCTTTCCTCCTGACCGTGCGCTGGTTCTACTTCATTGCTGTGCTACGAATCTGAATGCTGGGTTGACTACTTCTCTCTTGGACTTCAGGTATCAATTGGTGTCTCTCTTTTTTGTTTGTCTGTTCTTCTATATCACCTAGAGTGAGGCTTGTCTGATGAAGTATTTACCTTCTCTAATTTCACTCTCTCATTTAACTCTGCCCCGCTCACTCTGTGTACTGGTAATCTCACCGTCAGATGCTAAGGGGCGAAACGGTGTTTTTATCACATTTACTGTTTTCTCTCTCTCTACTTAACTCATACAGGTTTTATAGCTTTGCCTATTCCCCCCCTTTTTTTTCATTTCTTATCACTTTGATCAGTAAGTTTTCGGACTTTGAGATTAACCTTTGGTCGATCCATGCCGGTAAACTTTCTGATAGTTCATTCTCACTTCTTTTATTTATTCTCTACATTTCAATTTCTTCTTCTTTAACTACCTGTTTTTTTGATTTTTGGATGGCCTTGAAGCTTTCCAACCTCACACGGTTCCATGTGGATCGTGGTTCACCGCTTCGGCGGTGATGACCTAACCATTCCTCCCGGAATGGGCTCCTTATAGGAGAACACCTCTTAATCCGTCATAAGACGGAACACACCATCACTCATAGAGTGATACCTTTTACTACACTAAATTATATCATGAAATCTTTATTTTAAAAATTACTCTAACCAAGAAATTAAAAACTATATCGTAACCGTAGACTATATTATTGCACATTAGATAGAGATCCAAGAGCAGATAAAAAATTATTACAATCTGTTTACATAACTGCATCTGATCCGGATGTGGTGGCCTAGTTACCACTCACACGAGCGGAATCTCCTCCGGGGGCAAAAGTTACATTCCCAGTCTCCTGAGCAGGGCGCTTCACCGAATCTACCTCCTCAGTTCCACCTTCGGCCTATAATAATATAATTAAGGCAACAGGGGTAAAATCCGTTATACCTTACGCTTACGAAGAGCAGACGCAGCTCCTTGCGACTTCATATACATCTTGCCTTCGGGGATCTCAATACCCAAACGTAAAGCAACCGCTTCATATCGGCGCCACTATAATTCTTTCAATACCTATTAAAAAAAAACTGCATACCTGAACTGAGCCATCTAACTCCATGCGGATGTTGCCATCGACTCCAAATTTGATATCCTTTCCATTGTACTCGGGCATAGAACGGATCCGGTCATAAACGAACTTTCCTTTGGACTTCTGCTCTAACTCGGCAGGACTAAGATCCGCGTACAAACTGATACGCTTGGCCTAAAAGATAAATACCACTGCTACACAAAATATCTACTCTACCTTATCGAGAGTCAGATTGAAAGACTTTAACTCCTTGGAGCACAACTTCAGGAGACGCTCACGGTCGGACTGGTTCAAGGAGAACTGAAACTTACTTTTTTACAAACATTACAAAAAATTTACCTTGATCCTGGGACGGATTTTACTACCCACGTATTCCGTAGTGAGAATATCGCCCAGGGAAACATCGGTCACCCTGAAATCATAATTCACAGGCAAATAAAATAAGCATTGGCACATTAACACGAGTAAAACTCACTTTAAAATGTCGCGGATGAAACGGAAGACACAGGAAGGGAGAGACTCTCCCTTTTCCGAAGCAAATCCTTCAAGGATCAACTAAAAAATTCAGAAAAATACCAAAAAATCCATCATATAACTTACAGAGTTGCAGGCACTCTTCTTTTCCACTCTCTCGAGCCTTTTAACCAGGGTCCCTAGTTCGTCCATTACACAACCAACCGAAGAACTTTTACGCCTTAATAGATTTATAAATTACAATTAAAATAAAAACGGAGAAATGGGCAAAATAATATAAGCAAAAACAATTCTCGAAAAATCCTAAATTTGAAAAATTATATGTGACATCGAAAATATGACGTGATGGAATACACACTACAGACACGCATACAGTAATCAAATAATTGCCACACAAAGAGCATTTGCAAACAATATACAGATTTATTATAATATAACAGATACTAAAATATCAAAAATAAAAATACATAAAATATTAAAATTATAATGCATATTGAACACCTTGAATTCTTTATACTTCCTAATTTTCTCTCACTTTTACTAAATCTTCGACGTTTGTTACCAATATCAACCTTTTTTCTCATTCGTTTCACTCTTCTCATATATTTATACTTTCAAAATCCAAATTTCTTTACTTTATCAAAACTTTCATTCTTAAATCTACCTTTTTTTATCTAAATTCTAAATTCTAAATTTATACCAACAAAATAACTCAACTACCAAATTTTATCTTCCCGTTTTTTAACTTTTCAAATTTTGCAATATTTGTTTACTACATCCCCTTTATGTTACCTACTCAATCGAACTAAGAGGACCACACCTCTAATTTCTAGTGCCTTAAAAAGGGGTTTCTCTCTGATGGGGTTTATAAAAGACGCCAGTGGGCGCGGAGAGATCGGCTGGTTCTAGTCGCCTCCGGAGAGGAACCTATGATGGTAGGCTGTTGCTCAGGCCTCCCTTAAGTCAGCAGCCCTGATGGAAAACGATTTCTCCCTGTCTCCGGGTTCGGTCACCCGGTTACTTGGATATACCAGGCCATCTAACACAATCATACATAATACTTCCAAAACCTATTTTTTCACATCTAAATTCTTAGCTAGAAGAGTGAAACATTCTAAAATCATTGACTTACCTTTTTCAACATCAAATCACGGTAACAAATGTTTAAATAATCGTTGTAAACTTTGCCCAGCTTTCAAAACAAACAAATTTGTTGTCAGCAAAGTTACTAAATACAGGATTCCTACAATTAAATCAACTAATTGTAATTCAAAAAATGTCATTTACCTTATCACGTGTAACTCATGCAATGTGCAATATGTTGGAGAAACTAAAAGTACTGTAAAACAACGCATGAACCAGCACAGAAGTTCTATCAAAAATACGTCTTACAGCACTTACCTCACTAAACATTTTCGAGAATCTCCTACTTGCAAAGATTTTTCAATCGATATCTTAGACAATATTGATTGCGAAGATACAAAAATAAGGAAAGATAAAGAACTCTTTTGGATTAAGCTTTTACAAACTGCTTACCCTTTTGGCCTGAACGATCAGATTTCTGGTTATGGAAATATTTCAAATGGTTTGAATCCTTTCGATAAAATCAATAATCCATACCTAGGATTTAAGGTGACAATGAAAAGGAAATCTCATGGCACACGTAAACATTTAAACGTTTCACATTTACCTAACGAATCGGATTTGCTTACGTTATTTAAAACGGAAACTATCCAAGACATGATTAAAAAACTACGTAGTTTACCAGATAAAACTATAAACAATTTTATTGATTTCATTCTATCTGATAAATCATTAATGGATGTCAACATTGAAACAAAACAAGCTATTTACGCAGTTTTAACAAAATACTATTGGAAAAAGAACACTAAGCCAACAAGAGAACCAAGACACATTATTAAAATCCCGTTTGTTAACAAATGCATAGAATTTCTAAATCTAAAATCAATTATTAATAATCATGAAATTAGCGATTTTATTAGTTTTAAAACTGGAACAAAACCTCTTAAAACCTATGTTTTGTTTACCTACGATGAACCTGTAAGTAAATGCATCTTAAATTACAATTCGTTTTTAAGAAAATTGACTAAAGAAAATGCATCTGATATTTTGAACAGTCCATGTGCTTGTTTGAAACATAAATACACAAAATACGTGAATCCAAAACTAGGACATATCATGCAAGGCGACTTATCCCTTTTGAAAAACCCTATGCTTGAAAAACTACTTAGCAAAGGCACAAAGTATAGAATTGCTAAAGACCTTACAATAACCGAAATTCGAAAACATTTGACCGATTCATTAAAAAATCATGCAGATTTCTTAGTGAAACAATATAAATTGAACTCAGTAGATGCAACATTTATTAAATCAGTTTTTGAAACAAAACTTAATTCACTGAATATCAGAAAAACAGAAAATGAAGCTTTTAATCTCAATACTGTTAAAGAAGCTTTGAAACAAGTACATAAACATTTCGTTATAGTTCCAATTGACAAAGCCAGTAATAATTATTCTTTTATTTGTAAAAAACAATACATTCTGTTTATGAATTCAGAACTAGGTTTGGATCAAACTAACGGTTCTGGCACATATGAAATTTATTCAAAAGAAACAAAAAATATAATTCTAGCTAGACATTTGATATGGACCCAAAACTTCACTAAAAAGCCACAATTACAAGATGATAATAATTGTATTCCAACAATTTATGCTACTCCAAAAATGCACAAGAAAGAGCCTAAAAGTAGATTTTTTACTGGAGCTTACAACAGTAGCATAACGAAAATCTCTGTTGAACTTAAAGACATCTTGATGTTTTTCAAAAATCATTTTATTAGATATTGTGCAACCATTGAAAGTAGAAACAGCATAAGACTAAATTGGATTCTGGAAAGTAGTTTTGCTCTAAATAGAAAGTTTAAAAACGAAAATATCTCTAAATTTAGAGAATTATACACTGCCGATTTCGAAAGTCTTTTCACAAATTTACCCCATGAATGCGTGATTAATTCAATAAAGTACGTACTAAACACTTGCTTTAAAAATGCTGGAACAAATAAAGATTATATAGTTAAAAATGGAAAAACTTTCTACTATACGGATTTGCCTAAAATCAATAAAACTAGTTTTCATGCAGCTGAAATCCTCTCTTTACTACAATACGTTTTGAATAATAGCTTTACTGAATATCAGGAAATGATTTTCAAACAAAATAAGGGAATTCCACAAGGAAATAACGCATCTCCTGTTTTGGCAGATCTTACTCTGATGGCTATGGAAGTTAAATACATTTTGGGACATAGAAACTTTTACAAGAATAAAAATGTTTTTGTAGCAAGATATATGGATGATATTCTTTTTATTGGAAATAATCTAAACTCCATTCTTGATAGAAATTCAGAAATATATCATAATTCTTTGAATCTAAGCCAAACAAATCCAAATTCTAGCGAATGTCAATTTTTAGACCTTACGATCAAACTACAAACTAACACACTAGAAACTAAACTCTACAATAAAACAGATGACTACAATTTTGAGATCATACGATATCCACATTTTGATTCTAACATACATTCTAGTCTAATTCTAAACACAATCACAGGGGAAACAGTTAGAATCTTTAGAAGTTGTAGTTTAATTCATGATTTCGAAAGTAGAATTAAAGCTCTTTATAAAAATATTGTAAAAAATGGCTATACAGATAAATTTGTGGCAGCTCACTTTTTTAAAATATTCTGCAGATATAGAGAAATTAGAGCCAAATATAGTTATAAAAACTTGGACTCTATTAGGAATTTAATAAAGCGAATTCAAAATTAGAAGTTTGACCATGGAATGAATGCATACTGCCTCAAACGGTACTTTTACCATCCCAATCGATTTACTAGCTCGCAATGAACCCTAATTATACGGAGCAAAGGTCACGCACCCAATCGCTTTTTCTTTGCTTTTTACTCGGCTTTCGCGGGAAAATGGACTATATAAGGGCATCTTGCCAAGACTTTCACAGTCCTCCCTTTCCTCCTGACCGTGCGCTGGTTCTACTTCATTG
The DNA here is from genome assembly GCA_964057215.1 of Oscheius myriophilus. Lineage (NCBI taxonomy): Eukaryota > Metazoa > Nematoda > Chromadorea > Rhabditida > Rhabditidae > Oscheius > Oscheius myriophilus. The sequence continues at coordinate 18,501,511 of OZ059902.1, forward strand.
CTGTGCTACGAATCTGAATGCTGGGTCGACTACTTCTCTCTTGGACTTCAGGTATCAATTGGTGTCTCTCTTTTTTGTTTGTCTGTTCTTCTATATCACCTAGAGTGAGGCTTCTCTGATGAAGTATTTACCTTCTCTAATTTCACTCTCTCATTTAACTCTGCCCCGCTCACTCTGTGTACTGGTAATCTCACCGTCAGATGCTAAGGGGCGAAACGGTGTTTTTATCACATTTACTGTTTTCTCTCCCTCTACTTAACTCATACAGGTTTTATAGCTTTGCCTATTCCCCCCCTTTTTTTTCATTTCTTATCACACTCACACTCACACTCACACTCACACTCACACTCACTTTCACACTCACACTCACACTCACACTCACACTCACACTCACACTCACACTCACACTCACACTCACACTCACACTCACACTCACACTCACACTCACACTCACTCACTCACTCACTCACTCACTCACTCTCACACTCACACTCACACTCACACTCACACTCACACTCACACTCACACTCACACTCACACTCACACTCACACTCACACTCACACTCACACTCACACTCACACTCACACTCACACTCACACTCACACTCACACTCACACTCACACTCACTCACTCACTCACTCACTCACTCACTCACTCTCATCCATGGATCTAAAATATGGTATTCTTAATTTTTTTAAATACAATTACCACAGCGATAACTTGAAAATTGTTTGTTGGCATGGCAGATAATTGTTTGTACGGATCAATTATTCCATTTGAAACGTTATTTATTCTTTGATCCCGTCGATACACATTAACGGCACTGTGAACATCAGCGGGTAAAGGTAAAATTTCAAAATCAAATCCAACCTTCAAAACTTTTTTTTATAATTGCTGTAGTTAACAGTTTTATCTTGTTGTTTTATACATTAGGTGCAATAGAAACGTAATTCATGCACATAAATCATGAAAAAACTTTTTTTTCAACTTTTGGTATTTTTGACCCCGACTGCATTTTTTCATGTAAGTTTGCCAAATTGGTCGAAACTGGGAAGTAGCGCTATTTTTTTAAATATAACATATATGTGTATGGGAAAACGCAAATATAGCCGTCGCCAAACGAGCATCCTGCCGAAAACGGCCTTAATGCAGCAGCCGTGCGATACTCAGGCGGAAATAGTGTGGGAGCCGCGCAGACGCAGAGAAAAAGCGGCTTACAACCGGTAGTTGGCACAAATTGCATTTACTTCTGCAATGTTCGTGAATCCAACTTCGACGATTCTGGAAAACAAGTGATATTCTTTCGATGTTGTTATTCAAACTCCCTATTGTCACACCAAAATACAAAAGGGGCGTGGCCTTAATTTGACCAAATTAGGATTAACGAGGGGGCATAAAGGAATAAATCAATACGACATAATGCCCTAATAACCAGAAAGGTTAGAAAGCTGGATTTGGCCAAAAGTTTCGAAAATCGCTGTGAAAATGCAAAACGACTGTGTCTGGAAGTCGCTTTTGCAGATCGGGCACACGCGAGCTAAAAGCGGACTTACTTGTTTTAGTGCGCTTTTAAAAATACCGCCTGCTTACAGAAAAATGGTTTCGCTTTAAGTGAAAAATTTAGATCCGTCAGGGCACGCGAATTTGTTATGAACATTTTTTGAAACAATTTGAAACAATGTTCTTTTACGAAAAGTTCTTACTTTTCGCATTCATTTTTTCGCACTCTCACATTTGCAAAAATTTTGTGTGAAACTTTTTATGTCCTTAACGGACATAAAAAGGTCACCGTAAGTCACATGAGGATTGTAACTACGAAATTTGAAACATGCATGAATACGTGCAATTTATGATAAATTGTGATAATTTAAGCAAAAGCTGAACATTAGTATACTTTACTTTGCTGCGATGTCTTTACGAACCTGTACATATAGCTGTCGCCAAACGAGCATCGGCTACTAAAAGCCGCTTTTTCTCTGCGTCTGCGCGGCTCGCACACTATTTCCGCCTGAGTATCGCACGGCTGCTGCATTAAGGCCGTTTTCGGCAGGATGCTCGTTTGGCGACGGCTATATTTGCGTTTTCCCATACACATTATTTTTTGTTTATAGCCCGGGTACAATTTCGAAGTTGTGCGAAGCGTCGAGGGCAGAAATGAAGCTGTAAACATCTACAAGGAGTTAGAAAGCAACAAAACATTTTACATAACAGACCCGTACAAGCAATTGTCTGCAGTCATGTTTGAAGTCATAGTCACGGTTAGTTTTCGTAATTTTTATTGAATCCCACTTTCAAATTTCGTAGTTACAATCCTCATGTGACTTACGGTGACCTGTACCACTGCTCTACCGATTACGCCTAGAATGCAATTTATTTTCCATCCAATCTGATTCTGAGCTACACCATTGCCTCAAGCAGTTATTTTTATCCGGGCTATCAGTGAAATGTGTTCAATTTGAAAATGACACTTATATACAAGCGGCAGATTTTCAAGTAATTAAGGTAGGTGGAAGATTAAAAATCGAAAAGTGTGAAATTTTTTAGGGACTGACGCACCATTGGCTCGGGATTTTTGTAGACCTGCCCTCAAATTTAACTTCGATGATACGACATCTTCAATGGACCTCAATACACATGGCACTGCGAAATAAAGCAGAACGCTCTGTGACACTTCTGGAGGAATTTTTAATGGTATCAAGCATGGCAACGGGGCCCGGCCCCAAATTTTACCATGCTTGATGGTTATACACAGATGCCTGACGTCTGAAAACTCTAATAGCCCACTCACAACGTTAAAGGGACGGTCAGGGGCCTTTTTATGCTACAGTACCCCCACGGTAATAAAAACCAACGCGGCACTACCTGCGATTACGATTGTCCGCGACTACTCCTTTGGGATTTGTTGAAATGATTTGGCTGCGAGAATCAAACCTCTCGCTGAGAGACGCAGACAGAACGAGAAACGCCACTGAGAGCCTTTTTCCACAGCCCACTCGGCTACCTGCTATATTTTTATGCATTTTCATATTTTTTACGGCAGTTATTTAGCGTGTGTTTATTTTAAATAGTGTAAAAACCGAAAAACGATTAAAATTCACATTTTAGAGCAAATATTAAAACCGGGCTTGAAAATCCGCAAAGAAAATTTTGGCAAAAAAAGCTTGCCGATTTGCGCACACTTTTCGGTAAACACCGCGACGTCGCCTCTGCGCATGGCCGTTGGCTGGAAGCCGTTAGAACAAAATGTTTCAATTATTCATCGATAAAATACTTTTTTATCGGATACGTGCATAAAAAATGGTTATGGAATCCTGAAATAATAAATTATGAATAATCAAAAAAAACTTGCAAAAGGCCCCTGACGGTCCCTTTAATAACCTTTTTCGGCAAATATTCGCCTTTAAACACCGCCTGACTTTAAATTAACATAAAAACATTGACACGTTGTTCCGAAGTAGTTTTGGCACGTACTATACAGTAATAAGTTTTCACGCCTAAAAGTTGCAGTGTTCTCAATTTTGAGGATAGTTACAGTATTTACTGAGAATTACAGTACTCCGGCCCAAAAATCGATAATCGATTTTCATGATGTTTTATGTTAGGGTGTCCTAGATACCTTGTGTAAAAAGTTTGAGCCCAACTGAGACAAAATGAAAATTTTCTATGATTTCGGGTCTCTCAGACATCGCGTCTTCAGACGCAGTTTTTATAAAACTTGAGCTCATCTCATCCGGTTATGACATAGGATTATAGAATTGGCTTGTATCTTTAATATAACTTTAAAAAACATCCATTGAAGTGAATTAGCACGTTTTTGGGCCTCAAATATTACGGTAGCTTGGGTTACTGTAGAAAATGCCTTTTTGTTTGTATCTCGCTTCAACGTGAACCAAATTTCAATTAGAAAAAGGAAAAAGATAGATAATTTTGTTGTACATATGTTTGTAAATAATGTCAAAATGCGTGTACAACGATGTTAACCTGCAAACGTTAAACAAAACAACCAAAAAACAAAAAACAGCAAAAAACACTTTTTTATGAAAATCTTTGTCATATGGAAAACATTTTCTGACCTTATCTTCATTAAATTGCGGGTAAGATTTTACATATTTCTTCTTTTGACACCAAAAATTTTTAAAAGGAGTAGGTTGTCCGTTTTTCCATTCAAACCCTTCATATTCGTGCATTTTGGCGCGTATTGTTGTGCTGCACATGTGTTGTGCCTCGAGGGCGCGGGTTTGAGTGAAAAACAGTCAACTTATCCCCCTTAAAATTTTTTAGTGGCAAAAGAAGAAATATGTAAATTCTTACAGTGTTTTTGGTGTTTTTTTTTCACGTTTGCAGGTGTTTATCGTTGTACACGCATTGTGACATTAATTACAAACAAATGTACAACAAAATTATCTATCTTTTTTATTTTTCTAATTAAAATTTGGTTCACGTTGAAGCGATATACAAGCAAAAAGACATTTCATTTTCTACAGTAACCCAAACTACCGTAACATTAGAGGCCCAAAACCGTGTTAATTCAATAAAATAGATGTATTTTAAGTTATACCTTTGTACGCTCTATCGATTGATATAATTTTTAGAATAATTGAAGAAACTTTAATTTTTAGCAAAGTTCTGGCACGCTTTCGCTGCGAGACCCATCGTATTAGGATTATTCTGTTTTGCCTTTGTACGCTCTATCGATTGATATAATTTTTAGATTAATTGAAGAAACTTTAGTTTTTAGCAAAGTTCTGGCACGCTTTCGCTCCGAGACCCTAACACGATTTTCAGGCTACCTACTCTTGGTTAGGGTAGTAACATATTGAAAGATGAGTTCAATTGGTTCACGGGGAGCTAAGATTTGATATGGGGTCACACACACACAGACAGACAGACAGACACGGACATTTGCGATTGATTAATATGGATACAAGCCAATTCTAAAATCTTATGTCACAACATGGTCGAGCCTTATATAAATTGCGTATTAAATACTGTATTTAGGATATACGCCGAAGCAAATCCGCGAGAGGAGACCTGGGCTATTTGAGTTTCTTAGCTGGTGAAGGCGAGCAGAACGCTTTGAAAATGCCCCACTCACTACAAGAAATATGGAGAGGAAATGTGTTTCAAGAAGGCGTGGTACTGTAAAATGTCACTATAAGTATTTTTTCCGTTTTCAGAGGCAATTTTCCATAATTCATAAATTGGATATTGATGGAGGAGGGACTGCAATGATTGCCAACGTTGGAGTAAATGTGAGTTTGCCTCGAAACCATAAATGTCTTTTCTATTTAGCTTCAAAATTGGTTCATGATCCGTATCTCTGATTTTCATATGTACCGGATTGATCTCTTTACTTTTTTGAATACGTATTTATTGGACCAATCCCCGATAGGCTTTTCTTTCATGTTCGACGACTTCTTAGAAGCCGTTGATGACAATACAGCAACCAACATTCTGATGTCACATTACGCACCTGTTCCCCAAAATAACAATCCACCCAATGCAGCTGCTCGAAGAAGCCTACCAATTGATATTTTAATTGTGGCACTCATCATTATATGTTTTCTTGGAATCACACCTCTACTTATTATCTTTAGAAACAATGGCTCTGTTCCCCAGTGATTTGTTAAATTGGCAAAAACCCCAGAATCCTTTCCTCCAACGTTTTGCTAGTATCCACTGTTCACAGAGCTGAAGCGTTCAAAATAAAGATTTTTGTAAAAATTTGTCGCCTAGTCGCTCTTTGAGTAGGCACAGCAAGCCGAAATTTAAAAATCACTTTTGGATATTTTTTATATCAATAATTCGTTAGATAATTAAAGCGAGAAATTCTTTTTGAATCACCCAACTTCAGCACGCGGTTTTGGGCGTGGCCGAGACGGACCTGCCAGCCAAAGTGCACAGACCTCGCTAAACAACGGACAGAATTTTGCTGGAATGCAAAATCCAATTATTGAAAAATTATAATTTGTAATTGTTATTTTTTTAACATTTCTCTCGTATTAATGCCACTGAAATCGTTTTTTTTTTTAATTATAAAAATACCAGAAGCCAAAGCCCCGCTGCGCGGGTCTTCGCCTTCTGGGTTCGGCGGCCTCAAAGATCGCGGCCTGCGGCCGCTCAGGTATCAGGTACGCAGCCTTTGGCTGCTCATGTAAGCGGCCTGCGACCGCTTAGGTACGCAGCCTTCGGCTGCTCATATAGGTGGCCTGCGGCCGCTCAGGTACGCAGCCTTCGGCTGCTCATGTAAGCGGCCTGCGGCCGCTCAGGTACGCAGCCTTCGGCTGCTCATATAGGCGGCCTACGGCCGCTCAGGTACGCAGCCATCGGCTGCTTTGTTTTAATCCATTTCAATGAAATGTTCCCCATGGTCGTGTTGGGGGAAATGAAGGGGTGTACCTCTCCGCATAAAACGTTGCGCTGCTAACGGACAGAATGACAACCCTCTAATGTTATAAAGGATGCATACATGGCCTGTTTCAAAATTCGGGGTTTCCTGCTGTTTGGCAACGGAGCACGTCTACCGTTGTTTTTGATCAAACATTTGTGTCATTTTTGAAAAGCAAAAATTTTTTTTAAGTTTGTCGAAAACGACAAAAAACGAGAGGTTTCATCTGAATATGTACTTATTCAAAGTAAAAGAAGAACGGGTGGCGATACAATTGCTAACTTCGAATTCATTTTTTTGTGGAAGAAACGGCTAATTTGCAACAATAGTGTAAAAATGCGAAGTTTTTGAAAATAAAAGCGATATTTTGGCTTTTTTCTTATCAATCGCGCCGCTCACTTGCAGTGTCTCAAAAGCGTCTTTGAAAACTTCTCCCATTTATGTTGCTTTCTTCTTTTTCTTTTTTTTGCAACACTCTTTGTGTGTCTGTCTCTGTCCTTATTTTCCTTTGGATCCCTCCCTCCCTCTCACGATTGTCTCTCTCTCCCTTTATCTCTATTTCTCTCACTCCGTTGTGATCTCTCTTATCTCTCCCTAACCCCACTCTCCAGTCTCTCCATCTCTGTTTCTCTCGCCCTCTCCCCCTCATCAACTATCTTCTATATTCTTCCACTCCTTCCCTTCCCACCTCTCTTCTCGCACTTTCTCTTTCTCTCCCTCTCTCTCTCTTTCTCTCTCTCTCTTTCTTTCTCTCTCTCTCTCTCTCTCTCTCTCTCTCTCTCTCTCTCTCTCTCTCTCCGACAATTATCTGTCCAAAAACCATTTATTCTTCAATAATTCAGGCCAAAGGCCATCCAGGGATGTTACCCTCTTCGCAGTTCCTTGATTCGCTGAAGAAAGAGCAGTTGCACCTCACGAAGAACTCATCCATCTTTTCTTCTTCATTGCGCAGGGTGGTGCGGTATCTCACAATGCATCTCAGAGGATAGCCTCCGCGTTTCTTCTGCAGTTTCTATTCGTATTTCGATAGCTTCAAATTATCAACAGAAGAAGTCGGCTCATCTTCATAACGCACTTTCTGAAAAAAATAATTTGTTTGAATGAAAACGCATATATTACCATTAGCTCCATTTTGGTTACTTGAAAATCACGGAAGAGTGCTGCGATCTGTTTCGCGTGTTCTAAAAGGATTTGATAGCTTTTCTCATGCCTTTTCACTCACTCACTCACTCACTCACTCACTCACTCACTCACTCACTCACTCACTCACTCACTCACTCACTCACTCACTCACTCACTCACTCACTCACTCACTCACTCACTCACTCACTCACTCACTCACTCACTCACTCACCCACTCACTCACTCACTCACTCACCCACTCACTCACTCACTCACTCACTCACTCACTCACTCACTCACTCACTCACTCACTCACTCACTCACTCACTCACTCACTCACTCACTCACTCACTCACTCACCCACTCACTCACTCACTCACTCACTCACTCACTCACTCACTCACTCACTCACTCACTCACTCACTCACTCACTCACTCACTCACTCACTCACTCACTCACTCACCCACTCACTCACTCACTCACTCACTCACTCACCCACTCACTCACTCACTCACTCACTCACTCACTCACTCACTCACTCACTCACTCACTCACTCACTCACTCACTCACTCACTCACCCACTCACTCACTCACTCACTCACTCACTCACTCACTCACTCACCCACTCACTCACTCACTCACTCACTCACTCACTCACTCGTCACTCACTCACCCACTCACTCACTCACTCACTCACTCACTCACTCACTCACTCACTCACCCACTCACTCACCCACTCACTCACTCACTCACTCACTCACTCACTCACTCACTCACTCACTCACTCACTCACTCACTCACTCACTCACTCACTCACTCACTCACTCACTCACTCACTCACTCACTCACTCACTCACTCACTCACTCACTCACTCACTCACTCACTCACTCACTCACTCACTCACTCACTCACTCACCCACTCACTCACTCACTCACTCACTCACTCACCCACTCACTCAATCACTCACCCACTCACTCACTCAATCACTCACTCACTCACTCACTTACCTTTCGGTGTTTTACCCAAAGTTTGTCCTCCCTCAATGTACATCGCCTCTTCTGCGTGAACTTTGCCCATCATACAGTGGCATGATAAAACAAAGCGACGACCCGGGATTACGATCTTTCCATAAATCTGAACAAAGAGTTATATAACCTTGAAAATTGATACTACATAGTCAAAGTCGTCCTCCAGGCATTGAGTTGAATTGGTGGCTCCTTCATTTTCTTGTTCCACAAAGGAGATTAAGGAGTCGGAAAGACACTCAATGAGCTCGTGCGCTAAAATGAGATATTCTCGAGTTTCTCAATTTCTTACCTCCGATGGCGCTCACGGCGAGGAGAAGGAGACAGAAACGAAACATCTTCGCTTTGATAAAAACGCCAGTGATTGGGCTTTTATGGAAGAGAAAATTTTATATCAGAGGCGATGAAAGGATGTGAGAGATTGTTATACCATGCATATTGGGATCGTTTCTAAGAAACGGTGTGTTATTGGAATTTGACAAAGAAAGTTTCACGAAGAGAGATCATTGATCGGAAACAGCCAAACGTCTCTCTCTCTCTCTCTCTCTCTCTCTCTCTCTCTCGGTATATCTCACTCACGCACACGCACACTCACACATACACACACTCACACTCACATTCACATTCAATTATCCGTACTCACTATTTTGTAAGACCAGGAGGGTGCGGCCTACGGCCGTGAAGTATGTGAAACTCGTCCTACGGCCGAACTCACCCTCTCTCGCTGGTACACACACACACACAGACAGACACACAGACAGACACACAGACACACACACACACACACACATACAAACACGGTAGGGTTTTATTATAAGAGATTCACTACAATAAAATTTTATTGACGGTAGGAAATGTAACATTACATTGCAAAAAACATAAACAACATCAGGAACTGGACTAAAGAAAGTTAAGTGCTGCTTCGTCATCAGCAGCGTTTAAAAAATCTTCATATGAATACGAAAAATCGAATGGAATATAAGGAAACATGCGATAAGCGACTTTTTCTAATAGTTCAATGCGGTTGTGTTCGTCCATGAAAATCACCTCGTACTTCTGAAAAAAACAGTTTAAGTAGGTTAGGAAAGGTAAGTCAATGAAATTCAACTTACAAAAATTCCTGCCCTTAAAAGGAATGCCATCCCCCCATTAACCTCTAGTTGAAAAACAGCAAGATTATCCACCTAAAAATAAAAAAAAATGTCAATGCTTACAAAAAACTGCAATCACAGCATAATTTCCTGATCTCCTTTCTGCTTGCCAAACTTTTCTAAGGCCAGCAGGCTCGTTTAGAACGTTATTATCATGGTGAACTGCAAAATTTAGATATTCCAAATTTCCTCTCTCAGCTCGATTTTTAATCACCTCCTAAACGATAAGATTTATATCATCCTAAGCTACAATCCCCAACCTTTAAAAATTCTTCCAGTACGTAAATAGTGTCACCATTGTCTACTTCAACAGAAATCGAAACTAGCTTATGGTGGCGGATCATAGGACTTAAGTTAAAGAGCTCATCAGATTTCAACCAATCGATTTCTAGTTCTTCTAGAGGCTAAAAAGTGTGAGTGTGAGTGTGAGTGTGAGTGTGAGTGTCAGTGTGAGTGTGCGTGTGCGTGTGCGTGTGAAAGTGCGTGTACGTGTGAGTGCGAGTGTGAGGGTTATTTAGGAGGGACGCTCAGTTCTCTTTTATATCATACCTGTATCGGTTGGTAATCTTCAACTGTGATGTGACCCACTTCAATAAGGTGCTTCGAAACTTTCACTAGACCAAGAAAATCGTCGTACAACCGTCTTTCCACACTGTCCACCATTTCCAAAGTATCACATTCCATTTTCAGCCCCCGCATCAATGGAATCAATTCCTCTTCAAAAGCATGTGCGCCAAAATCTTGCTCTCCAGCGTACATACACTAGAACTAAAGTAAGTGGTACAAAACCCTAACTTGCCAAAAGAATTTTGTCAAAGCGGATAGCGGATAGCTGTTTATATGCAGCCTCTAAGTATTTAATCCTTGGGTCTTTATTAAGTCTAGTGAATTCATAAGACAGTACAATATTATCATATCGGGAATAAGGAATAGTTGCAATGGTAAGCCCAGGCTGAAAAGTAAATACTATGTTACTCACAAGCTCATTCTCTCACTTACTCACTCACTCACTCACTCACTCACTCACTCACTCACTCACTCACTCACTCAATCACTCACTCACTCACTCACTCAATCACTCACTCACTCACTCACTCACTCACTCACTCACTCACTCAATCACTCACTCACTCACTCACTCACTCACATACATTCAACAGATAAGTTAGAAAATTGAAAAACATACATGGAATGAATTTGTGTTAAGCCTTTTCCACACTCCAACCGCAAAATGAATTGTCCAGGGCATTCCGTGAGGTCTGGACAAAATTCGAAATCTGTGTTTCTCAACATACTGATCCACCGATTTACAAGTTTGCCGTAATCGGCATAAAGTACGAGGGTCCATCTAAACATTAAAACCACTATTTTTTACTAAAACGTCAATCATAAAACACAAATCCCAAAACTCCACAAAAAACTCACCTTTTGCAGAATTTCGAAACGGTTTTGAAGCGGCAAAAGGTAGTTTGAAATATACATTTTAACTCCAGCACTAAATTTATAATTTCGTAAGTAAAATTGATAAGTAAAAAAAACATGTTAAAAGTAGTAATGCGTATCAAAGCATGAATAATCTCAAAAGTGGCAAAAATAGTGTCAAAAGCGATGTATCGCTTTTATATTGCTTTCCGCGCACCCAGTTTTTAAATGTTCAGCTTTTTTAAAAACACTTTTCATGAAATTTTTTGCATTTTTAATTTGTTCAAACTAGTATTCTATACGAAACGATATTTGTTTCGTTTTTTAACGTTTCGTCCCTTCTTCCACTTATTTCATTGGCTGATATCCGAACAAAAAGCAAAAACCGAACAACGAATTATTTTTATACTTCACTTGTAGACCAACAAACTTGTATAAAAATAAACTTTATTAAAATTTTAACTATATTAAAACTATACAACAACGAATGTTGGGAATATACGGCAGACTTCAGACCATGTCCACTTTTGCTTTTCCAAATGTTTGTAAGTTTGAAACCATAAACTCCTTTGATGTAGTTTTTTATGTTAAGCTGAAACGAAGAACTCTGTATATTTCTCTTTCTATCTCTCTTTGTATCTTTCTCCCTTCCTCTCTATGTCTGTCTCTCTTCTCTTTCTCCCTCGTACTTTCTTTCTCTTTCTTTCTTTTTCTGCCCCTCTCTTTCTCTTTCACTCTCTCTCTCTCTCTCTCTCTCTCTCTCTCTCTCTCTCTCTCTCTCTCTCTCTCTCTCTCTCTCTCCCCCTCTCTCTCTCTCTCTCTCTCTCTCTCTAACTACATAAAAGAAAACCGATTTCGTAGTCCACGGGAGGTCAGTTTTTCATCCTTGACTCTCATGTGGAAGGGTAGAAAGAATTTCCAGGACTCCACCAGACGAGGTCTTGCATTCATAGCCAAATGCTCCAGATTGATGACAGCAGAATAGTAATTGTAATTTTGAGATTTGTAGGAGAGACGGATATATGCCGTTCTCCTCTCTCCTCTCTCCTGTGTCCTCTCTCCTGTGTCCTCTCTCTTCTCTCCTATCTCCTCTGTCTTCTCTCCTCTCCCCTCTCTCCTCTCTCCTCTCTCCTCTCTCCTCTCTCCTCTCTCCTCTCTCCTCTCTCCTCTCTCCTCTCTCCTCTCTCCTCTCTCCTCTCTCCTCTCTCCTCTCTCCTCTCTCCTCTCTCCTCTCTCCTCTCTCCTCTCTCCTCTCTCCTCTCTCCTCTCTCGTCTCTCCTCTCTCCTCTCTCCTCTCTCCTCTCTCCTCTCTCCTCTCTCCTCTCTCCTCTCTCTTAGAATTATATTGTGCCGTCATGTTTATTTAGCAGAATCGACAATTTCCTACAATAATAGCTCGTTGAATGATGTCATTCCGATTTCCTTTCAATAAAAAGTGCATGTACGCGTGTAGGAAGACTAAAAGTGTTATTTTTTCTTCGTCCTCCTTCTATTCATTTCTAAAATTTTAGTTATATTTTGAAAAGAAAAATAGAGCCATACCCAGGTCCCGTCGTTCCACCAGTCATCGACCTCCTTTAAAGATGCCTTCTCTCTAATTTTAGGAAAAGCCGCAGAACCTCACCGACCTCATTTCTGAAAAAAAATATATGCTCTTCTTCTTTTTCGAAGAATATAGCAGGCGGAGTTTGCCTTAACCAACCTTCATATTTAAATGCCCGGATTCCAGAAGAGTGGAGCTGATGTTCGTTATTGGCAACAGTGCGAGCTGCAATTTCCGAAAAGTGGAAGAAGTTGATGCCAGAGGTGTAATTATTATGTTTTCAAAAGTGGATGGTGCTAGGAGGATGGATATATGCCATTCTGGAAAAAAGTCAATTTTATTTGAAAAGAAAGAGAAATTACGCAAAGGAGCAAAAATAGGGAAGACAGAGAGAGAGAGAGAGAGAGAGAGAGAGAGAGAGAGAGAATTCGAAACCATGCAAAAATTATATATTTTCTTCGCACCAGGCATGAGAGATAAATTACACTTTATATAAATTACATATGTATATAGCTAACCAAACAAGATGCGGACAGTAATATGCTCATTTTATGATATGATTTTTAACTCTTACAAAGTTTAATGAATGGTTGCTAGTTCGATTCGAAATCATTTCGGGGGCAGAATCACTTTTGAACACAAACTGTGGATCGCGTGCGATAGTGATACGCACATTATGCTCAAAAGTGCACAAAAATAGCCTATATTTCCAGAAACCGACCCAGGAATTATCCGATGGCACATGAAAATTTGTATTGAAGCCTTTGTTTGATCGAGCTTAGACAGACCGGCATAGAAAAACCGAAAAAAATGGTGTTATAGTGTATTTCCAACAAAAGGTTAGTGGTTTTTATTTGGCCTTACATTTCCATACGTATTCAAGCAATAACGATGTGAAACATTGAACCGGGTATAAATAGGGACCGCAAGCCAAAATTTTACCATTACAATTTCAAGATTACTTTTAGCCACCGTTGAAGTCCTAAGTCGTAGCAACAAAGCATTTTTTTAAATTTTGAATTTTCGTTAACTTTGAAAGGAGAAATGACAGTTTTAGTGTAGCTTTTGCGGCCGCCGTTTTCAATTGAATCTTTCGAGGGGCGGGGCCAGATCGCAGTCTGCCGCAGGCTTTCCGCCTGGCGTTAAACAGCGGGCACGCCAAGTCGGCAAATGAGTGATCTTCCGCCGTAAGATGTTATGGCGTTATTTATATTGTTTAAGACAATAAATATACTCTATTATACCTAATCAATGCGTAAAATCATCCGATAATTGTATTAAAATGTCGTAATCGCATTTTGTGAAAAAGCGTTTTGAAAATTTTGCTTTCCCGCGTTAGCAGCGGAGCACGGATTTCGCCGCTGGCTTTGTAAAATTACATATTTAAACTAGAATTGCGAAAAACCGCCAGAGTGAATTTTTGCTTTCTGTACTTAATTCAAACCTCAAATATCAAATTGATAAGAATCTTAAAGCAGAACTCGCGGTCCGGGTGTATAAACGCCGAAATCGGCCAAAATGGGGAAATCCAGCAAAAGTGAACCTTGTTCAAAAATCAATTGTTTTACAACGCCATTTCGCTTATTTAATTTATACCGTTTAAATTAAATAAGCGAAATGGCGTTGTAAAACAGGAGTGCGCAGACAATTAAGCAATCACGGCGGGACCAAATGAATTGAAAAATATCCTCGAAAAAATTCCGTTTTCCTTGTCTTTTTTTTTAGAAACGCACTATACATATGCGCATTGTCTTAGAAAGACACGAAAAAAACGAATTCGTCATGAATTAAAAAATTACTGGCCGGCATAAAAACCGAAAATATATTTCGGTTAATGGCAAGTGAGCCGATATACAAAAAAAGGAGTGTAGGTAAGAATCACACCCGTCATTTGCTGCATTCTGACAAAGACTGAGCAAGTGCCCCGTTGATGTGGGCGTATTAGGTCATAGCCTGACCTTCCATTGAATGAAATGCGATATTAACCCCAGTTGTAACTGTGTGAAGGGTCAATATCTGCCTAAAAAGGGCGATAAGGGCCACTTCCTGAAACAACAATGGTGTCAAGTATCATCTGCACCATAACATGGAAGTGAAAGGTCACGTGGGTGGGAAACAAACCAATAAAAGTGTCTTAACCGCCCATTTTTGTAATTTTACAAAATTAAACCCACAAAGTTTCACAAAATTAAACCCATAGTTTAATTTTACGGCATTAAAACATTTATTCCCGTATTTTCGATCGCAGATATGCTATATCAGCCGGACGTAGTCCACTTTCTTCCCCTCCTTTAAACTGCTTCGTTGTTCGCTTCCAAGCAGTTGTGTACTTTGAAGGTACCATTTTTAAAAGTTTCTAAACTTTATATACTACAATTTCAACTGGAAAAAATTACATCTATGTCGTCTGTAGTATAGACAAAAGGCACTGGCTGTAAGTAAAAGTGCTCCACGGGCAATTGGAACCATTGGTCTCCATCGGAGGTTGTTGGGAGGAAGTGCATTTGGCGAGTGGTACCAGCTGTTTCTATTTCTTCCCAGAGGCCCTGGAAAATATCTCTTTGCCTCCCTGTCTCTGTCTATGTCTCTGTCTCTGTCTCTATCTCTGTCTCTGTCTCTGTCTCTGTTTCTGTCTCTATCCCTGTCTATGTGTCTATCTCTGTCTCTGTCTCTGTCTATGTCTATCTATCTATCTTTCTACTAACCGAATAAGCCACATTCAATGGCCCAAACGTGATATCCGAGCTAAAAACCACATTCGGAGGTAAAAGAGATGAAGCGAAAATCGTAACATCATGACAATCTTCCACAATCAAACGACGACATGAGGTCGTAACCCTACTATGCCGAACCCCACGGAGGTGAACTGTGCCGGAACATGGTCCCAAAACAATACAAGGACAGTTTGATACATCGTCTACGATCACAGAAAGACTGCTGAAAATGAAGCTTGTATCTCTCTCTCTCTCTCTCTCTCTCTAAACTCACAAACTCGGTGCAAAAACAGAAGCCGGGTCCTTTTGCGAATGTGATATCCTCAAGTGCGTGCCTCGAAAAACATCTTTTGTAAGAAGTTGGATACGGTACCATCCGGTTACTGTAACCACCCTTTTCCCCTGTGGGGCAAGGGATGTTTTTTTTCTAAGACCTTTAGTATCTTCCTAAACAAGTACCGTACCATTGTTTGAAAAAAGGACTTACTGTAGGCCGTTCACAGATTCTAAAGGGGTCCGGGACGAGACAAGATGCTAGTTGTTTTGTAAGACGGGCTGGATCCGTTCGGGACCCATTCCAGATGGTTCGGACCAGCTGGGATACTGTGGTTGGCCTGTCATTGAACATTGCATCAAAGATGAGATCAAGTGATTCGAGCTTCTGAAAACAAAGGTCACTTATAGTCTTCGCCAATTTTACAGATTGACCAATTCGCAAATGTAACTCTGACGCAGTATTGCGTACGGATCCTAAAACACAGGATTTTCGTACGCAAATTTGCGTCTGGTGTCATTTGCACAGAGCTAAGAGCGAAATGGGCGAAGTAGCATTGGCGACAACTATAAGACTTTTCTTATCTTCGTTAACTTCATTTTTGCCTTTACCTTAACCCCTAACGGAAAACTTAACCTTAGCTTAGCATACTCTTAATTTAGCAAGAATCATTAACAGTAAATTTAACCAAAACTGAAATTCTTAACAAAAATATTAGTCATACGTTAACCATAATATTGACCCTAGAAAAGAGAATTCTCTTACCTTACGAGAACCTTAAGCTTAACCCTGAAATATGACTTTAGCTTTAATCTCACTTAACGATTAACCTTAAACCTTCTTTTATAAGAAATGTACCTTAGGTAATCCTTAAGCAAAGTGTCCTTAAGTAATGTACCTTTAGTAAAATTGGCCTTAATCTTAAGGACGAAACTAAATCTCTAATTGTGTTTTAGTTTATGTACGTTTAACCTTACCTAGGTTGTCTTACTTAATGTTCACTACCATACAGTAAGTATAACTTTGTAAAATATAACGTAACTTTGCACTTTAACCCACCTTCTCATCAATTTTTCCTCTTGAGTTACAAATCAATAACCGAATAAATCTATCTAAATTCTAAGTATTCCATTGGATATAATGTAAAACTACCAATGTTTTCATGAAAAAAGCCGCAAATTCCATCATCACGATTGGAATAGCTTCCTAAAGTGGAAGGTAGGTGGAGGAGAAGCACATCTACCACTAGGCTTTGAATCTCAGCTGTGCTTCGATTGTTCGAAACATTTTCAAAGATTGCGGATGAGGTTGATTCACAAATTCCGACTTCGTCACAAGCTTCGGACCATGTTGAACGGCTACAAAGCGTTTTTGAGGGAGAGAGAGAGAGAGAGAGAGAGAGAGAGATCAGTGAGTGAATGGGTGAGTGAGTGAGTAGTGAGTGAGTGAGTGGCTAATCAAGACTCACTCGATTGCATCCTTTGATCCACTCGGTTCCAACATCCTCACAATTGCCTCTCCAGCCCCAATGTCTCCAGAAGGAACCCCTCCGGCCCACAACAAATGTTCCATAACATAGGTACCCCTTGGCCAGACAAAGACCTCCGCCGCTTCGGTTGCCATGACGACCCACGCTACTAGAAATTATCAAAAATGGAGAACGGGGTTCGGGAAATTGAGGAAGAGAAAAGAAATTATCGGAGAACGGTGGGATTAAGCCGTCGGGACAAACAAGGGAGGAATCGATTTCCGAGAGAGGGGCTGGCGCAGGTGGTATAATTAAGGCCAGGTGGCGGATCGCCCGGGCGATGATGTGAAAATGGGAGTGTGTTTTACGTGCCAGCTGCTAGAAATGTCGTTTGGGAGTTATTCTCGGTATTTTTCACATCAAGTAGGATCGTTAGAACGTAAATAACAGTGCAAAATTGAAAAATAAACTGAAAAATAAACAGTAACATATATATTTGTTGGTTCCTTAGATGATATATACCAAGCAAACAATGTGAAATGTGTACATAGGGTTAGTGACGAATTTGTAGTGAGATTCTAACGCAACACTCTCAGTGAAATTTTGAAAACTGTAATATCGATAGGTTTTTCTCTAAAGTCCAACGAGTTTTTCAGCGTATCGCCTCGGCACGCACACTTGATGATTGCAAACCGTGTCTTAAAAATCCATTTACTACATTTAAATTCAGAACCAACCTGCACATCTAACCTTTTTAAAGTTAAGCAGCTGTGTGTGGCCAACAAGCATGGCAAAATTTGGGGCCGGCCCGGGCCAGGCCGGGCCGGGCCGGACCGAGAAAAATTTTGAAGCGGGCCGGCCCAAAATTTTTTTTTTCGTTTTCTTTGATTGCCCGGGCCGGGCCGTGAAAAATTTTGGAGCGGGCCGGCCCGTTGCCATGCTTGGTGGCCAACAGCTTGTCTTTCCGAGGAATGCACATGTAAACCGGGGGCTGAAATTGTTTTCTTTAAAAAATTTAACCTCGGCCAACAAGCGGTTGCGTTTGAAGACCATTATTTTGATGTTCTAACAGAAAATTCGAATAAAACATCAGAATATTCTCTATTACATCCAAGAATGGACCAAAAAAGGTTGGCGGGTTCCACAACAAGTTTTTTTTTATTTCTGGCAAGGAACTTGGAAAAAAAGCCGCGTTTTTCATGACATCTGCCGCCAAAAGTTAGCAACGTCCTGAAAGTTTCAGAATTGCATCCGATATTCTACAAATTTCTCGGTAATTTATCGAAAAGTCAACGCGATTTGGGTAATTCACAAGTCAAAGACAGCACAAGCACTTTTCATCAAAAAAGGTAAAACAAAAGGCAATTTTGGAAACTTTTATGGCATATTCTGATTCTAGAAATACAGCATTCTTTTGAAATTTGACAAAAATATTGCCAGAGTTACTAATTTACGTTTCATTATTTCGCTGTGGAAATTTGAGACATAACTAACATAGCGTTTTGTAACTGATAGAATTCCCTGTGTTAAAATTTTAGCCCCTATGAACAACAAATTTCAAAGCTCTCTGAATATAATGTATCAAATATATACATTTTCTCCACTTGGTTTCGGAGTTTCATAAAAAAAGAATTCTATTTAGTAACATTTTATCTTGTAGAAACGATCAATCTGCTTACATAGATTCTGTGTGAGACGCATACAATACACAATACAACAAACAACGGAAAGTCACGGGGAGAGGGTCCTCTATGGATTGAAAGTGTCGAATTTGTGAAGGGAGTGAATTTTCGATTGCACACGGGCAGGAATTGAAAGAGGGACCTATTAAAGCCATAAAAACTGGAAAAAAAATCTAACAGGGAGAGAAAAGAGGGAGGATCTGGGAGGAAACGAAGGGAACCCGATCACGATGAAGGAACGACGGGGCGGTTAGACCGGCGGCTGCTGATCCTTGCTGTCCTTGAGCAGCGGCTGGCTCTCCGAGAGATTCGTCGACGAGCCGTGGGGCGAAGGGCGGATCACCTAAAAATTTATTTATTTGAGGCTATATGATAAATCAAACCCTCCCAGGCCTTAAAATTGGACCGTTTTCAGGCATTTTATCGATTTTACTCACTAGACACAAATAAAAGCCTATTGTTAGGTAAGTTAAAAGCTAGTTTTGTTAATTTTGTTTTAGAATCACCTCGAAAGAGTGGGGATTTCGATGAACTGTTGGAATTTCCTGAAATTTTGTAATGAGACCAAGGCCACATATGATTCTCAACGCTTTCCTCTGCGTTTTTAACGATACAATCCGTTCGCCCATGGCTGGGAATGTTACACCCTGTTTTCTGGCTAGTTATCATTATTCTCTGTGTTACATCCTAGCTAGAGAGAGAGAATGACTCTCCCCCTCCAGAATGCTTTTTCCCCCGGATAGTGGGCCGTGGGGGGCGGGTCTGCTCTTCGAAAACTGTTCAATTTCTATTGTGGACGCGTTGCTGGCGCAAAAACGATCGGATAATACTCAAAATCAAGTCATTGCTACCAAACTGTTTGACAATTGAGTATCATAACCAGACAAACATATTGTGCAAGGAAACCAATAAGATGCAGTTTCGCCTTAAGGGGTACCATCGATGTACGTGAGGTGTTTGAGGTACCTACGTAATTAGACGTTTGGTTGGAAATGGGACTACCAATTTAAAAGGAGCCTTACGTTCCTGCGAGGCAGCATTTGGGGGTATTGTGTATCGAGCCCTCCAAACGTTCCCGTCTCGCGGTTAGACCAGATATGAGCCATAACCTAGCACGGGCGCACCAACCAGCACAAATCCGTTGTCTGGCACGAAATACGGTAAGCCCTCATGTGGGGTTTCATAAGTATGTCCCCAAAATGGTGCCTCGGAGACAAAGTATGCTCCCGTGAGTGTTTGTTACCATTTTCAATCAAACGACGAATTACGTAGTTACCGAATGCACCTGGTGTCCATATGTGGATCACGAACAAACAGGATGCGCCCTCGATATAGTTAAACCCTGTAGGTAATGATTCTGCTGGCCAATCCGATGGCCAGCTCAGGACAGCCGTATCAGAGACAGGGCAGTCCTTGTAGCGAAAAAAAAACCCAATATCAAATAAGGCACATTTGAAGTTTTGACCCGGGCCCGATTGTATTTTTAGATACAGGCATACATCGGGAGAGTATAGTCAGCGTACCCCCAGGTTACGGGGGGTAGAGGCCCCAAAAACACAAAAGTTAAGGGGGGTTAGGCACTAGTTTCGTAAAATTCAGCTCAGAAAGCGAAAAGTTGCGACGGGTTACCCCATTTGTGGCCCCGAAAGTTAAGGGTGGGTCCGTCAACTGTCAGGGTCTCCCGAGGTATGGGTACAGGGTAGCTGCAACCCTTTGCTAACTTTGCATCAGAGGACGCGATCCACAATGGTGGCAAAACCTTTTAAAGTCTTTAGAACCAGGAATTTGGAGCTCAGTTTATCAGTATATTTTTTATTTCTGCGTCTCTGTGGCCCAACCCTTACCTTAATCATAATGGCGTCTTCATCCTCCTCCGGCGACTCCAACGGAGCTTCGGTTTGACTAAAAGTAAACAATTATCTCCAATGTATACAATGAAACCCACTCTTTCTGTCCATCGGACACACTCCTTGGACTGCCCAGCGAGGCCTTCGAGTCGTTGTACTGTATGTGTTTCCACATTCCGCTGCTGTTCACCTCCTTTGTCATATTGATCTGGTGGGAGGGTTCCTGGATAGCGGCTAGCGGGATCTTTATGACGTTTCCAGAAGCCATGGGGATGTGGAGATGGGCTTCTGTCTTCACGGCGTGGATGGTCGCCTGGTTCTCCTCCAATTCGATGTCTGCTCCCTCGGCCTCGCTCTGGCGCCTCTTCAAATCCTCCTTCTTGCGCAGGTGGAAGTCCGGCATCGGGTCGTCCAGGTACTTGAGGTCGGACGGGGAGAAGAACCTTTCGATCAGCTTGCGGACAGCCACCATCACCACCAGCTGAAAAAGAGATGGTTAGAGAGAGAGAGAGAGAGAGAGAGAAAAGGATAATTTTCTGGTTTTTGCAACCAAAACTGATAATTATACTTTGTTTACACATATGTATGTGGCGATGTTTCCCAAACTAAACCCAGGTCAGGCAAGAGATGTTCACCAGTCTTTTTGGGGGGGGGGGGGGGGTGGCTTAAATCTATGCAGTACTCTGTTTATCTGTTTACAGTACGCAAAACTACGTTGCTTTCGTTTCAAATTGTCTGAAACCCGTTAAAATCGGCGTTTTGTGAGACCCATTTATGGATCACAACGAGGGAAAATGTTGGGAGTTTTGTAGCATTGTGCGGGATTTCGTAACCCTATCTGGTGACAATTAGGGGTGTTGGTAACAATGGAAGTATATTTATTAATTTGATGATGTGTACTTGCAGCGAATGCTGTTTTAGCAACACTGAGTGAAATCCAGCCTTTGTAACTAAGTCCGGGGTTTAATAACCTTGCTGTGTTACAAATTAGGCAGTTTGTAACCTTCTCCAAGGTTTCGTAACCCTACCCGGCTAAAATTATGAAGTTCGTAACTGGTCGATTGACGCCAAAAGCCAACAGAGTGCGCGGAACAAAATTGCCATCATTTTCAATTTCTTGGCGGCGGCCTGAGTAGTCCGTAGGAACAACATCGAAAAATTGGCACGTTGGTATATAACCATACGCTCCAACTTTTCAGATTTCAAACAATAAAATGCCTCCAGTGACCCCTCTATAAACAGTATTTCGTGACATAAAATCCAACTATCCGAATATATTCTAATTTTTCGTGATTGTTCGTTCCGTTAGCTACGCTAAGTTCTAGAACTCCATCCCTCGGTCATTCCATTACTCCCCCTGGCGGCAAGCGGTCGTCTCCTCCTGAGATGATCCCTCTCCTCCTCTTCCTCTCTTCACTGTCACTGGTCTCCCTTCTCTTCTGCTCCAAGAAGAAGGAAGATGATTCGAAGACCGAGACGAAGAAGTCTTCCTCCGAATCGGACATGCCCTCTTCTGCGCGGAACAAACCCGCGGAACCACCCGTCGGTAAGGCCTTTACCTTGAGCCGAAAACTCGTTGTGTTTCAGTCCAGATGAGCCGGGAGCAGCCGAGCAGGGAGGTGGCTGAAGCCAGCAAGGAGCCGATTGCGAGCAAGGAGCCGTCTGCGGAGCCCGTCGAGAAGTCGTCGAAAGACGTGTCGAAGAAGGAAGAGAACAAGAAGGACAAGGACGCTCCGGCTGATTTGGAAGTCGAACCCACGCAGAAGGTGAGGGAACGACCGGACTGAGAATAGGGAGGAGGGGTAATGAGAGCAACGTAGCGTGTACTCACGCGACTATATCCCTCAATCTCTCAAATGCCATGCTGTCGGCGCTTTCTTTATTTGGGATTATCTCTCGATGGTTACGCTGCCTGCGCACTCCTCCACCACGTACTCTCTCCCATCTAACGCCTGCGCCTCTGTGTTTATCACATTTCCTCGCAAGCCCAGCTGTATGTGCCCTCTTCATTCATACAACCTCTCCGTGGTGGAGCTGCCTGGGATCTTTTTACTAATGCACAATCAAATGTCTCCTACTGTCTGCGCTCTGGCTAAAGCATGATCTGTAGGGAACCAAACTGTTTGCTCCTCTGCCTTCGGAAATGCCACCATGTCTGTTCACTCTTCGTATATCACGCTCTTTCGAGGCGAAACTGTCTGCGCTCTCCAGGCTCATGCACTCTCTCAACTGACACGCTATCTGTGCTCTCTTCACTGGCAACACTCACAAATGTTGCACTGCCTGCGCTCTTCTTTTATCCGAACATTCCCGAATATCACGACGTCTGCGCTCTCTTTTTGGATATAATCTCTCGCTTGACTTACGATGTCTAGGTTCTCTTCATTGGTACAGTCTCTTGTCTACAACGTCTCTGTCTCCGCTCTCTCAAGTTCTACAGTCTCGCTGCCTGTACATCCACGTTTTTCATCTTCTCTCATAGGTTTACGATCTCCGCGTATGACACGCTCTTTCGCCTGTCACACTGTCTGAACCCTCTCAAATACCCATTCTCTCTTTCTCCTGTAAACCTTTCTATTTCAGTCAAAGGAGGAGAAGGAGGAATCGAAGAAGGACAAGAAATCGGACGATGAGAGCAACAAGAAGGCCGCGAGCAGTAAGAAGAGCAACAAGAAGGCTGCTTCCCACCGCGCCCCCGGCACTGCGAGGGATGCGAGCAAGAAGTCGATGCAGGAGAAGCTCCACTCGGCCAAGGACGACAGCATGCGGTCGGAGAGCAGCAAGAAGTCGAAGAAGTGCAAGAAGTGTCCAGGGGATGTGGAAGCCAAGTGCAGCAAGACGAATGTGGCGTCGAAGATGGACGAGCCCAAGGACCACGACGACCCGGTCATGGACCCCGGCTACGAATGCGTGGATATCCCGTAATCAAAATGAATTTTGAAGACAGCAGACTCAATGATAAAGCTTTGACGAAATGTCTACTTGAGTCTCTCTTCAACGCGAAGCCGTTTCTGCTTTTTACAATGTCACAAATGCCATGAATAAATCGTTTGTAGACTTCGTTATTCTGAGTTATAAGTACTATTTATTGGGTTGGGGGGGGTACTTAGTTAAGCCCCCATAACTTTCACTAGATTCTGTAGCGTCTATTGTGTTTCTTCTATCTTAAATAGTTAATTTGTGGTAGAAATGTAAAGTACTTAGATACTTAGTATTTACAAATGTAAAGAATAGTTTTAAGAGAATGTGGGGGCTTAAATGAGTGGTGCAATAGCCTTGAGGGGGTCTTAACTGAATTTAGATAAGTTCGCCACCAACCCAACAATCAAATATAGGTTGTGTTAAGGTTTTCCTATCGCCATCGTACGAAAAGTTCCAATAAACGCGCTCCTGTACAACTTTTTTCTGCTCCGATATCGAAATTGTATTTTTTTCATTAAAAAAAACTCGTAGTAAATCAAAAATTGCAATTGATACCTTTTTTGTTTTTTAAAAGTTGCGATTGAAGCATTATTTGTGCAGAAAATTGTGATTTGAGCACGCTTATTTGTAAAAAATTGCAAACAGAGCATGTTTACTGTAGAAAATTGCGATTTGAGCAAGATACACATAAATTAGCACTGGTTTTTTTTTAAAACAAAGGGCGACAAGTGGATTCTACTTTGAATTGGATTCCACACCGATTTAATTCACCAGCAATTTGCACACTTTTAAAACATTGTGTAAAATTAAATTTTTAAACGTAAAATCAAAAGAATTTTTTGGAAAATGATGGATTTTCAGTACCCCGAAATTTGCGACCAATGTGAATATTAGTATGTAAACTGTGGTTTTTCAAGACAATTGTTTTGTACGGATGCTTTTCTTCACTGAATATAGGGTAAAGAGAGACAAACAAGAGAGAATAGCGAGAGAGAGAGAGAGAGAGAGAGAGAGAGAGAGAGAGAGAGTTCGACTCACCATGATGGGGAAGAGAATGGAGGTGGCCTTGATAGACTTCACAGTCCACAACATGGCAAAGCATGCCACTTGGCAGACGGTGAACAGGTGGATGCGCTTGATTGGCACGTGGCGAATGTAGATGGTATCCGGCTGGTACCTAAACAAAGTAATTGTTTGCTACAGTACGAAATGACTTACTTCATAGGCATGAGGAAGAGGAGAATTCGGTCGAAGAGCTGGATTCCTCCGAGGGCGGAGATACCCATGTAGAGGAAGACTCCGTAGAGCACGGGCATCGGGATGTTGCCGAGGATTCCCGTGAACATGACGGACATTCCGAGGAGGAGGAAGGTGACGGTTCCAGTCAGACGCTGCTCACTGAAAGAGAAAATCTTAGAAAAACGTAAGAATGCAACTGTTGCACGGTTTTCCAGTGTTTTTCTAGTGTTTCCCTTCTTCCATGGGGCTTCGGTCAAAATGGCAAAAATGGCTGTTCGATTTTTATCTAACACAAGGGCGCTCCCAAATGTTTGGTTCACGAAAATAAAAATAAAAAACGGGGCAGATGTAACTCCGTCGTTTGGGTCGCTGCGAGACCCTCGGCCTTTGAAAAATGACATATGGGCTAACCTTGCAATCCCGTTAAAGTATGTTTGTATAAGAGTTTGCCTAGGCCATTTCAAGTTGGATTTGTTAGAAAGGACAGAGCCAAATTTATCGCATTTGTATTACAGCACCTATACTCACGGCCTTTCTGGAGGGGAAGTAGGCGGTAATGGAAACGTCGGCCGAGCCGCGACGCAGCCGCCGCGCGGCTCAAAAACAATTGAAATCGCATAAATGGGCGGCTCTTTCTTTATTTCACGGTTCAAACAAGTCTAATACAGCAAATAAAAGTGGCATAAGATGAAAACCCAAGTAATAAATTCATTTTATGAGAAAAATCGAACGAAATCACGATATTTGTAGGGTTTGAAGAGTTCCACCCTTGCTTTTTCTTTGAAAAGAGCACACATGCTTTAAAAGTGTTAATACATACCAAAGAAAATGTAAACACAAGGATCAGTGCCATTATAATCTAAATTTGGTCCCTTGGGTACGAAAAAGGCCTTATTTATCTAATTTTTTGCTTTTTTTGCGGTATATTTCGTTAAAATTACGACTCTGATTTACTTTTCTTAATGAAATACCAAAAAATGTGGCGAAAATATGAAAAAATACGCATTTACAACAATCAACTTTCCTATGTAGACAGCATCATATTGAGCGACCGTAATCCCCGCAGGGGAAAATTTTGAATTCCCGCCAATGGTCCGTGGCCTTCCCAAATTGCGTAAAGCAAAAAGGTAGTGTACTTTTAGCAGATAAAAAATTACAGAGAGATTTTGATGAACTGTCATTGGAACCGTCTACTTAAAAAAAAACCTTCCGCAGCAAATAAAATAATTCCCCGTGAGCATGGAAGCAATCAGTCATGTACTAAAAGTTGGCGCTATAATCTGAACGCACCCTCTAGTGCCAATAGGGACTGAAATGACGTCATTATGACCCTTAACGTACACCCTCGCAAGGTATAGCCCATGGTTGGAAGAAGTACGAAAATTTCTGTTTAAAACACCGTAAAAACACAAACTATAAAAAAGACAGATAAATTTGGGTATTTGGGTTTCACATGTAATTCCCTTTCATATCCCCTAAATGAAAGTGAAAGATGTTTTTTTTTGCCAAAAAAAGCTCAACAATCGAAAGTGAAAATGGTAGGCAATTTAAGGTAATATCTAGCCGCAACAACAAATTATAGCCAAGTTTTTTTTACCACTTTTGGTAACACATGCCAATAGGACTAATTTTCGAACCCACAAAATCGCAATGGAGCGCGGAAATCAAAAAGGTACGTTTCTATCAAATTTCAATTTATGAAAAAATTTAAAAAAAAAATTTTTTTTTTTAAACTGGACTACACAAGGCGCGAGATTTGTGCCCGTGGTTTTCTGAAGCACTGTATTCTATTTTTCACGAAATTCTGCTCTGAGCATAGGTGGTGAGTACGTCTTGAGTTTTTGGGTGGGACCCCCAACCCAATTCGACACCTAAGGTAATTCGGCACCTAATTACCTTAAAAAAATGTTGGGAAGTAAATTGAAATTGATGTAAAAATGATCAACAGACCTACAAAAGAGCCCTTGGCAACCGAATCCACGAAAAATGGTGCAGTTTCAGCTATTCATACCGCTTTCATAAATGACAACCAGATGATAACAGATGTTGAATAACAATAGCTAACCCAATCCATGTTTTTAAAGACATGTTAGGTGTGCATTTCTTTAATTCCGGGAAATGCCCTTATTTCTCATTAACCACGCATGGATTGGGTTTTCTGTTTTAACCAATATCTGCTATTCATGACGTTTACAATGCATACCCTAAACTTAAAATTAACGTTCATTTTAATTTCAATTGGGTTGCCAAATAGAAAAAACCGGCTACGTACGACATTTTCGCAAAGACGGAGCACTTCCGAAAATACGGTTAGCACCCCCCCTACACTTGCACATGCTTCATTGTTACAATTAAACCTTGTTCTTTCCAATTTTATTCATTATTCACCTTATTATGTCCTTAAACCACTATTAATACTACACTTATTAAACTTATTATTTCCTCCCACTGATTAAACAACACCTCAACCCAATCGAAGTTCACCCAAAACATGGGCTTTTTCGGGACCCACCCCCCAACCCAATCCAAACAACTTGTTCACTGACCTAGAAGCTCAAAGCACCTATGGCTCTGAGGGCTAAACTCTAGTTACGGAGTACCCCATTTTTGGTTTAAAAAGTTAGGCAACGTTCAATTACAGCAATTTCTACTTACCGTACTCCGACGAACTGAGCGACCTCTCCTGGAGCACGGCACTCGCTCTCCACTTTCAGCGAGTTTATGTGGTTGATGGCCAACACGGTGGCGGCGACGAAGACCGGCACTCCCATGAATCCATTGAGGACGATCAGACCGGCCAAAACAAGGAGATCCAAGTGGTAGCCACAGCCCTTCTTCAGTTTGTTCTCCTTACGATTCACGATGACTGTGGTGATCTGCTGGTCCATGAAGATGAGAATGCAGGCGAGGAGGGCGGGGAGG
Source organism: Oscheius myriophilus (assembly GCA_964057215.1). Lineage (NCBI taxonomy): Eukaryota > Metazoa > Nematoda > Chromadorea > Rhabditida > Rhabditidae > Oscheius > Oscheius myriophilus. Next base: position 18,529,235 of record OZ059902.1, read on the forward strand.
ATGGCCAGAGGAGCGGTCCACAACGGGTTTCCGTCGAAGGGGTAGATGAACCAGCCACGGCCGTCCCAGGTAGGCTGAAAAAAAAATCGGTAATAAAGTAAAAAAGGAGAGCTTGTTTCTACAAAATTGAAATTAGAGCATTTTTTGTCAAAATTGCGAAAAAAAGTCGGATCTACAACTTGAAAGATTGGGTTTGTAACAAGGTTTGGGGGGAAATTCAGTTAAACCCCCCAGCCAATTCAGTTGCGCCCCCCAAAATAGCCGCTCGGTTTGGCCCCCCAGGCAATTCAGTTGAGCACCCCACTTCAGGTGCCGGATAGGTAATTCAGATAAACACCCCACCAAATTCATTTAAGCCCCCCATAACTGAGTATCTAATTCCCAACGCTTTATTAGCGTACGCAGCTAAATTTGTGTTTTTAGGATTTTGAATATTATTTCACTTTTATTTTTTATTATCTTTTTTAAATAGTGTTTTGTTTAGTTAAAATCAATTAATATTATTGATATTTACGCAATTTTGTTGTTTACATACATTTTATCGTTTTATTACGTTTTCCTCATTTGAGTTATACACCATGGGCATTTTTATTGATTAAACTATTTATTTTTTCTAAACTTGGCTAAAAGACTAAGAAGTTACCGATAATAGGTCTGCTTAGAATTTTTATCGTACGTTCCGGTGTGAATTTGTAATTTACCTAAATTTTCATATGGGGGGCATAACTGAATTAGATGGGGTGTTTAACTGAATTAGCTAGGGGGGGGGGGGTTTAACTGAAGTATTCGTATGGGGGGCATAACTGAATTACACGGGGGGTTTATCTGAAGAAGTTCCGGGTATGCTAGTTAAGCTCCCCATTTCAATTGCGGGGGGCTAAACTGAATTCAGATAAACACCCCAGGATACATAATTCAGTTACGCCCCCCCCCCACCTACGGAAGTTCACAAATTCGCATTGATTGGGGGGCCAAACCGAGCGTGGGGGGCCATACTAGGGTGGGGGGCTTAACTGAATTTTTCCCAAGGTTTGTAAGAAATTGTGATTGGAGCATGATTTAACAGTAACTTGCGAAGAGAGCATGGTTCGAGAAAATTGTGATTGGAGCATGGTTGGAGAATTTTATGCAATCGTGCGAATGGGGCATGGTTTTGTTTGTGAAAATGCTGAGATAGCGCATGGCTTATTGAAAAGGTGATTCGAGCGCCGTTTGCTTGAAATTGCGACAGGAGCATGGTTGCAGAATCAACTTGAAAATTCTGTTTGGAGTACAGTTTTGTTGCAAATGAGAACAAGTTTAAGTATGTTTTGGGACAAAAATGTAATTCTGATTGGAGCACTTAATTCTGAAAAAATGCCATTAAAGCAGATTTTTAAAACATTGCGATTGGGGCATAGTTTCATAACAACGCCGCTTCTTTCGGAATGTCTAAATGGAGTTTGTTTTAAAAAAATCCAGTTTGAATTTATTTTCTGTCGGAAATTATGATTGGAGCGTGATTTAAAAGAACATTGCGATTAGGGCATGGTTGCCCAAGAAAATTACGAGTGCTTGATTTCTGTAAAAAAAAAAATTACAAATGTGCATAATTTTGCAGAGGATTGCCGTTAAAGCGCAGTTGTTGTGGTGATTGCGATTAGAGCACAAACATACCTTGGGAGAGGCCGGTCACGGAGGGACCCCCCATCACTTTTTGACGGAAAAACTGGATTACCCCCCTCACTTTTTGGCTGAGAAACGGAATACCCCCCTCACTTCTTGTGAAGAAAAAAGGTTACCCCTCAATTTTCTATGAAATATTAGACTAACCCCCCTCACTTGTGAAACCCCGTTCATTTGGTTCCCAAGGTATGAGCACAAATTTTAAAAAAAATGTGTGTATGTAAGTTAAAGAAAAAAGTACCAACCCTGAAAGTGCTGGGAACATTCAACTTGGGGGTGTTGATTCCCACAACCAGGTCGAGGCAAGTCATGGAGGCGATGGCGATCATCACAGCGAAATCCGAGCCCATCTGGCGAATCTTCGAGGGGAAGTAGCAGGAATTCCTCATCTTCTTCAGTGTGGTGGCGAGAAAGAACGTTCCCACGGCCAGACAAACCGACATCAAAAGTTTATCGTACATGACGTAACAAGAGTCTCCACCAAAGCCTCCACCGATGGCCACGCACTGCTTCAGATCGGCCTGGAAATGAAAATTTCTTAACTGAAACACAAGCATGGCAATGGGCCGGCCCGGGCCGGCCCGCTCCAAAATTTTTCACGGCCCGGGCCGGCCCGACTCAACCGAAAATTTATGCCTTTTTTCAATGTAAAAATCAAAGAAAACGAAAAAAAAAAAATTTCGGGCCGGCCCGCTTCAAAATTTTTCTCGGCCCGGCCCCAAATTTTACCATGCTTGCTGAAACATCAAAAATTTAGTCAAATAATAATAGCAACTTTCCGCCAAAGTTAACAGATTAAAAAAAATAATGAAAACATGCAACAGAAGCGGTTTTTCCTCCAAATCTGTTTTTGTCAAAATTTTTTAACACCCAAAATGATGTCATTTTGGGTTCTGTTGACACCCGGCTGTTACAACGGTAGACCACCCACGATGCAGAAAACTGCAATGGCGATTGGGGCAGATTTAAAAGTAAAAAAAATCAGATTGGGGCATTTTGTTTTTAAAGAAAATTATAGGAAACCAATTTTTAATACAAAAATGAAATCGAAAAATGAGCTCCTCGGAGAGAAAAAAACAATTATGGCAACAACAAAAAAACAGCGATCCCTTTTTGAAATCAGAGGCTTTAATAATATTATTTTAGTACTTTATTTTTTAAAAAAAACGATTAGAGCAGATTCAGTTTTCCGATTGGGGCACATTTTTTTATAAATTGCGATTGGAGCGGAATGAATTGTTCATTTTTCGCGGTTTCCACAAAACTTTTACCAAGGAAAACCGCCAAAATTAAAAATCTTTGTTAAAATTTGCAGCGATTATATTTTTATTCAATTTCCTAAAACTAAAAAAAAAAAATTTTTTTTTTTTTTGAAAAATGAAATGTTCAATTTAGGGAATTTGTCAGAAATAAAACTCACACTGCTGTAATCGATGTAAGTCTCGTTGTGGGCGATGCTCAAACCGTGCTTGGTGATGTAGTCACTAGCCTTCATAAATGGAACTTCTGAAACAATTTTCGTATTTTTCCATCTAGCGTAACCCACTCGTGTGCTCAGGAGGCTCACAGAAGCAACTGCCGTTGGTAACAGTCCTAGAGTAGTTGATGACATCCAGAGAGCCTCTGATCTTCCACAACTTCATGATGGCTTCGTAGATGAAGATGACGGCAATCAGGGTGGCGAAGGACTCTTCGGTGAAACGGGTGATGTATGAGACCAAGGCACTGGCGTCGGTGACGACCATCACGAAGAGGATCAGAGCGGTCCATAGGTAAATCTGGAATCAGGGGCATCAAATAGGTAGCCATTAATCAAATAGGTGGTGCTTAGCATTGCTAACAAGGGTAGTCGTTGGGGTCACGGTGGCCAAATCTAACGACACCCACGTTTTTGGGTAGCCTATTACTTGCTTATTAAGGGATGAAAGTCAGTTTTTGCTGAACGGTCTCCATATCCCAGAAAATCGCATTTGAAATTTGAGGGATTCGCGCTCTGTGCGGCGCCGGGCGTACAAAAGGCCGCCGCCGCTGCCTACTTCCAGTGGTTCGGTGGCCGAGTGGCGAAGGGGTCGGACTGCCACGCTGGAGGTAGCTAGATCGAATCCCGGTATGCTCTTTTTTCTTTTGCATGTTTATTTACACTTGTTTCGGAATGTTTCGCAAGTTTTTCAAAAAAAAAAATTTTTTTTTTTGAAAATTGTCTCCTGGCTAATTGAGCGACAACACGCGGCGAAGTGTGTGGAGCGTGTGAAAGTATCTCGGAAATACTTTTTGGCTTTTTAAGAATTTTCGTAACATGAAGTCTTGTCGCTCAATTAACCAGGAGAAAATTTTCAATTTCTTTTTTTTTTTTTTTTTTTTTTGAAAAACTTGCGAAACATTCCGAAACAAGTGTAAATAAACATGCAAAAGAAAATAGAGCATACCGGGATTCGATCTAGATACCTCCAGCGTGGCAGTCCGACCCCTTCGCCACTCGGCCACCAAACCACTGAAATTGGGCAGCGGCGGCGGCCTTTTGTACGCCCGGCGCCCCACAGAGCGCGAATCCCTCAAATTTCAAATGCGATTTTCTGGGATATGGAGACCGTTCAGCAAAAACTGACTTTCATCCCTTAATAAGCAAGTAATAGGCTACCCAAAAATGTGGGTGTCGTTCGATTTGGCCACCGTGACCCCAACGACTACCCTTGTAAGTTAGCAATCTACTGGTGGGGCCCAATGCAACCCGGGGTTCTCAAATGACGGGCCGGCCCGGGTATGATAAATTAAATTTTAAATTTTGCATAACACTACAATAATTTTTTGAACTGTTGTAAATTACTTAATAATGTTTGTTACTAACTAATACGTCAATATTATCGTACAAAAAAGAATGTCACCGACCGGGATCGAACCCTGGTCGTGTGGGTGGCAATCTGACTGGGTGGTCCAAGGAAAACGGGCAGACAGGGCCGGGCCGACTCGGGCCTGCCCGACCAAAATTTTCCAACCGGCCCGGCCCGTGAGAACCCCGTTGCAACACCCCCCCCCCCCCCCCCCACATTTTTCATGAGGGGCCGCGAGCCCCCAAATTATCTGTATTGTGGTGTAAAACGAGTCACATATGTTTGGTGTTAATCTATTTTCTATTCTCACAACATGGGGGCCAAAAATTTGGGTACAAAATGTGGGAGGCTCGTATTTTCAGAACCCCCTAATTTAGGATATGGACAGCAAATCAAAGTTTTGGTTATAGTGAATTTCAGCAATTCAAAGACATCACAAACCAAGCAAATTCTCCATTTTGGGTCGGGTGGGGAATTGATGGAGCGGATCCAACCGACGTGGGCTCAATTGTAGAAAATTTAAAATTTAGTATATAAAATTGGTTTTTTGAATAGTAACTTAATGTTCCGCGCAAAAAAGTGTACATAAGAAGTTGAAAATTATTTTTTAAAAAAGTGTTAAAGTTTGGGTTAAAAGAGCTATGAGGACGTGATCAAAAGGGTGGGTCGATTAAAGCCTTTAGTTGCGCTTTTATGACAGCAGATTCAAAAAAATCAGATTCTAAAAGCCAAACTCCTGATTTTATTATTGGTTGCTATGGCCTAAGGGTAGTCATAAGTGATAATTTCTTAAAAGCGGCCCTTATATGGCACAGTTCGCCAAATTAGCGTAGGGAAACTATTAGTGTCCTAAGGCGGGTTAAAAAAAACGATCCGCGAGGGCAGGGCTGGTAAATTTGAGGGCCGGCCCGGGCCCGATTTTTAAGGAGCGGGCCGGGTCGACCCTGTCGTTTAATACAGGGCTGGCCCGGCCCGGACCCAACTTTTCACCGGGCGGGCCGGCCCTTTGCCAGCCCTGCGCGAAGGAAAGGGGGACAAAGTTAAGACCCCTTTTCACGGATTAAGGTAAGATCGCCCCTATAATAAGTATAACACTAACCCATAATCGGAAGCTAAGGTACTTGATTCCCAAACGGGTGCACATTTCGAAAACGATGGTTTCGAAGACGAGCACGGGACCAGTAGAACCAATAATGGTCAGCGGCTGACCGGAGAGCAAGTGGTAGATGACACCGCAAATCGAACCTAAACGGAACAATAAAATACGAAAATTCGGATTTTACACCAAAAATGTGGGGAAAGGGCTTAAAACCAACCTCCGAAGAGATTCTCCATGGCGGCCATGCGCTGGTGGGTGGCCTCTTCCAAAAGACCTCCGAAGGTGACGATGGGGGCGAGGAGGGCGAAGTACATGAAACAGACGGTGGCCACACACTGCATGTTGAAGGCGTCGGTGAAGTCGGAGACGTAGTGAGGAGCCTGAAACGGAACGGTAAAAATGTCGCTGATGGACACCCTTGAAAATACCATGATGGTCCCCTCTTTTGGCCATGAACAATTTGTTCTTTCAACAAAATTTTACAAATTTACGCAAAAAATGTGTTTGAAAAAACTTTGCGGAATTTTTCCCGCAGGGGAGCAAACCGTGTGGTTGAAAAAAAAACCATGCTCATTTTTTGAAAAATTACAGGCTTCCCGACAACGCATGCTCTTTTCAAAAAAAAAAACTCCCCGATGGTGGTTGTAAAATACCCTGCCCACCCTTCCACCAAAAACGATCTTGACGGTCCCAGTTCAAAAAGGATTGGTCCCAAAAGGTACCCTTATGGTTATTTCCTTAAAAGAAGAACCTGCGTCCTTTATTTACAAAAAAAAGTTGACCCTGAAAACATGGTCTCAAAATATAACTTGACGGCTTAAAAAATACTGTGGATTCATTTTTCCAAATAAAATCACAAAAGCTACATGATGATACCTTTTTTGCTTAAACTAATGAATTCCATAATTGTCTAAAATGGATTTCATAAAACCGATCCCCCAAAAAAAAAATTCAGACTGTCCCCCTTGAAAAAAAATGGTTCAAGAATGGTTCCACTCCCCCCAAAAGTTATCTCCTGGGGGCCCCTTTCTAAAAGAAAATACCCTAATGATCCATATTCAAAATACACTGATGGCGTATGATCCTAAAAAAGAACCCCCATGTTTAATAAGTGTCCTGATGATCCCTAATTTTTAATAACGATCATGTAAGTCCATTTAACAACAAAAATAATCAAGAACGTCCATTTTCCCAAAAATCAGCCTGCCACCTTTATCTCTCCGTCACTCACTCACAATGTATATGTCTCAATGTCTCCGTCTCATATCTCTATGTCTCTGTTTCAAAGTGTTTCTCCCAATGTCTCTTTTTCGATTCTCTCTCTTTACCTCACTCAATCTTCCTCGGTTTCTCACCTTCTCACTTTCACCTAATCCACTTTATCTCTCTCCTACTCACTCATTCGCAATGTATGTCTCAATGACTCCATCTCAATGTCCTTGTCTCAACGTCTCCTTCTCAAAGTCTCCGTCTTCAAGTCTCTCCTCTCAATGTATCTCTCAATGCCTATGTCTCAATATCTCTCTTTCTATCAATACCTTTGCCTCAGTATCTCAATGAGTGTGTCTCAATGTCTCCGTCTCAATGTTTCTGTCTCAAAGCCGCTGCATCAACCTATATTACTCTCTCTCTACCTCACTCTATCTTCCCTCAGTTTCTCACTTCACCCACTCACTTTCACCTAATACACTCACTCTCTCTCCTACACACTCACTCGCAATATATGTCTCAATGACTCCGTCTCAATGTCTTTGTCTCAATGTCTCTATGTCTCTCTCAATGTCTCCGTCTCAATGGTTCTGTCTAAATGTATCCGTCTCAATATCTCAATGCCTATGTCTCTATGCCTCTGCCTCAACGTCTCTTTCTCTCTCCCGAAAAAAGTACTAGATAGTACCCCTGCTCACCTTCCTCTTAATATCCGCAATAACTCCTCCAAACAGTCTGCCTGTCCTCTTCAACGCGGGGTCATTGCCGTGTCCCTCCTCTTCCTCCTCCTCCGGCTTCTGCTTGGCCTTCGACATCTCTACCGTCTCCAGACTGAGCAAAAAGTCCTTTCCTTGCTGTAAATAGAGAACTAGCCCCAATGCCCTCCTGCTGCCTCTCTTACTTGCTTTCTCTTCTCCTGGGAGGGAATCTGAGAGGGAGGCTCGATTCGAATGTTCGGGTCCCACTCTCCGGGAGGAAGAACCGTCGCCTGGTCCAGGAATTCATCCACTCCGGCCAGGAGATCGTCGTGGGAGGCGGCGTTGAAGGCGACCATGTGGAAAATCTGGAAAATTCGAAAAATTTACTGAATTTCTTAGGGGATCAGGATAAAATTTTACCCAGATGATTTTTTAAAACCAAAATGATGCTGATTGGTCTTTTTCACAAACACTATATACTTTTTTCTTAACAAAAATGGATATTTTCGGGCCATTAGAAAATGTTACCAATATGTGAAAATCTACCTTTCTATATTCCAAAAAGCCTTGAAAACCCAAAATAACACAATTTTGGTTTTTCAAAAAATCCCAGTTTCCTCAAAGACTACCCTGAATTTACAGAATTTCTTCGGCAGAAAAAGGTAAAAATATTATCTTGAGGGTTTTTTTCCAAAAAAAAAATATTGCAAACTTTTTTTTTTCAAAAATCTCTTATGGTACCTAACTTCCGAACATGGTCATAATTGATGGCCTTTTATCTGAAGAAAAAAAACTGAATGGTAAGTTTTTCCAAGGTGCCTTTCATCAAAAAGAACCCGAATGGTCCCGTAGTTTCAAAAAAGACCCTGACGACTATGCCCCCCAACCCCGAAAAAAAGACCCTGATGGTCCTCTTTTAAAAAGTAAAAAGTACCATAAAGTGACCTTGAAAGCTACTAAAATTTGAAGATTCACTGGATCCATACGCAAAACACTAATTGTTTTAAATAAGAATGGTTGAAAAAACAGTAATAGGTTTTTTTAATTTAAAAAACCAACCTCATCGGCCATGAGGGTGGCTATGGCGCGACCAATCTCCCTGTAGTTGTTTCCATTTCCACGGGGGCCCAGAAGCAAGAAGATGAACCTCGTAGGGACTGGGACCTCGGTCAGGTCTCCGAGTACCTGGGCAGTCTTCAGACGAATGAGGGCGCAGATGTGGTGGGTGAGGAAGTCGACCTGCAACATACAACATTTAACATTTTTTTCATTTTTAAATACATTTAAATGTGATTTAGGACTGTGTGTAACAATCATACCCTAAATTGGGGTAAGGATCTGCGGGGGGGGGGGGGGGTGCGCCGGGGAAAATCGGGACCCTGAGTCAGGAGAGGGGTTTTCGGGGGGGCCCGCAGGGGGGGGGCAAAAATTGTGTCCTCGAAAACGCGTAAAAACGGGGGGTTCCGCCGGCCCACCGGACCCACCAAAAAATCCGGGGAGCTCCGCCCGGGCCCAGCCGCACCCACCAATTTAGGGTATGGTAACAATCAATGCAACGGGTCAGCACAGCCTCAAATTTTCGCAAACTTGGGGTTAAAAGAAATTACGAATTTCACTCTAAAAAGTGCAAAATTAGCCGAAAGTTTCTTTCAAAAGGTATACGCCACAAACCTTCTAAAAACTAAATAATTTGGTGCAAAACTTACAACTACAATTTTAAAACTTTACAATTTTAAACTACAAAATAAATTACAAAATGCTCTCAACAAAAATATGTTCAAGTGCAAAATTGAATTTTTCCCAGGACCATAAATCTGGATTCAGAAAGATTCCGAACGAGTTGAAGCGAGGTGAATTTAGTTTTTTTTTAAATTATTTTTGTCAGGAAAAATGCATTCCAGCGGTTTTTTCAACAAAAAAAAAATCATTGTTTGTGATAATTTTTCAATATGTTTTCAAAACTGTTTTACCTCTCCGACGAGCACATTGCTGGCTTCCACTCCGGCCGGGAGCTTCTTCAAAAAGTGCGTATTTCCCTTGCTAATATCCAAGGAGGAGCCGTCCTTTCCGCTCATATCCTTAGGCAAGGATTCTACCTAAAAATAAAACTATTTTTGTTTTTAAAAACTCATTTCCAACCTTGGGCAGCTCTAGATTGGGTCCCGAGGCGGCGGCCTCTCCGGTGCGTTTGTCCTCCATTTTCCCCAGATTTTTGCCGTGGGAGAAGGATTTTCCAATGTCGGAGATGGAGCGAACGGTCGAAAGGAAGCCTCCCTTCTCCCCGGGGGCTCCGTTCTTCTTCGCCTGTTCGTACTGGTGCACGTGGCGACGACGCAGCACTTCCATCAGCTCGTCGCGCATGTCCGGCAGGATGCTACCCGCATCGGTGAACGCATCCACAACGGCTTCTGAAATTCGAAAATTTGTTTACTAATCAGAAATTCTAAAATATGTTTAAAACTCAGATATGGCTGAAAATAAGTGAAAAAATTGAGAATTAGGTTTTTTAAATCGTTTTTGTCGGTCACAGAAACATGAATACTCCTCGCAAATCCTACTTCGGCAAAAAACGGCCACGCCCCTTTTGTAGCGCGTAATAATGGGTAATTCGAATATCAAAACAGCGGAAAAATCTCACTTATTATCATTACTAAAAACCGCCGAAGCAGGGATAGTTTTTGACTGTAAAACCAAAAAATATATTTATTTTTTTTTGTATTTTTGTTTATTTCTAAATTGTTAAAACGGGGGTTCAAATGACGGGTAATGAGGGAACTTTCAAAAACAAAACAAATAAGAGTTTTCTTTTCATTTTTGATTTTTTACATTCAAAGTGTTTTCTTTGATATACATCACGCCGTGTCCGTTATGAGTAAATACGCAAGTAGGGTCCAATGGTAGTCATCTGCAGCCGTGACGCGACCGCTCGCGGCTGGTCCCGCCACGATATGCCTGGAAGTAAAGTTGGCAGCTATCCAAGTCAGGATTTGTTTTTTTAAAATCTCTACAAAACCAGGATTGCCTCGAAGCCAACTTGAAGATCAGGGTAATCGTGTCGGGTCCGGCCACACAGTCTGGCAGACGGCTTCCATTCACTTTTACTTGTGCGCTGAACTTACCGTGACATGCATATACCCATTCGAAAAGAAAAAAAATTGGTGACCTCACAAAAGTCCATTTTCTCTTTCTCGTAGGAAAAACTGCCTTTCAAAATCAATTTTCACCATGATGGGCTTAAGATATTTCGAACTTCGCTTTTCGATGCGCGAAACGTGAAAAATTATCGAATTATAGTTAGGTTTTGAAAAATTCGAAAACTACAAGATTTAATTAAAAATTTCTCTTTTCGAGGTTTCTTGGGCTCAAGCGCAGAAGCATATAGTATTTTCGTTATTCGAGTGCTGAATTTGGTCTATTGTTTTTTTTTTAAATTTTAGTTTAAAGTTTAAAAAAAACAACATAAATTCCAATGGGCGCCGCTCCCACTTGGGAACGTGACTTTTCATCCGCCCCATCGGTACCATGTCCAGGTATGTTTTAAAATTATGACCGATTTCTAAGGCTGTGACGCTTGTACGAGTTTTGCAGAAACGTTGTCTTAAACACTGATTTTTTTTCTTGATTTGTACTCAGAAAATACTCCCGAATCCTATTTTTCTCCCATCTCTCCAGACTATTAACTAATGGATCCATGTAAGCAATACACATTATGCGTATATTATTCCACTGCGTCACTTTCCCCGCCATTCTTCCCACATATCCAATAGCACTTGAAAGGGTGCCGCCTGCTCTTGAATATCGCCGGTCTCTCCTCCACCCTCCGGCTGGTATCTCTTTCGAAACACTCGGCGGGGACACCTCTTTGCAGGACAAAGCACTCGTGTGGTGGCAATGTCAACGCGCGGGCGATCTGCCGCCACCGGTGGTGAATTCAGTAGACACGCAACGTGTGCAAAGATTAAGCACACAGCTCTGCTCTGATCACCACGGGATCCCGAGGAAAGCACACGTAGAGTGATGCTTTGATTTCTGGGCTGGGTTTCCCAAGTGATGAGGGAACATCACAGTTCAGAAAGAGTTAGTTTGAAATCCTTCGCGGTACCGAAACAGGTATGGGCTAAAGCTTTGCGGCGTATCAACAGAACGCTTTTATGACAAATCGTATACTTTGTGGGTGATATACCTTCTTTCATGCTTCCCGGGTGTCAATAGGGCGCAAAATGACGTTATTATGACCGTTGACGCGCCATTGAAATCATACATTGTCAAGGTCCGCTAAAAGCGGCGGCAGGGGCGTCGCAATTTTCAGTTTTCGGTAATTTTTATATAAGGAGGACACCCGTCGCTACGTTTTGTAACTTTTTGTAATAGATGGGGGCCGTCGCAGAATTGCCCTCCGTGGTGGGTTGCCCATCTATGATTGAAATATAATTTTGAACGGGTGGAACGACTTACAGGGCAATCTGGTAAATTTTTCAACTTCGGGGCTGGCCCCCCTAAAATTATGGAGCGCGGAAGTTTCAAAGTTGTGATGATTACGTGCTCCATTTTGGGCCACACGAAAAGCTGTGTGAAAATATAATTTTATTTTGGGCCAATTTGAAAGAATTACTACAAAAAATATTAATGATTTTGCCAATTTAAGTTATTTAAACACGGGCGATTTACATACGTTGACTAACTGTAAATGCTATAGATTTTTAGGGAGTGCCTGATTTTTGGGCTGTAGGTCCTTTAAAAAACTGTCCAGCATGTCGAATTCCGTCAAAGCGGCCTGCGGTTGCCTGATTTCCACTCACCATAAATGCCATCGAGGTCGGTCTGCGGCAAATCCTTGAGGAAGAGACCAGTCGAGAGGCAGGAACGCAGTTCGAACAGCGAGTGAAGGGAGAGGGTGGCCACGTGAGGCTTCGACCAGCGGTTTCCTCCTGAAAATGAGGCGTTTCTCTCTCTCTCTCTCTCTCTCTCTCTCTCTCTCTCTCTCTCTGTCTCACCTTGTTCAACATCCTCCTCGAACTTGACCCAACGGGCGGTCTCTCTCCACTCCTTGTCGCTCAGCTCGCCCATCTCCGTAAAGATGGCGGGAGTCTCCTGGGTCTCCTTCAGAAGGAACATCACGCGGGTGCCCGGAGCTGAAAAAGGGTTATTTATTCGATTAATAAAAGAAACAAACAATTTTTGTGGTAATATTTCAAGGTTTTTATTTACTTCCCCAAGTTTTCCGAGCTTTATTGTTAAAGATAATTTTGAGATTTTGATTTTTTAAAAAAGAATATTTCTGTAAATTCTAAGCATTTGCGGTGTTGATGAAGGCTTTTCCAATTTTTTTGAAATTATATAATTTCTACAACAACAAAAAAATGAGAGTAAAGTAAACATTTCTTAAAAATGCAATGTATTATATACTCGTCGCCCAGCGAGCTTTCCTAGCCGGCAGCGGGAAACAAGCGGCTTTTTGTCTGCGTCTCCGCGACTTGCACACTATTTCGCGCGTTAGATGTGCAGGTCATCGAAACTTTAGGAAAGGTCCGTGGGCGAGGAGTATAAAATTAATGCTTTGTTGTTCACCTCAAATCAACGCTTGTAAATCTGATGGCTTTGAAATCTGAGGGTCGGGCCGGAATTCTACACAGCAGTCCGGGCCGGCCCGCCTAATGAAAAACCAGACAAACTGGCAAGTTGCAGGGATAAGCCCGACCCGGGTTGGACACGCATTTTTCCGGGCTGGCCCGGCTTTTTGCCAGCCCTGCCCCAAAAGTGTTATTCTCTGTTCTTTTTCAGTATTTGGTTTTTTTATATATATATTGTCTATTTTCCATTGGAACTGCCGAAACAATATCATACTTGGTATGAAAAACGCCTTTTTCCGTTTTCTCTCTTAAACTATCGTTATAAGAAGGGTTTCATGACAAATTGATAAAAAAAAATTTTTTTTATAAATTTTGTAAATCATTTTGGGTGTGATCTTACCAAAAAGGTAGTGATCCATTTCGCTCAGATGCAAAGACTGAGGTCGGTGTTGTTGATGGTCATGTCCCACCATCTCTCAAGAGGTGGAAATGACCGGCACTGACTGTCTACAGTTCGCCTCGCGCGCCCCGCCCCTCTCCCTCTCTTGTGTAATCCGCTTCTCCGCCAATAAATACACGTAGGTCTTTTGAGGGTAAACTTCTGGAGACAAACTACAAACACACTGTGTTGCGAAAAGAAATGCCACGGTAAACAGAGAACAACATCTTGTTTTCCCAATTGTTGCCAAAGGATTTGGAAAGAAGCACAACTTTCGCTTCGGAAAGGGACTATTTCCTTTTCTTTGTTTTCTTTCGAAGTTTCTACATTTTTATGGCTGCTTGTCGACGTAAATCAAGATTATGATGAATTCTAGGGTTCAAAGTCAGGGCCAAGATGTCTTTTTTTCAATTATCCAAAAAAAGTAATATATTTTTAATTCCAATTTCAAAAACATTTCTTACTTCATAACTTCGCACACAAATATTCATTATTCACTGAGAAAGTGGTTTTTTGTTTTTTTTCGGATTTTGATGGATAAACGCGCTCCATTGCAAACAATTTGACCCACGGTCAATGTTATTGTGGAGGATTGATTGATTTGTATATTTCGAGTGGCGATTTCGTTTAATTTGCGAAGAAAAACATCGGAAAAATCAGTTTGAAAAATTCATTGAAAACAGTGGTTTCAGGCGGGTCGGGGCTAATTTTCTACCCGAGTTTTTAAGTCCGTGAGATGATTTCGCGAAAAAAGAAGGCATTTTAACTGAATGCACTCTGAATTAACCAATTGTTCAGGTATTCATCGGATATTGGCGCCTCCGGAACCTCTCTGATATAAGAAGTTTGTAATTCCAAACTTGTTAGTTCTTTTAATCCCATTTCCAACCAACAACGTAATACATTTCTAAAAGTTAAAAACGGGCCGGCCCGTTGCCAAAGTCCTACTCAAGAAGTGATGAGAACGTGATTTTCCTAACTTCTCTTCTGACTACTGCAGTAGCAGCTTTTTGTTTACAGTGCCTCTCGACTACAGTAACCGCTCTCAATGGCATGTTCTAATCGCCAGTAACAATGGAACCGCTGCCAATCCCAGCCTGGGCAAACATCGACTTCCGCCAGGGTGCGAAAACCAAACAAGCTTCGCAACCACAATAGCAACGGGGCTTTTCTCGGCTGCGAGGGAGGAAGAGGCTGTCTGGCCAATGTTCTCTTTAAAAGCCACAATTATACACTTCTTTCAAAGCCTTCGCAGACCGATTTGGCTGCGTACGTTGCCTGAGTAACATACATACAGACGACAGCCTCTATGAGCAACATCGAAACACTGGAACGAAGCTATGCAGTAGTTTTGTTAACTTTTTTCTTGCATTTTCCATTCGAAAACCCTCCAACCAACTCCGAAGCTAATCAGAAGCCTCCCTGGCGGAAGCAATTATAGCCAGCCGCTGGAATATGAAATTCCATTCCGCGTATACGAAAACGGAGCGTATTTGGTTGGTTCAAGAGTTGACAGAGAACGACTCGGACAACACATTACTCAGCCAGAAATGACGTCGTGTGTGGATTACGCACTGAGACGGGTCACCCGAGTCACCACGTTCCCATGGCGGAAAATGGCGTCATGGGAACCGGGGGTCGCCTTTGTTTTCGGCGCAAGTTTTCGAAATTTTTTGGGGGAAAGATCCCCTTGCAGCCGGGCTGGCCAAAATCGAAGAAGACAGAAAATACTTTTACTCGCAGAGTTCGAATGCCGTCTATTAGATGCCCACCATGCGGCAAAAATGAGTAGAAATTTTGGGAACCAACCCATTTTGATTTTTTTTTTTCAGAAAGTGTGACTTCGGGGACGGCACTTTTTGTTACACTTGCATTTTGCGAGCAGCCATGGGTTATACATTGCTTTTTCAAACTTTTATTACATAGGGAGCGGGCGTCAACGGTCACAATGACGTCATCCTGGGCTCCTATTGACACCCGGCTGGTACGATTTACGGTAGACCACCCACGAAGTACCATAGTTATTACAAAAGGGGGTGCGTTCCGGATATAGCGCAAACTTTTTGCCCATGACTGTTTGCGAGTGCCTTATTTTCTAAGAGGTAGGTAGAGTGACAAACAATTAGAAATCCAAAAATTTACATGAAACTATTCATTATTCGCTGAGAAATCGAATTTTCTCAAATGAAAAGTTTTTCATTGCAAATTTCGGCGCTAAAAGTGTTTCACCAACGTCGTTTTTAAACAAATTGATTGATTTTAACATGTCACGGTAACAATTTTACATGAAAGAAATTTCCCACAACGCGCTGTCAAAGTCAAAGAGGCGGCAGTTTAAAGGACTGCCTGGACATTTTCAATTGAAACTTTCCGTCTTCTTGACAATTACTACAAAAAACTTTTTCCACACAAAATCAGACGAGAAATAGAAACAAAAAGTTTACTGTCCGCGTGGGTCCCGCCACGATTTCCAGAAATATCCTGTTGTGTTTCTGCATTTTAAATATTTTTGAGTGAACTTTGCCAGGGGTGGACGGTCCTGGCCCCGGCCCTATAGGGCCTAGGGCCTGGGGCCGGCCCTAGGGCCCTATAGGGCCTGGCGGGAATTTAAATTTTTTCAATAATTCGTAATTTTTTGGCGGCAATTATGTATTTTTAAATTTATTTTTATTTTTAAAGTTTATTTTTTGATAATGTTCATCACAATTATTTTTTTAAATATTTTTTTTATTATTTTCCTATCAATAAAAAGCAAAATCATCAGTAAACGTATATTACAAGTGAAATTATAGGGATAATATTTTTCTAAAATAGGCGGAAATAAAATAGTGGAAATTTTATTGAAAATTTGAATTTAAAAAAGTAAAATAAAATTCGAAATTGCATCATTACCGCTAAAAATTTACGAATAATTCAAAAAAATTAAATTCCCGCCAGGCCCTATACCGCCCTAGGGCCGGCCCCAGGCCCTATAGGGCTTCGGCCCTGAGGCCTAGGCCCTATAGGGCCCGGGCCCTATCAAGGCCCTATAGGGCCGGCCCTCGTCCACCCCTGAACTTTGCTACACCCTCAACACATAAAACACGATTGGAGCGCGCTTTTAGTTCATGGCAAAAATCCATTTATGTAAATGCTCCGTCCGGGATATCACCAGACAGTCCTTAAAGGAAAAACTGCGCTGTCACAGAAACTGGTCTAGTGAAAATTCAAGGCAGAAGTAGAAGCCCAATAGCGGCTCTGGGTCGGCCTGCTCCCAAAAACTCCTCGTTGCCAATATGTCTCCATTATCTGCCTCCAATTGTACGATTCCCAGCACTTAGCCCTCCCTCCGGAACCACTCAATAGCCGTCTGTCAATCTTCTCCCAGGGCGATTCATGTCACAGCTTTCACGTATTTTTCCTCATCTCTCTCTCTCTCGCAAGAATGCCTGCAGCAGGCGCCGTCGTGTGATCTCTGTCGAAAAGCCGTGCCCGGGGATAAATAACAAGGCCACAAACAAAAAACAGAGATCACTGTCGACAGAGTTCTGCCTGTTGTGACGTGAGAGTTTCACAAAGCCGGCCGCCTATCAGTAAATCGTAAAAGCTGCGAAGGTGACAGCTGGTAACCGTGGAGACTGGCCGCGAGGTGCTGATTTACGACTGCAGATACGGAGAGTGACTGGGGTTAATAGATGCTAACGAAAACTAATGGGAAATGGGATTTTTCGTGACAAAGGAGAACAGAGAATATCCCAAAGATGAACGTTTAGTGGAAAGGACTACGATCTGCAAATCCCCAAAGAGAACCCAGCAAATACCGTAAGCCCTGTTTTTGTTAAGGTTATCGCACTAAAAAAATCAGTTGTGTCGGTATCGGAAGTACCTGACGTCCTGGCATGGAATCTGTCGAAGAAAATTTCTTAAGGAAAATAACTGGCAACCCCACCATTTTTACACTCTCGTTGATTTAGGTGCTTTAAAAACACGAAAACTACTGGCAACGCTCAACGAGGCAACGTGTTCGTACGTATAGCATTTACTAGGTTTAAAAGTCTGAGTTTTTTTTGTGTTTTCAGAAACAGTTGTCAAAGCCAGGAATCTTAGCGCCTCTCCATCCATGTGAGACCGGCTTTTGCAAGAAGTGCGGATGGTACCATAAAGTACTTGGAAATAAACAATCGCGATTTAAAATGATATACAGTAAATTGTAGATCAAATCTTTCGTGTTTTTTTTTTTGAAACCCTTTACAAATATTGGAAGCAAGCTCACCTTCGTGTTAAGGGAAACACTACTTTCGTAAAAAATTCGACTCGTCAGGCCAAGAGTTAATGGGGATTGGCCCATTATTTGCCCCAAAATGTAAGGTTGGGTAGATCAAATAATGGACCTTTTCAATAAAAGTAAAAAAAATCGCATAAACAGCTAGTCTTGTTTCATAGAAGAACATCAAGAGTGATTTGAGGGGGTCGCGCCGAGCCAAATATCTCAGTTGAGGGGATTGCGCCATACGTCGAGTGTGTTAAGTGGGGGGGGGGTCGCACAAATGGACCCCACGCGTAGCTTGTTCATATATGTTCTGGTTTCGGTGTATTTTCTTCACAAACCTAAACGAAACCGCCTTCAGACATGTTTCTGTTTTTTCAGAATCCTTTTGGCAAGCCAGAATACAACCTATTGGCTTTTTCGTGCGTATGTAGAAAATTTCTAATAGGGTACGCTTTTTTGTTGTTGTAAAAGATCACAATTTTTTCCCATCCCCCTTTCTGTGGGGTCTGGGGTCACTTTTATCATCATTCCCCTTTGAAATTCTCGTAATCTCTGCAAACTTGGTCTTCTGACCTGCGTCGCCCCGGGGATCGCCCCCGGCGACGTATGAAAATCAAAAGCCACACAACTCGTGGGGCAGTATCACATAATTCCCTGCTGCTATCAGCAGAAGAGAGAAAACGATGGCAGCGCCCACTCTTTCTTGTATGCTCCGCGGATTCGTGCCAATCCGCCGTGTGAGCTGTGTCTGTTTGAGACCAAATACCAATAAATAATTGGCAGAGAGGGGGGAATTACATGGAAAATTTGGGGGGCAGTGTTTTTAAATATGAAAAAGTTTATATGTGAAAGTACTTACCGAGCTGGGACAGCTCCACGCTCTCGCGCTGCTTGCTCAGTCGACGACGTCTGAAAAACGGGATTTTACGAAATTAAGTTGAAAATTTTGGAATTTTACAGAACGACACCCCCAAATTTTAATTTATAATATCCATTTTTTTTAAATGGGAATTCAGGCACCCAATTCAATTGAGAACTCAGAAACACCACCTCACACAACATAAAAACGACCCCCACGCCTTTCAGTTAAGCCCCCATCGCTGAGTAGTTTTGAAGCAAAAATCCACCTTACAGGATGTGAATTTCATTATTTATGTTATTTTAATAATATTACTTAACGGGTTCACCAACAATGGCCAAATTTGGGGTCGGGCCGGGTAAAGAAAATTTCAAGAGCGGGCGCCAGCACGGGCCGACCCGCACAAAAATGTGAGATAAACAAATTTTGACCAAAAAAATCGGGATATAAAATCCTAATCCGCAGCTGGCCCTCACCAAAGAACAAACCTCAATGGTCTCTAATCTGATATGCTAATGAGACAGCTGGCAGCTGCGGTGCGCGGCATCTGTCATTAACAGCGCGAATGTGCTACGCAAAGTGGATTCATTAGGCGACACAATTGGCCATTATAAGGCTAGTTTAAAGAGACAAGTAGACCTTGATTTGTGAAAAAATAATAATAAAAGAAATTGTGATTTTTTTTTTAAATTTAATACAAATAAACAGGTTTTTCGCTGGATATCGTTCTTCTTAGGATAAAATCATTCTTTTAAAGGGTTTCTTTCAAGAAAATTATACTTTAAAGTTGATATGACATGGTTGGCAACTGCGTTTTGAATAGTTCAACTGTTTTTGTTAATATTTTAAAGTTAATGTGTAATAAATATTATTTAAAAAAAACACACACACACAAACGCTTTTTTTGCAATTTGAAAAGGAAATATTCAAAATTGTTAAGGCTTTACATGCGAGGTCTTGGTTCAACCAGTAGATTTTGAAAAAAAAAACTTTCTAAAGTTTTTTCTATGTTTTTTTTTAAATTCTATCAGTCCTTTAAGTACATAAAAATTGATTAGAAGTGAATTGGGCACAATAACCGCCGGAGAATTAGAAAATACAGTATTTTTCGAATTCTGAATGAACATAGGAGTCATTTTTCACACTTTTTCATAAGAAAAATGAACTATTTACAGTAGTTATCACTTAAAAACTACCAAAAAACGCTCTGAACACACAATTGTGTGCAGTGTTCGGTTGAAAATCCCTTGAAAAACGACTTTCTTCAAATTTCCAACCTCGTTTCCTCCTGATTCGGGTTGATTCCGAACCCAATCCACAATTGGGAACTGCGTCCCGTGTCGGTGGGACTGCTGCACGAGGCAGCCTCCTCTTCGGCCATTTTGAAGTCAGAATTCTTCGGGTCTCGCGAAGAATTCTTGGATTACTGTAGCTGACGATCAAGGAGAGAGCCGGAGCAGCGAATGGGGACTAGAAGCTGATCGATAGCCCCGGGCTACGTCGGGGGATCGATCCCGTCCAGCTGGCCGTTCGCCAGCGACACGCCCCTTCAACTCCTGGTGACGCATTCGAATGCAGCGCCGCAGGGCAAAGGAAGCCCCGGACAACAAAGCACAGCTCCGAGAAAGGAAGAGGCGGAGGGGAGAAATGATCCATCGTGGTGGGACCAATTCATAGCCAGACCTTTAATCTTCCGAACTGTAATAGTCGTTAATCCCACTTCGGGCAAAAAGGGGCGTGGTCCTATTTGTATACCGATATTTTGATGTTAATACGGACATTTTAGAAGGCACAATTTGGGTAAGCCCATAAATTTTGTAACCATAAGACCGCTACGCGACCTGTGGTTCTGGAAGGAAGGCCGAGATACTCAAATGACGGGCCGACCCGTGGAAGAAAAACAAAATTAAAATTTTGAATAAATCGGCACAATAATTTTTAAAGCAGCTCTGAATATCTTAATAGTGTTTGCTATTAAAATAATCGTCTATATTAGTTGTACAAAAGGAATGTCACCGAACGGGATCGAACCCTCGTCGTGTGGGTGACAATATGGCTGGGTGGTCCAGGGTAAACGGGCCGTCCGGGGCTGGGCCGACCAATTTTTTTTTCCAAATGACCCGGCCGGCCTGTGAGAAGAGAAAGGCAAGAAATCGTCGTTTGTGGTGGGACCCATATCCCCACCAGACCTTTAATAATATCAATAAAATTATTGCTTTCGGCATCACAGAAAGCGGATCCATCCTTGGTGAAACACGGGCAGGTTCGCCCGAAAATCATCTTTCGTGATGGGACCAAAGGGTAAATAGACCTTTAAAAAGTCTTGTTTCCAGGTAAATTTCTGGGCCCCGCCCGTGAATCAGCCTCGGTTACGGGACACAACTGTCCGCGAATGATTAGATAACTTTTTTCGTGGTAGAACCAACGGCTTTCACTGTACGAACAATAGAACATAGTCCTTTAAACAAAGGTTCTTTTGTGGGACAGGAAACATTTTGCCGGGCCCAGGGCTGGTAAATTTTAGGGACGGCCCGGCCCTTTGCCAGCAATGGCCCGCCCGTTTCGACAAGATCACCAAGATCACGGGCCGGCCGGCTTCGAAACCACTTGAAATACACGGAGAATTGAGAAATTGTTTTGTTTTTCAACTCTTTTGAAAAAATTGAAGCATTGTTATATTCTTCAAATAATTTTGCTGTTCATACCCTGATTATTCGTTCATCGGTCGGCATATAGAACCAAACAATCACAATTTCGCGGCTATAATCACCACACAAATAGGCGTTTCAACAAAATTGGCGCTTTTCGCCCCCGCCTTCTTGCAAAATCATCTTCAATCTGTCATTTCGGAGACCTTAGGGCGTCAATTATGGTTTTTCTAGGATTTGAGGCAGATTTCAACAGCGATTTGTCATCATATAACAAAAATTGAATAAAACCGGATGGCCAACTTTACAAAAAGTGCATTATCTGCAACAAAACAAGCAATACCGCGATAAATTTTACATTTCGGGCGATTTTTCGATGGATTTGCAAGAAATTTACGTTAGTTTTGGTTCTCTATGGGGTTTCGGTTAAAATATAGTTGCAAAATCAGAAAACGGTACAATTAAAACTGAAAACAACCCATTTCTCCATTTGGGCGGATTTTCAGCAGTTTTTGCATGAAATTTTCGGAGCCAATTTTCGCTTTTCTTGGAAATTTACAGCTTAATGTTGTAAAATAATAAGCTTGGAGTTTAAAACAACACTGTTCCCCGTTAAAACAAGCAAAATTTAGTCTTTTCAGTATTTTTGCAGTAATTTTTTAAATTGTTGCAAATGTTTGTGAGAAAATCCAGATTTCCTGTCTATTTCCCCGTCGTAAATCGCAAAATGCACTCACGTTGACATATCGGCGGCAGTTGTTACTCCAAAACACTATCAGTCTTCTTCTCTTCGCATCGGTTTTCGTTACCCTGAAATTGGATACTTTTTACGCATTCCACAACGAGAAATGAGGTCCTGGCACGAAAATGGAGAGGTCTTGAGAGGGAAAAAACAGAAATTACTTAAATCTCTCTCCCGGAAGAGACAAATAGGGTGAATCGAAGGCACGGGGGCAGAGTGGCGGGGCGAACTGGAGACTCCGTAAATAGAGAGAGAGGGACGGCGGTTGTTTATTCTCTCGCAAGGAAGGAGAAGGCGGAATTCGGGCTGCATTCACGGATATCGCGCAATTAGGCGGAGGTATGGGGACGGAAGTGCCGCCAATTGGGAGAAAACCCAGAGAAATGGCGGGTTTTAGGTGGAAAATAAAGAAATTTACCTTATTATAATGAATAAAGACAATTTTTCAGGGACCTACTGCAAAAAATATACCTGAAACGAAAAAGGAGTGATCTTGAGAGGGAAAAGTCGAAATTTTAACCGGAAGGAGACAAATTGGCCAGAAATCTACGCTAACGATAAAATTAAATAGAAAAAAGAAAAATTTACACGACTGGCTAGCATCTGTTGGAATAAAAGTTTGAAAATACCACTTAAATGGGAAAAAAGCGACAAAACCCGCATCATTCTTTGAAAGCAGGTCTGCTGCAGAAACGAAAAAAGCGGTTTTTGCTTTTTTTTCTGCAAAAGCGGAAAATTATGCAGATTGTGAAATCGTTACATTGAAGACAAGAAAATAACCGAAAGTAAATGACAAAATTGATTTAAAAAAAAAAAAAAAGAAAAGAACCCAAAATTGCAAAATTTGAATCTCAGTTTTACCGCTGCACGCCTTGATTAGGTCTTAACACGACCAAAGCTGCCGCGTGCACCTTTGTAATTTGAAAAATTAGTTATTTTTATAGCTCGTCTATTTGGGAAACCAAATTATTAGTTTTTTCTGCAGATTTTTTTTTAAAATTCAGGCGATATGTATTAATATCTGCATTTTAAATTTTTTTGATTCAGAAAGTTTGAGCTATTGGCTCCTGCCGCGAACAAGGTCAAAAGAAGTTTCTGAAATTAAATTTCCGCTATTTAAGGTCCCGCAGCAAAAACAAACAGCCGCAGCCGCCACGCTACGAGTGTAATTTGTGGTAAAAGACCACATGCGGAAAAAAATCATAACCGCTATTTTTGTGTCTTAAAAACGAACTTTTATTATTGTTTGTTTGAGTAAAATTAAAAATATTACTAGGTAACGTGTGTAAATATTAGTATTGCGAAACCAACAGCGATACGCCGCGTAATTTGACGCCGCGCGTTGCGAAAAATTCACTTTTTGCACTTTTCAAGCTTAAATTTTGAAATTTGTGGCTCAAATGAACAAATATCAGCTAGGCGAGAGCTCGAAACATAAGCAATCTCAATCAATGCAAAGTAATTATGTGCATGACGAAGTGATATCCGTCCAAACAAGCACAAAAAGTGGCCTCAAGTGGGCGTGGAGATAAAAGTGCTTGCCTTCTGTCAATTTACCCAGTTTATTGGACACATTCTCTATTTTTAGACGCACTTAGTCCCTATTTAAGGCAAAGTTAGTGTAAATGTTAGGGTAAAAAGGGGTGATTACCTTCAAAAAGGGGACTGAAAGGGGGAACCAGGTGAATTGGGGGTCGTATTTACACAGGCCTTCCATAATGGATCAAAACAGCCGACACCCGGCATCGATTTTGAAAAGACCACTCAAAATTCCGACGTCGAGAAGAATTCCACTAGCGGAAATTGTGAAAAGCGAGCGAAAATTGAATTCCGACCCCCTGACGGCGGCGAATTCAATCGGAGAAGAAAAGAAATATCAAAAACCACATTGAAAGAGAAATCTTATAGACGGAAAAGGAAGTTTCTTGAGAAGGCATGCAATTATCGATTGATTTTGGGATCGTTGCGTACGACATTTTCGAGCAAACGGCGAAAAATGGGAAGGACCGTAAAAATCTCAAAATCTCGGAGGAAAAGAGGGGTTTTCGCCGGCTGTCTGCAAGCTTCGTGGGAGGGTCAGCTGCCAGCCGGCTGTCCGGGTAATTGATCAGGAAGCTTGTTTCCGATGTCAAAAAGCGATCACATTCCAAATTGTTCTCTCCGTCTCTTTTCTATCTCTTTTTTTCTGTTTTCTCTCTTTCTCCCTCTTCACCTTAGAGAGATAGAGAGAGACAGAGACCGAGAGAGAGAGAGAGAGAGAGAGAGAGAGAGAGAGAGAGAGAGAGAGAGAGAGAGAGAGAGAGAGATTGAGTTAGGCGGGAATGGAGACAGAGGGAGACGCTCAAGGAGTTGAGGAGGACCTGTGCTAAGTGAGCTCGTCTCTGTCTCTGTCTCTGTTTCTGTCTCTGTCTCTGTCTCTGTCTCTGTCTCTGTCTCTGTCTCTGTCTCTGTCTCTGTCTCTGTCTCTGTCTCTGTCTCTGTCTCTGTCTCTGTCTCTGTCTCTGTCTCTGTCTCTGTCTCTGTCTCTGTCTCTGTCTCTGTCTCTGTCTCTGTCTCTGTCTCTGTCTCTGTCTCTGTCTCTGTCTCTGTCTCTGTCTCTGTCTCTGTCTCTGTCTCTGTCTCTGTCTCTCTCTCTCTCTCTCTCTCTCTCTCTCTCTCTCTCTCTGTATTCCCTCTTTATTTTGCTTTGTCACCCGGCCACCACTCTCCTGCCATCTCTTAAAATCAAAAACAGAACACAGGGTGTGGTGACGAAGAAGCCATTAACCGCTGAGATAAGAGGCGCCCGACAAAGCACGGAACGGGCTGATAAGGAGCAGACGCGTTGTGCTCTAAGCGAAACGCGCAAAAAATGACACTTAAAGGGAAGGGGATGTTGGTTTTATAGGCAATTTATTGGAAAATGTTGCGAATACAAAGCAGCAAGTGTTCAAGGACGATTAGATCAAACTCCGCAAAATTTGGTGGTGATCTTCGAAGAGAATAGCTGTCCAAAATGAGCGATGTATTGGTTTCTGACCTGGTGGGACAGAAAAATCAACAATTTGCCGCCAGACTGGGATCATTAAATTAACCCAGAACACATGCAGCGCCTGAAAAGTACATTGTGGATTAGCTTTCAAAACGAATTTTTAAAAAAATTACAAAGTAAAGTGGAGTTCTCAAATTTATATTCTGGTTTCATAAATTGAACGCCAAAATATCGCGTGAAGTATGAACAAATTAGTGCGTAGCAATAAACTTTTACGAAAATACGCACGGTGGCGCGCAATGAATTGCGTACGACATTTTCAGTTAAACGAGAAAAAAAACCATTATGCAATTAAAATGTGGATAATTAATGAAACAACCAGAACCAGGGAAACTTGGCAGATCATAGAAAATTTCATATATAAAGCAATAAATACAGAAATCTAAAAAAAAATACGTGTACCCTGAAATAAAGTACGTAATTAGGCCGTTACGCAAAAATTTTGGTAAATATAATTTGTGATGAATATTGTGCCTAAAATTTTAATCACAGCTTCGAAAAAAAGAATTTTAAAAAAATAAATTAGTTTTTGGCGAGTTATTTGCGTACTACATTTTTCCTTGAACGCGAATTAGGCGTAGTCAAACTGTGTCAATCGTTCTTTTTGCAGAAACGCATTAAATAGTAGAAAAAAAATGAGAATTATATTGAGTTTACAAGACTTTTCACACGAATTGCTCCCTGGCGCGCACCTTGCGTACACAGTTTTCATCCACACGGAAATTTGGCTTCACTTACTGCATTTTACTTTAAATGTCCAGTTTGTGAAACTGTAAATGGAAAAAATCAAATTGTTTTTGACATATATCTTTTTCATTGATTTTGAATTTGAAACGAAAAAACTCGTAAATTCAAACAGGAACTCGAAAAAAGAGAGATCCTTGGGAAAACCGCAACAAACATGCAACAAAGTCATACTGAAAGAAAATAATCGCTTTTCTTAGGCACTTAATCGGCTTTATCAGATTAGTAAAAAAATGCGTCAAATTTCCTACGCCCTCGGGTATCTTATCTATGCTGATAAATGACAGGTCATAATAATTTCATTAGCAGGAAATGATACGGCACAAACTAGAGACCAGAAAAAGAGAATTATTGTTGTATTTTAACAGAAAAATCGATTTATTCGCAGTTGGGACAAATTACGTACGACGTTTTGTTCAAACGCGAAATTCAATTACGTTTGACCATAAATTAATCAGTTTTGCTCAAGTTCAACACCAAATCGCTTAACTCATAATTAGGCCAATGATTACGCACGAAGTTTCCCACTAAACATGATTACGTACAACCTTTTTGACTGAACGCGATGTTATATTTCCTGTTATTTTTTGAGAATAATATATAGAAAAAAGCAATGTTACAAAAAGTAGAAAAGAAAGTCCAGTTCTCAAATGAATAATGGAGGTATTGTAGTGCAAAATCGATAAAACCGGTTTTTCAGCAATTACGTACAATCTTTTTGTTCAAACGCGAGACAACATAACGGTATGAAATTAAAGATTGAAAACTGTTAGTACAGAAAATCGTAACATCACTGCATAAACCCTATTTTATGGTTTTCCGTACAAAGTTTTCGACTATTCGCGATTTAACAAAATTACGCGCCAAATTTGTATTTTTTGTGTTGGAAAATGGGAAAAGCATGGAAATTTTTCACAAATTTTGAGAAAGAATGGCAAAGATATGGATAAATTTAGTTTATAATACGTAACCTTGAATAGCAAAAAATGCAAAAGTTGTAACATTAAATCGATTTTAAGGAGGTTCACGTACAAAATTTTCATTTGGACGCGATTTTCTCTGAAAAACGGTGTTTTGATCGGAAAAAAAGTTGTTGAACTGTGAAATTGGGAAGCATCTCTGTAGAAATTGTGTGAGAATGAGATTTTTACACTCATGACTGGAATTGAGTCATTCCGTCAATATTTGTCTTTCCGCATGCAACGTGCAATTGTTCTTTGTCTGAGGTGGTGCAGTTGCAAAAGCTGTAAAGAGAGGTCAGTGGTCTCATACGTAGGCATCTCGTAATAGCAGTCGGTTACAATGGAAATGCATCAGGGACGAACGGCTAATGCCGCTATCAAGAGCTTAGCCGATAGTCGCCCAACGCAAGCGTCTTCGTTGTAGCTGCTGAAACCTTTACAGATCTCTGCGGTGAGACGTCAGACCAAATGGTCTTAAATCAGAAGACACAAACGATAAATTTGAATTTTATGGAAAATTCGCCAAAGAAATTCGAAACATCGTCAAGAAGAATGGTAAAGATACAGAATTAGAATGAACATGCGAAAATTGTCATTTATTTCCTATAATTTCCTTTTAATTGAAATGGTTTTGATGAAAGATTTTTTGTTGTTGAGAGATTTAGAAGTATTTCATGTGTGTACAAAATTGATTAATGAGCAGCCGTGGTAAAAGTTGTAAAGTCGCATTTCACTGAATAAAATGAAATAAATTATGCAGTTTTTAAAATAGAAGATATGGAATTTAACTTAAAATTAATAAAAAAACCGATCGTAGAAAATAGCGTCATACAAAGATTACAAATCAATACTTTTCGTTTGAAAGTGTCATTGACCGTGGGACAGTTTTTTTTCGCGATGTAGCGCGTTTATCTCACGAAGCCAGTAAAATTTGTTCAATAATTACCATTTTGAAAAAAATATTTCGATGCAAAGTAGATAAAAATTCGCAGTTACGTACAATGTTTTTGTTCAAACGCTAGATATCAAAATTTTACAGTATTCTATTCACCTTGAAAACAAAATCCAAATATTCAGAAATCATTTTTGGATCATTAGAATAATTGATTATTTTAAAGCGAATCAAACATTTAAACTTGGGCCACGCCCACTTCTACATAAATATAGCTATTTAATTTAATTAAATCACTTTTGCTCAAAATTTTATCGGAACGACCGAATTGATGGGAATTAGAAATCTTTTGAAGAAGAAAAAATGCCCCCCCCCCCCCCCCCCCGATTCGAATTCGAAAAAAAAAACATTGGACTGCCAAGTTTTTTGACATATGTCTCAAAATTCAGCGAAATATTTCTCTTCGGACACGTTTTCCTTCAAATTCCAGAAGGTGAAAATTAGCCACGCCCATTTTTTTTGAAGACGGACCCAATTTTTTAGAGTTAAGAGGAAAAATAATAGGGTAGAAAGAGACAGAAATACGAAATTGGACCACGTCACTTTCACAGACAGAAGAAATCAGGCGAGACTTTGGAAAAGAAAGACATAAAGGAAAGTAATCGCAAAACCTCAAAAATTTTCCACTAAAAAGACAATTCCAGCCAAAAACTGCGTCCGACTGCCTAATCCACAACGGCGTTTGTTTGGACCATCGGAAGAAGGCAACTGGCGGCGGAAGGAGGCCGTCACTTTCGTCGATTTCAAGCGCCGTATGAGTGATGACGTTCCTCCTGCTGCCTTTGCTATTTTCGTAAACAGAGTCTGCACAACGACGACGACGAAAACGAAGGCATCTGCAATTATTGTCGCCGTCGAGGCTGGCGTCCCCCGGCGCCTTTGTCGGGCGGCACAATGGCGCCGGCCGTATTTTCCGGGTTCTCCCGCTCTTGATTTATAGAAAGAACAAGAAAATTGAGGTGATCAGAGAGAGAGAGAGAGAGAGAGAGAGAGAGAGAGAGAGAGAGAGAGAGAGAGAGAGAGAGAGAAAAGAGGGGGAGGAATGAGTGATAGAGAATTGAGTGAGTGAGTGAGTGAGTGAGTGAGTGAGTGAGTGAGTGAGTAAAGGGAGGGAGAGAGAGAGAGAGAGGGAGAGAGAGAGATAGTTTGCTGCGAAAGCGTCCCGCCGGAGCGCGAAAACGCCATCGTGGATGCGAATGGCTCTATAAACAAAACGATAATGCACCCGTTGGATGGTGGAAAAAGCATAGCACTGCAGGCGCAGCGACATTAATGGAGAATGAATCCGGCGAAACTGAAAAGTTCGAAAACCTGAATAGGTTTTTGATTTTTTGACTTGCCCAGCACACCTTTAAGACACCTTTAAAATAGGGTGAAATTCGATGAAAAATATGATATAAACCCCTTTTTACAAAAGATTGACAAACATTATTATTGAAAACCCCAAACAGCAGTGAATCAAAATTCAATAACATGAAAATTTGCGTACAAATTTTACACCACGCGAGAATGTAGTATGGTTTAAATCGGAGTTTTCAAAATAAATAAATTTTTTAATATTGCATGAAAGACAAAACATTTGTAAAAAAAAAAAAAAGGAGTTGGAAAATGTAAACTTAATGGGTTGAAGGGGTTCAGATTTTTTTTGTATTCACTGAATTTTTGCAAGCAATGGAGGCCAATTTAGTAGAAATATGTTGAACCTAAATATAAATTGGTAGAAAAATTGCGTGAAATTTTTCAAATTGTGAATTTTTCCTTGTAAAAATAAATCCAAATACAAATTTTGGGTTGAAAAGTTTCAAAACTCACAAAACTCACACAGTATTCGAATTTCAGCCAATTCACATTTCTGAAATTAGTGCGCTCTAATGCTAATAGTCCGCCCCAGTGCAAATATTCGAACATGGTTGCATTTTTGTTGTTGTGTGACGGTTTTTTCTACAATTTCATTTTGTTTTTCAATAAATTTCACCTGCTTTACAAGAAAAGTGAACGAAAATAGTATTTTTAATGCCAATCATAATAGAAATTTTGTCATTTTAAAGTTTGTTTTGGTTTACATCTAAAATTTTGACGTTGAAAACAAACAAAAATATAGCAAAGCTAAATCTGCACGTTCAAAAAAGGAGATTTAAAGTTTTGCGAATGTAGTTAAATCAAACTGGGAGGAAAAAACACAAAAAAAAACAATAACTGACGTGAAAAACACGTACGTGTGTGTCTTTTGAGTGTGAAAAGCGGGGGATTATTTCCCTCGTGAGGCGTAAACAAATGAGCGGTGGCCCTCCCTGTCCGGTGTAATACACGGGAGGCCGTCTCGGGGGCCGCCGTCGACGCCGGCGCCAGCCGCCGCGGGAATCGAAATGGCCTAAACTCAATTCGAACTCGGCTGGGGCCTTCTCCTCCGCAGAGGAGGCCAATCCACCTTAGAAAGGCAAATACACTCCAAGTGAGAGAGGCGGGGTGGGAAAGGTGACGTTTTGGAGAAGGGAGAGGGAGGAAGGGGAATCGAAAAGTGTCACAGCATTCCCAATTAGGCACCCGGGCGCCGTTAAAAGACAAGAGTGGCTTTTGGTCGAGAGAGAGAGAGAGAGAGAGAGAGAGAGAGAGAGAAAGGAAGAGAGAGAGACAGAGACAGAGACAGAGACAGAGACAGAGACAGAGACAGAGACAGAGACAGAGACAGAGACAGAGACAGAGACAGAGACAGAGACAGAGACAGAGACAGAGACAGAGACAGAGAGGAATTCGTAGATCCCGCCAAAGTAGATTTATGAGCGTGAGAACAACGGCTGCTCGGAGCGTCACACACGTAGACAGCTGTTGGATTTTAAAAATAGCTGAAGCGGCGCGAGAATTACGGCGCAGACAACGAAAAGAAACTATTATTTCCTTCAAGTATATAGTGAAAAACTTAAGTGAGTCCAGCTGTTCGCACCCTATTGGCAGTAAAAGTGACATACTGACAATAGTAGTAAACGCAAATCAAAAACGTAAAGCTTGGATACCTGAGAAATTGTAGCGGGAGGAAAATGAGAATTGTAATGCAGAATATGCAGAATTACAAACCGTCGCAGCCTAAAAGTAGATATAAAAAAGGTAGAAAAAAATGCATATTTTAAAACATAGAAAGTTGAAAGCATAGGATGAAAAATTTTAAGGTATGATAAAAGCTTTAAGGCACTTTAGCTACTGGGGTAGCAAAAAACCGCATCAGATTAACGTAAAACTGGGTTAAGAGATAATTTTATTAGGGATAGGTCATCGTCCTTAGGATCGGTTTGTTAAGTAAAGGTCATGTTGTGAACAAGTAAAAATAAATAAGCTTAACAAGTAGAAATAAATAAGCTTAAAGATTTATAATAGAAGTCGCCCTCTGACAATAAGTTTTCAGAAGAACAAATACAAAAGA
The DNA here is from genome assembly GCA_964057215.1 of Oscheius myriophilus. Classification (NCBI taxonomy): domain Eukaryota; kingdom Metazoa; phylum Nematoda; class Chromadorea; order Rhabditida; family Rhabditidae; genus Oscheius; species Oscheius myriophilus. Next base: position 18,560,345 of record OZ059902.1, read on the forward strand.
ATCGGAAATACCAAATGAGGGGTACCCGAATTTTGATACTCGATACTCAAGAACTTAAAAGATCTGAAAAGGCATAGGCGAAAATAATTAATGTCTGAATGACTAATAGAAAAGGCAACGGACAGAATGTCTTTGAAAAAGCGCAATTAGAGCGTAAGTAGGTCACAGGTCAATTGTGCGGCATATCTGTTCAAAAAGTTTTCCTTTGGCTCCAAGAATGTTACGATAGAGAACTGCCATTGTATCCTCTTGGTGATTTGACATTCAAGACTTTTAATTCGAATTTTCAAGAGTTTTCTAGCTTCATTTGGCTCTAATATCCCTAGGTTTACACGAAATTCTGAAGGGAAAAAAGTGATAGTGAGAAAGTGTGAATGAAGAGGAAGGAAACCTTTGCATAAACCAAATCACCCACAATATAAATCCTGCTTGATTATTCCGCCTACTGAAGATAGCCGGTTTCTTTTCGTGCTAGAGGAGAAGAGGGTTAACGAGGGGGAACAGTGCGGAACGCCAAGACGACTTTCAATGAGCCACCGGACGCTTTAAAGATTTCCTGACGGCGAATATCGAGGTCATTGAGGGAAAAAGAGTCTCACAAGGCGCGAGGAACTGTTCTCTCCTCTCTTAATCTCCCTTTAAATCTCTTTTCTAATTCGCCTGCCCTACCTTTGTCACTAGAATGAAAAGCTCACTTCAAAACGCCAAATCCACTGGTCTCTGAGGTTTTGCAGATATTTCGGGAAATCTTTTGCACGGCTAAATTGAAAGAGGGGCGGCTGCGACGTCTCCTCACCCCAGGGACTGCCAATTAAGCTTCCGAAGAGGCTTCTGCTACTTTTTAGACAGGTCCCCGTAGGATTTCCTTAACGGGGAGGTCTTGGGATCGACGTGACATCACAAACAAAGATTCTTCTATATTTACTAAGATTTCAATGAATAACTATATATTTAAAGAGAAACATTAAGCGATTAAGACTCTCAGGCTACTAATTTTTATCCTACCGATATGGTTGGTAACTAGGGATATACTGGTATGGTAAAATGTTAGTGACCTTAAGGTCTTTTAATGAACGTCAATTTAATTTTAGTTCACGTTAAAGGTACTAAGAACAGATTATGGTAATTTAAAAATGTTGAGCTGGGGTTTAGGCCTTAAGGTTACGTTAAGTGTCTTAAGGTCAGGTAACGGCCCTACGGTCACATAGGTAACGATTTTATGGTTAAGGTCAAATCATGGGGCTTAAGGCAGTTTATTAACGCCCGTTAGGTGCGTTAACTCATTTTATTAAGGTCATTAGGGATCTTCCTTCCTTACGAATCCACAAATCTCGGCTCTACTTAAAACGATTAACGTATTTTAACAAAAATCTCTCCCTTCTAAGGCATTTAAGGATTTTCGGACACTAATAAGGTCGAATAAGTGGGTGCAAAGTTCGTAAAATCCGCGCTGCCTTAGGCGGAACAAAGCTGAGCGCCGTCGGGGACAATAGAGAGAAACCACACGGCGACCACACATTTACTTCGAGCGGCGCCGACAAGGCAGGTGAAAAAACAATAGGCACATCGGGAAATAACGAATAGGGAGATACGACGGGTGATTTCGCGTAATTTACGACGAAGAAGAAGAGTTCGAGAAATGGGAGATCAGTCGGTCGATTGGTGCTTCCTTTTCCGGTTGCGGTGCTGCGGGAACGAGGGCATTAGCGAAGGTGCACACGGGAGAGGCGCTTCCTGAAAAGAGTCACGATAATTCAATAAAGTGACGCGTGGTTTGGTCAAATAAGCTTAGAGTCTCAAAAGTAGCTTCAATAAAATGACCTTAATGCCCTTAATCAGACATTGAGGTGACCTAAAAACCTTAAGACACTTGTACAACAGTACTTTAAGGTCCCTAACCTGGCCGTAAAATTTACCTAAATTGTCTTAACCTGTTCTTAAGACTTTTAGCGTGATCGAAAGGCCCCCAATCTACGTTAACAAATTTACCTTATGGCCGATAACCAGATCTTAACCGAACTTAAAGAATTACGCCTTAATATGACCTTAAAGACCATAACGTGACCTTAAGACTAATGTGACATAAACATAAGCTGATTTTAACAAAATGACTTTAAGATCCCTAATATGACTTTAAGGCCGCCAATCCCAACCTTGGCGACATACCTAAATTCCCTTAACCCGGCCTTAAATGCATTCCTTAATATTAATAACCTTAGCCAAAATTAAGAAAAACGACCTTGAGAGCCCCTTACATTTAAAAAAAGACCTTAACGTCCCACCCTCACAAAAATGATCTAAAGGGCAACATCCTGACCTTAAAATCTTTTACGTGACCTTAAGGCCCCAATCACTAACCTGAAAGTAGGGGTGTTCCAACGCTTCCTTCGCTGAAATGCGCCGCTTCGGGTCGTAGACAAAGAGCGCCTGTAACAGGACGACGGCCGATGGGGAACGAGCCTCGAATGTGTTCTGAGAATCATCTAGTACTCGAAAACATTAGGGCTACCTTAAGGTTGGAGTAGGGCTGCGGCCGAAGAGAGAACTTCTGAAGGTCTGGCAGGTCGTCCATGCCCGGCCAGATAGCGGCTGTCGGTGTGCCGAAGAGGCTGATAATCCTATCGATCTGAAATTTAAGGGAGTTTTGGGGTTATTGCATTACGGAAAACGGCAGGCGCGCATGAATTACAGTAGGCCCGTCAGCAAGGCTACTGTAGTTGCGATGGTGGGACTATAATTACTGTAGGGTAATGACTAGCCTGGGTTACTGTAGGGGCAAATACTGGGCCTTTAGTGTTACTGTGGCGCACGACATGGTTACTGTACGGATACCAGCTAGTACAAAAAACTAATGTGGAGTACAAACTTATTTGCAAGGTTACTGTAGAGGTGCCGGTGAGTTACTGTGTAAGTTGGGATTACTGTATGGATGGCAAGCTAGGGTTACTGTAGCGGCAAAATCTAGTCATTTAGAGTTGCGATGGTAAGCGCCAAGGTTACTGTAGAGGTATCAGACAGTCTGTAAGGGATACTGTAGGGGTAGCAACAAGCACTTAAGGGTTACTGTACTAAGCAGACGCCTAAGTTTCACTAAAGGAGTGCCAACCAAACCTTTAGTGTTACTGTATCATCCCTAAGGGATACTGTAGGAACAATATTCATTCGGGTTGCACAAGGGGCACCGCCTGGTATGAACAGGTTACTGTAGGAGTACGGATCGGTCTAAAATGGTTACTGTAGCAGAATCCCCTGTGACTACTGTGGGAATAACAAATATTTACGGTCACTGTAACTTATCCCAAGGGGTACTGTAAAAATAGTGGTCTGTAACATAGATGAACAAGCGCCCGTAGATTCGGTAGAGGGGTCGCGCCGAGCCTAATTTCCTATTTGAGGACTCGCGCAAAACGTCTCATTTGTGGGGGGTCGCGCAAAACGGACCCCACAGGTAGCTTGTTTATGTATGATCTGTAAGGTTCCAGATGTCACCTTCTGGTTATCGTAGGGATACCGGCCGATCTTAAAATGCTACTGTAAGGGAGGGGGCCAAACTGAGCTTTCGTAAAAATACTGTAGGTTAGTGTAGGGGTACCAATTGATCCGTAACGGTGGGTTACGGTGGACGTACTAACGGGCCATTAAGGGTTACTGTAGTAGTACCGGGTGATCCGAGATGATTACTGTAGGGACACAAACCTGGTCAATCTCCGTTTTCCCTGGCAAAAGAGGCCTGTGCAGCAGCAGTTCCCCTAGAATGCACCCAACCGCCCACATATCCACACCAGGGGTTTGAAATCGCCCTCCCAGCAGTAATTCAGGACAACGGTACCTGAAAACCACTTTTATTCCTTGAAATTAAAAGAAAATACCATAATGTGACGACCCTTGGCGTCATGGGCAGATCTTCCTCGCTGTATACTCGGGCCAGCCCGAAATCGGCCACTTTTAGGATACCAGCATCTGTCAGCAACAGATTGGAGACCTTAAAAAACAGAATGAAGAAAAAGGGGCGTGGCTTACTTTGAGATCTCGGTGGAGGACGAAATTCTCGTGGAGGTAGGCAATGGCGCGGAGGAGTTGAATCATCAGACACTTTACTTGAGCATCGGTGAAGGGGAGCTGAAGGTTGTCCAATAAGGAGGCAAGGTCCTGGAATTAAGGTTTACTGGTGAAAAACAAAACTCCCTTCGTTCCTCAATTACTCAAACTCCGGTATTTATCATCACAAATCAATAATGCATTATCGCACACTAACGCTACTAAGGAGCGACTAAATCCAGCGACCGAAAAAAACGGCTTGGCCCCCTTTGCAAACAGTTCAGAACGCAGTGTTATAGGTTCCGCGTGGTCCCGCCACGAGAAACATTGACAAAGTGCCGACACCCGATTTTGGTAAATCGTCAGGGCTTTTCGTTGCGAGACTGCTTGTCCAAATTCAGAAACAGGGTCGGGGTGTGGCTAAATTCTGGTTATATTATAAACGAGTAATAGTCGTATTTCTCCGAAACGCGGGCGTATGAGACCACATTTTCAATTTTCTATTCGCAAAGTCAGACACCTAAATTGTCAACCTCTTCGTCAAAAAACACTTTCCATTTCACGCAGTTGTGCGCACTGAGATCGAAGCAGCCTTCTCAAATAGAAAATAAAGAAGCGGCGTTCAATGAAATATCAATTTCTTGAAGTTACTTGAAGTGATATTGGCAACAGTTATTTAAAACGCACAATCATGACTGGTAAAGGCAGTGCCCTACAGAGACGGTTCATATCATACAGTCCGTAAGGATTACTGTAGGAGCAGCGGTTAGCCCGCATGATTACTGTAGTGAAATGAAGTGATCAATAAGTGATACTCAAGGGTATCAAGTGATAAGCAACGAGTTTTCATAGGGTTTCATACAAATAGGTGCCAACAAAACAGGCCGCACTAAGGTGCAGTCGGAGATTCGCATTCCACATTGTCAATGACAATGGACCAACTAAGGTTCTACACTCTACACAATGGGTTACTGTAGAGCATCTACACTCGCCAAATCTACTTCTTTTCTTTATGTAGATGGCTTGAGTATCCTTTATTGCACGCTTTTTCTATGAACCACATCAAAACATTGGAACGTTGTTCCGAAGTAGTCTTGGCACCAACACTCAAGTACCAAAAACTGTTACATTTAGGCAATACCACTCAGTGACCTAAACGGTCATTTGCATGCCTGACCACCGCCATTGGCGGAAGAAAAAACCAAAAAATCACACCAATACAAAGAGGAGCAATTCACAACAGCACATTATCAATCTAGCGACTGCTTCATTTGATCACGTGTCCCCTAAGGGTTGTACTCGATGGGGAGGTTCTTCCTGCGGACCATTCCGTCGCCCTGGAACCACTCCCTCCTGAACTGCTTGGCAGCGCCGTCAGGAGTGTTGGTCCACTCGACCGTGATGCGGTCGTTGTTGGTGTCCTCCTGTCCGAAGGCGAAGGCGTCGCAGGAGACGGCCATCAGGATGGCCTCCTTGGGGTCCAGCACTCCGCAGCCGGGGTCCACGCCCAGACGCTTCATGTTGGTCGTCTTGATGGCCCAGCCGATGCGACGAGCAGAGGCGTTGATGATCTCTGAAGAAAGGGGGTTAGCCATGCTCCAGAAGCCACAAACTACGCAGCGTTATGACCGTTAGGGGCCAGCGGGGGGCAAGGGGGCGCGCGGGAGGGTGGGGAATGGAATGACAGCAAGGGGCCTGGCCACATAGTGGGTCCGGCTACGCCTAGGGTACTTTCCCGACTCCCGCCGGGGTTTCTCCTAACCGCTCCAGTCCCGCGACCGATACAAATATAAACCAAGAATAAAAAGCAGAACCAGAAAAAAGAATACCAGAAAAAAACTACTTTTAACGCAAAAAAAAAATTAAAGACCATGTCCTCCCAGTAGGCCGCCCGTCATAAATATGGTCCAATCGTAAAAATATTTTATAAAAAAGAACTACACAACAATAAAACAATCTAAATATTCAGATATTTTGGGCTATTACACCCTGACACCGGTTCACAGATCCATGGCGAGTGGGGGATTTTACGCCTACCCACCGTCTGATTTATACATGATCACACAAAAAAGTATACACAAACAACGTAGAACTTCTTCTTAACCGTGTGCAGCTTCCCCCTGGATCCAAGGGGGAAGGTCCGCTGCGTAGTCGTGGTCGACCTCCCCTTGACCTAGGGGAGGGACAGCTTCCAAGTCGTGCAGCTCCCCCTGGATAATAGGGGGGAGGTCAGCTGTAGTCGACCTCTTCTTCTTGTGTGCTTGTCGTCGTAGGGCGCGTTGAAGACGATCTTGGTACCCGGCTGGGTGGTGATGTCTCCAGGAGGAACCGACTGAGCCATGATGATGAACGGATGATTTGATAGCCGAGGGCAGGGGTTATATTTGGAAAATGGCGTATTAAAAAGGGGTACAGCGAGGAGAGAGCATTGGAATATTGGAGGGTACAGACCCGTGGCGAAAGAGTATTCAAATGAGGGAAAGACGGTTCCAGAACATATTCAAATTCCACAAAATCGAATGAGACACCCACGTAAAACTCCGTTGAGTGAGAGCTTCCTCCTCTCTCCTCCTCATTCTCCTCCCCTCTCCCGGGCCGTGCGGTTGCCCCACCATGGCCGATGTCGATGTGGACGCCCTCCTCTACAAGTTGCTCAACGTGGGAGCGGTGGGCGGTCGTCTCACCCAAAATGTCAATCCCCTCTTCTACTCAACCCAACCTTCTTCTGCTTCAGGTGACCGAATCGGAGCTGGGTCTTCTGGCGAACCGTGCCAAAATGGTGTTCGCGAGCCAGAGCTCTCTGATCGAGATCAACCCTCCCGTCGTCGTGTGCGGAGACATCCACGGCCAGTACTCCGACCTGATGAGGATCTTCGACAAGAACGGCTTTCCTCCCGATGTGAACTACCTCTTCCTGGGCGACTATGTGGACCGCGGGAGGCAGAACGTCGAAACCATCGCTCTGATGTTTTGCATCAAAATCAAGTACCCGGAGAACTTCTTTCTTCTGAGGGGGAATCACGAGTGCCACCAGATCAACCGTGTCTACGGCTTCTTCGAGGAGATCGTCCGTCGGTACAAGAGCCCTCGTCTCTGGGCAGCCTTCCAGGTGGGAACTGCATATAAGACCGATAGCTTACGGGTGTTAGCTTCGCCGGTGAATGCCTCGTTATTCCACGTATGGTGAATTCACCGTACTTGCCAGCAGATTTGGATCCATAGATGTCACGCATCTTTCGATACATTCAGCAAGTTATAAGCACGAAAGGTTTCGTACACACCGATGCCTAGCCAGCCCACCTTTTACGACATTCGTCGGTCGGCCCAACTCTGTCTGTCAGTTGAACCACTCCTATTGACACCACTGAGAAATCCCGGTTTGACACCGGTGCTATGGGGTGTATGCAAGTAGAATATGGTCTATGGCGCCGCGAGGGAAACTCGTACGACATCGGAAAAGCAAACCATCAAATCCAACTGACGTTCCGCTTCTCAAGCTAGAATCGGTGTCAATAGGTAGCTATTCTAGTACAAAATCGCCCTGCAAGTAGCATTCTTACGTCATCGCAAGGTAGACTCGCCTGATTCCGCTAAAATTCCGTAGCAAGCAGAAATCAACGAACGTCTTGAGACGATGAGACCTTTTCGAGCTCGAGGGTTCGGCATTTGTCGTACCCACTTTAACTTTGGGGGTTCAAAATTGGGTACACCCCACCCATAACTTTGGGAACTGCCGGCCAAATTTGACAAAACTTGCGCTTAAAACGCATAACATTCAGATTTTGTAGTTTCTGCCTCCCACCTTAACTTGGTAAAAGCCGAACATACACTTCCGGGGAATAGTCCTGTCTCCTCCAAAAAAGGGACACAACTGACACTCGTGTGATCCCCAGTCCTTTAAAAACAACCAATATCTCATAACCATGCTTTCTTTCAGGACGCCTTCAGCTGGATGCCTCTGGTCGGCCTCATCGGCGGTCGCATCCTCTGTATGCACGGAGGTCTCTCGCCCCATCTCACCTCGCTCGACCAGTTGAGGACCATTCCTCGCCCCCTGGACCCTCCGAACCCTTCGATGATGATCGATCTGCTCTGGTCCGACCCGGATCAGTGGGTCAAGGTGATTTATCCATTGCTAACTCCAAATTAATGCCTCGAATTCCAGGGTTGGCAGCAGAACTCGCGCGGAGTCTCCTACGTGTTTGGGCAGGACGTGGTCTTGGCCACTTGTGAGAAGCTGGAGCTGGACTTGGTGGCCAGGGCGCATCAGGTGGTCCAAGACGGCTACGAGTTCTTCGCGTCGAAGAAGCTGGTGACGCTGTTCTCGGCCCCTCACTACTGCGGCCAGTTCGACAACTCGGCCGCCACGATGACGGTCAACGAGGAACTCCTCTGCAACTTCAACATGTACAGGCCGGCCGGAAGGGCTGCCAGGATTGCGGCAGCTGCGCAGAGGGGATGAACCATGAAGATACGACACAAAGAAAGCGTAATGAACTTTATGGGAGAGCTGTGTGCAGAGTGAAGAGATTTGATCATCGAAATGTGTTTTTGTTTTGTTCATATCTTGTGGGGATTGGGTTTTGTGTCATTTTGAGTATATGGTACGAATGGTTCATAAGTATTATGTGTTGGTGTTTGTGTTCAGAGCGGCCTAACGCCGCCTAGATTCACCGGGAGCGGCCTGAGCACTTCACGGTTCCATCAGAGCGGCCTGAGCTTGTCGAGGCTCCCTCAGAGCGGTCTAAGCCTTTCGCGGTCCCCTCAGCACGGCCTCAGTTTGTCGAATTCTCTCATAGCGGAATGAGTCTGCGGGATTTACCAAAGCCACTCTGCGTTTACTAAAATTCTTCAGACTGCCGTAATTAAAAAAGGAGCTCTGAGTCTTTCGTTCTCTCCAGAGCGGCCTTAGCCTGCCTATATGCACGCAAATCGGTCCAAGCTTGCCACCGCCCAATCAAAGCGGCCTGAGACCACCAGGATGCGTTTTAAAGCGGTCTGAACGTGCTCAGGCCAATCCAACACGATATTAGGCTGCCGCGTTTCAGCGAGAGCGGCCTAAGCTTTAAAACGGCTGTGAAAAGCGGCCGAAAGCTGATAAGATTTCCTCAAAACGGACTGAGCCTTTCAAAATCCAAATAGAGCGGCCTGAGATTGCCCAGATTCACCCTCTGGTTTTCTATCTACAAAGCGGCCGAAACAGGTGAAAGCGCAGCTAGTGTGCTAAACATCAACATAGTTGTTGGAAGCGGCCTGAGGTCGTACAACAAAATATGAAGCGGCCTAACGTTGCCCATGACCGTTAAAAATGTCCTGGCAAAACTGGAAATCGCTCTGCGTGTCTACTCTGCCTCTCTCTCTCTCTCTCCCACCTGTTCGCAGTACTCCATCACCATGAAAACTCCCATGTAGGACCTCGGCACCGCCACCTGTAACTTTATTTTATTTTGTCCCATTTTTAAAACTCACATCGTATAACTGCACAATGTTGTCGTGTTTGAGTACCCTCAGCAGGCCCATCTCTCGAATGGCCGACTCGGAAATACCGCCCGTGTTCGCCGATTTCTCGTTGATGCGTACTTTCTTCAAAGCGACGATCTTCCCACTCTTCGTGTCCCTCGCGCGGTACACCACTCCGTACGTGCCTTCGCCCACTTTGTTCAGCTTCTCGAATTCGTTTACATTCCGGCATTCACCATACCCGTAGGTGTCCTAAAATTCACATAGGTCAATGCAACCATGCATGGAGGAAATTGGGAAGCGGAAGGACCCGATTTTATGAAATGCTTGTAACACCCCCTTGATCAATCCCCCCCCCCCCCCAAAAAAAAATGGGGTCTTACCCAATTTCATCCCTCCCTTGCCACTCAATTAGGTTGATGCATCAATTGGCACAGGTATGAATGCAGAATATCGGGCTGGCCCGATCCTGCATGCGAAATTTACTCACTCAGAACCGGTCCAGCACGCAGAAATTACGGACTCTCCCGGTTGTAGGTTTTGGTTACGCTTATCATCGTTCAAGGCTCGGCTCACGCTCACACACAAACATGGATAACGGTTGAAGGACTGAGTCTGAATTAAATGACAACCCGATGTCCTGTTACAATATAAGTCTATTTGAAAAGGAGTCTATGTTTTTTTTAAACATGCGAGATCGTTTCGAGACAAATGCCGAATAACCACCCTTTAAAAGATGCCATCTTTCAGGCCGGTCTACCGCCGTTCTGCCTTACAAGGGTAGTCGTTGGGGTCACGGTGGCCAAATCGAACGACACCCACATTTTTGGGTAGCCTATTACTTGCTTATTGAGGGATGAAAGTCAGTTTTTGCTGAACGGTCTCCATATCCCAGAAAATCGCATTTGAAATTTGAGGGATTCGCGCTCTGTGGGGCGCCGGGCGTACAAAAGGCCGCCGCCGCTGCCCAATTTCAGTGGTTTGGTGGCCGAGTGGCGAAGGGGTCGGACTGCCACGCTGGAGGTAGCTAGATCGAATCCTGGTATGCTCTATTTTCTTTTGCTTGTTTATTTATACTTGTTTCAAAATGTTTCGCAAGTTTTTCAAAAAAAAAAAAAAAAATTTGAAATTTGTCTCCTGGCTAATTGAGCTTCTTGAAGGCGGACAAGGTAGATGAGGAAGCGGCGAAGAGTGTGGATCGCGTGAAAGTATCTCGTCGTGATATTTGGAAATACTTTTTGGCTTTTTAAGAATTTTCGTAACACAAGTGTTGTCGCTCAATTAGCCAGGAGACAAATATAAAAATTTTTTTTTTTTTTTGAAAAACTTGCGAAACATTTTGAAACAAGTATAAATAAACAAGGAAAAGAAAATAGAGCATACCGGGATTCGATCTAGCCACCTCCAGCGTGGCAGTCCGAGCGCTTCGCCATTCGGCCACCAAACCACTGAAATTGGGCAGCGGCGGCGGCCTTTTGTACGCCCGGCGCCGCACAGAGCGCGAATCCCTCAATGTTCAAATGCGATTTTCTGGGATATGGAGACCGTTCAGCAAAAACTGACTTTCATCCCTCAATAAGCAAGTAATAGGCTACCCAAAAATGTGGGTGTCGTTCGATTTGGCCACCGTGACCCCAACGACTACCCTTGTTAATACGCAGTCTCAGTCTACAGCAAAATACAAACTACTACTTGGCCAAGCTCCGCGAGCCGCGGCGGTGGGGGTGGCGCAATTTGACTTTTACCCAATTTTTGTAAAGGAAGGGTGCGCGCCGCAAAATTTTGAAAACATTTCTCTAATGAGGGGGCTCTCGCAAAATATACCCACGCGGTACGTTGACCATGTGTAACTACAATGCTTAATAAAGTAATGCACTAACCGTCATGATATCAAAGCTTTCGTGGAAACATGAATTATGGGTAGCGTTCAAAATCATGGCAAAACTTGGGGACGACCCGGGCACAGAAAACTTGGAGAACAGGCCGGCCCGTTGCCATTGCATATCCGGGCATGTGCATGCGGGACCATGGTTGTGGGGGTTGCTTTGGGGAATAATTAGTTTTTGGCACCCCCCCCCCCTTTGTGGGGCAAAACCATTTGTAGAAAACCCGTGGATTAGAACGGTTTAAAAGATACCGATTGATCCAAAAAGGAAAGAAAAAAATATGAAAAATCAGGCACTCACACTGTCGACGACCCTCTTCTGAAGATCCAGGATGGAGGTGTACTCGAAGGCGTTTCCAGTCGCCGTTGAACTGGTCACTGAGCTCATCTACAGAGAAACAATCGATTACCGTACCCCCAACCCCAAACAAAAAAAGGTAAAATCTAGTGAGATATCTCTATTTCAGCAAGTGAACACAGCACAATTGCATCGCTTATTTAGAACTATATCATAGGGAATCTGAAGACAAAGCGGCTCTAAACAACAGAGAGATTATGATATTGAAAGAGACAGAGGAGAACAAAAAGAGCTAAAAAGACACGGCGTGTCACGCGAGGGAAACTATAATTACACGGGCTCGGTGGGCATTACGCTTGGTTTGTTGGAAAACAACAAAAACATTCACACAAAGAAAGCGAAAAACAAAAGAAACCGTGAAAGAACACGAGATAATGTAACGAAATAAAATAATAAAACTGGAGGGCGAGAGAGAGCCAAGATCGGAGAGGGAGCAGGGAATCAGTAGCGGCCGCTGTTCACGGAACCGGACTTCGAGTTGGATTTCCTGGCGGAGTTCGTGAACACCATCTCGTTCTTTCCTGAAAAATAATATGGTTTGGCTTAAAGAAAGCATTTTCTAACAAATTGAAGAGGCATGTCCGGATTCCCCAGAATTAAGGGGGTAGACCGGAGCAATACGCCATTACCTTGCATTTTCAAAGTTTTAATACAAAGGGAGGGTGCGTCAACGGAGCGACGCCATTTTTGGCACTATTGACGACACCCGCCTAGCAACAAAAAAGGTAGAATACTCAAGGAGGGTGAAATTTATCACAAAAAGGGGGTGCGTACTGGATTTAACGAAAAATGTTGGCACGTTGCTTTGTGGAAGCTACAAAACTCAATTGTTACAGGTGGTTAGGGTCTATTCTTGCCTAATTCGACTCAAAGGTCTCAGATTTAAGGGAGTTTACCCCATTTAGGGATCCCAAAGTTGGGGATGATCTATCAGCCATCCCCTGGGTACTGTAGTTTAAATAAAAATAGTTCTATTCTGAAAACTAAGTTAATTTTTAGACCATTTTTGAGTCAATGTACATTACCCAAAAGAAAACTACGCTAACCAAATTTACATTGCCATAAAACATTGGGCAATTAAATGTGTTTTCTGGGTAATTGTGGTGATTTACCCGGTTTAGTCTGTAAATTTGGGTGATTTACATCGTAGATTGATTTAGGTAATTGTATTTTAAGCAAAAACCTTAACAGATACACGAATAATGTGGGATACGATAACGATTGTCTACATTACAAAACAAAGCACACGCGGTTAATTTAACCAGCAACCGACTCAAAAACTCACCAAAATCATCGTTTTTCTTCTGTCCACCGTAGCGATTGTTGCATCGATTATTCCTTGGGCCGCCGTTGTTGTAGCCGGACTGACTTCCCTGACGAGAGAAACTCTGAAATTGTATTTGAGAGAGAAACTCTGAAATTGTACATCAAAATAAACACAAATACCTGTTCGTTGACATCGGATTCCCAGGTTTTCGGATCATCCGGTATGTCCTCGTTTTGGTGGCGGTTGTCATTCATCGGACTGAAAATTAGCATAATAGTAGGTAAATTGTGGAAAACCCTACCGTCTGGTGTTTTGATTGCCGAATGGGCGATTGTTGCCCTGTCGCTGCTGGTCGTGGTTGTCGAAGGGCTTGTCCTGAAGAGAGAGGGTCAGAGAGAGAGAGAGAGAGAGAGAGAGAGAGAGAGAGAGAGAGAGAGACTCACCTTATTGTATCGACCGCCTCCCTGTCCTCCTCCATTATTGTAATATCCTCCATTGCCGCCACCGCGGCCACCTCCGTTATCCTTGAAGTACAAGCTAGAGCCATTGTAGCCGTTGGACTGATCCTTGGAGTAGTCCTTCGTGTAATGGTTATTACCGCCACGCGAGAACTTTCCATTGCCGTCGTCTCTGAAAAAGGGACAGCTCGAAGCGAACATGGAGAAAATTGTACCTGCTGTTGTAACCACCGCCACGGTCATTGGATCGGTCGTAGGAGGAAGATTCGCCATTATTGCGCCAGTCACGGCCGTTGGAGTTGTTGTAGTTGTCTGAAAAAAAAAATGTTTTTTTCACAATTGGATGAATTTCGGAAACGTTTATGGCTATGAATCAGGCACATCTGGAGAATAGCATTTATTGTCGAGCCTCAAAGGTTATGACAATTTTTGTAAGTGATGGATCAGTCGCGAGCCATAACTCGTTTTAGGTTTCGCACTAGAGGCTGTTCTGAAAACTACCCCTTCAGCTATGCACTAAATTTTTCGGAAAGTGCGCCCCGCAATTACTGTAATTTCGGAATCGTTTTTGATTTTGACCTCACAAAAAACACTTTTTTAAAGATACGGACAGGTTTGAAAACGGTTGAACAAAAACGGGGAGATACTCCAATTGCAACTTCATTTTGAGACACTGCCCCATTTCGCGGTCCCCGAAAAAAAAATCCTCGCCAAAGCTACTTCGGCCGATTTTGCGCACATTTCCTGACTGTCATTTGTTATTTTGAGTTTTTCAATTATTTTCCGTTGATGAAATTTCGAGCAAAAACTCATTCTAAAAGATGCATTTGTGAGCTAAACGTTGGCAAACATATCAGTCGAAAAAAAAACTGCTGAAACGTCCAGGTTCGTTGCAGCCAGTTTGAGTTTCATGAGACACCTGTTTGTCGCGAATTCATAGATGAACAAGCGCCCGTAGATTCGGTAGAGGGGGTCGCGCTCAGCCTAATTTCCTATTTGGGGGACTCGCGCAACACGCCTCATTTGTATTGTGGGGCTCGCGCAAAACGGACCCCACAGGTAGCTTGTTCATGTATGCGCGAATTCGACATTTCCGGCCCGGTTTCATTACATAATTAGGTGAAATTTATGGTTTTCTTAATATTTCAACATTAAAATGGCTAATTGCGTGTTAAAATGAAAAAAAAAGACAATTTTAATTATAATTCTTAAAATTGAGTCGTTTGCGTTGGAGCGCGAATTCGCGCTCTAACATCATATATTCGAATGGGTCTGCCTTTGCAAATACTACCAATCTGGATATCCATGATTGGCTGTAGTTTTTTTTATCTGAACGAACGATTGTTTTTTTTAGAAATGGGCACATTGATACTTCGGGCAACATTTTTGATAAAGTAAGAAGTCATGTTTTTCAAACTTATATTTCAAAAAGGTGGGTGTGCGGTCATAATGAAGTTTTGGTACATACTGACACCCGTTTGGCATTAATACGGTAGACAACCTAAGTAGTAGTCTGTAAGTATGCTCCAATCGCAATTTCCAATAAATTCCTCACCTCTGCGCTCATTCCTTCCCTCTCCCGAATCCCTCTGCTGCTGGTTCTGGAAGCGAATGTCCTGATGGCCGGGTGGTCCTCCCATCCTCCTGTTGCCGTCCCTTTGCTGGCGATCATAGCCTCCACCTCCGTTACGCTGCTGGTATCCGTCGTCCTGGTTGTACTGAAACATCTTCATTACCGTAACCCAAAACCACTCTTTACCTTGTTGTACTGTCTGCGCTCCTGGTCATTGTTAACCTTCTGCTCCTGGGGTGCCGCTTCGCGGCCTCCTCCTCCTCCGCACTGCTGTATCAGTTCGTTGGGATCCACTCGGCGGTACGGCTGCTGCTGGTCGTGGTTGTAGGATTGCTGCGGCGGCGGGTGCTGCCGATTCTCCTCTTCGTTCCTATACTGGCCATTGTCCCTCCGCTCCTGTCCATGGTTGTAGTTAATCCTCTGCTCCTGGCGATTTCCAGTGTCCCTCATCTGCTGCTGATGTTGCTGTTGAGGCGGAGGGGCACGGTACTGCTGCTGCTCCTGAGGGGGAGCTTGATACTGGACGAAGTTCTGGGCACTGTTGTTGCGCCGAATCTGAAACAGGTGCGAATGAATAACTATTCCCTTTAATGCTGACCAATTTGTCCGGGCGCGACCCCCCTCAACCGAAAATCACACTTAGGCAACACACACAACTGTATGCCGAAAATCCCGTTCTGTTTATTATGCCAGGGTTGGGTGGGCCCAATCAAAATTATTTCCCTGCTTATGTGTATCTTCTCTCGCTATCGGGGTGACAAGAAGTTTGTAGTGGAACGCTACAATTTTTCTAAGAGTCGCAAAGTTAAGAAGACCTTAAAGCTAAGGGTGGATAGCTAAAATTTAGCGCGATATTCAGTGCGCTCCCCTTTTTGTAATACACTCCTTTATTCGGGTATGAACCGGTCTATTTTTGGGTAACTGACCGAGTTTTTGGGGGTCTGACACTCTTTCTCGATAAAAAGATACAATCACTCAATTCCAAACCATACCTAAGCACTTCTCCGTCTTTGGACGTGGCGAGACCTCACCCTTTAAAAATTTCCTATGGGGGAACCTAGCGATACCTTCCTTATCTGTTACAATATTCTTGGCGAGACCCTCCGAGCCGTCAAAGTCGTGCTGACACCCATAAATGTTTTAAACTATCCCGTCCATCTCGGTTTGCTCTACCCGGACTAGCTGACGCGGGGATGTCGCCTAGAAAAAAAGAGGGGGGGGTATCGCTAGGTTCTCCACGGTTGCGCCCAAAGCAGTGATGGTACTCCGTGCATGTATGTTTTCAATTTTGTCAACAAAAACAAACCCTTTTGGAAACAAAATTTTACGCAATATACATGTGTATTAGAATAAACTACAACTACCGTACTGCATAGATTTTCTTTGCCCTGCCGGAGAAAAGCGGTAGTTAGATGCAAAACGCGTTCCAACCCAATTTCGCCTAAAAATCAACGAAAGATCGTCAAGCCCCCAATATGGAACTTTCGACAAAATTCGATTAGCTGAACGCGGTAAATACTTACATCGTTGTATTGATCGGAATTCTGTTGAGACTGCTGCGGGCGGTTCCAGTTCTGATCTAAAAAAATAGACAATAAAAACGGGAAAAAACGGCAAAATTACTGTAGCTGGAGACTTTCGGAGTGGGAGCGATGTTCTTCACGGGATCGAATTTCTGCCGCTGGTGGTCTTCGACAAGGATTTCGCTCAGGAGGCGAAGAAGGTTCTAAAAATAGACATTTGTTTATAAAAATCGGAAAAATCGTTTAAATTTTGTAGAAATTCTCTGCAACCAACCGAATGTTCGTTGTTTGTTTCTCGCAGCAGCCTGGGATCGGCGATGACGCTGAGGAAGTAGGACATCAGTTTGAAGCGCAAACGCACGATATCCCTCATGGTCTGAAAAAAAACCCCATAAAGTACATAAAATTCGAGAACTAACCGAAGAGGGGCCGCGGACGCAGATCCATTCCTCCAGCTCGAGAATCTGATTCTGAATCTGTTGCGTCATGAATTGATCCTGTTGCTCGGGCTCATTTTCATCGTCGGATTCGCCATCGGGACCGGTGGCTGAAAAAGAAAAATAGGTGAGAAAATGTATGTTTCAAAAAGGAAACAATTTACTAAGGCAACTTTTCAAGAAGTTCCAAATGGTATTTTTCACATCCTAGGAGGATCCGGCAACTGACTTACCTACCATGCATGGACAAGCTACGTGGGCTTACGTGGTCCACATTTTGGTGATTTTGGAAATTTTCTCGGACGATTTTTTATCATATGGTCTCCCCCATAGAAAATTTTGAAAATCCCCGACGGTCATACATTCACAAGCTACCTGTGGGGTACGTTTTGTGCGACCCCCACAATACAAATGAGACGTATGGCGCGAGTCCCCCAAATAGGAAATTAGGCTCGGCGCGACCCCCTCTACCGAATCTGCGGGCGCTTGTTCATCTATGCCGACGGTTTGTAATTTCAAGGTGTCAAAAATACTTCAAAGTTTACAAAAAAAAAACAGACAATTCCGTCGCAAGTTAAGGATATGCAGAACTTAAAAGAGATCTTTACGACTAAGACGCGAATCACTTGAATTAAAGGCGCAATGGCCCAGATTTTCTGATAACTTTTCAGTATTTTTTGTTTAAACACTATAAATATAAAACAGAAACCCTATAAAACAGAAAATGCTTATCTACCATACTTTTTTGTAAAAAAAAATCATCCGGAAAAATCCGTTTCATTTCCTTAATACAATACTTGGGTCCCGTAGCGACTTCCTTACCTAGCCGCGAGTAGCCCTGCATCAAACGGTAGAAAATTTGAATTTTTTCGCCTTTCGTTTCGTCTTTCTCACGCTTTCTTAAAGATTTGGGCAAAAATTCCCCAGACGATCTTTTCGACCCATGTGATGTTATGTGTTTTTTATCCAAAAAATAAAAGTCGGCCATGCATGTACGTGGGGTTCAATTTACGCGACCGAGTCCCCCGAGAGAGAAATTCTTATCGGCACGGCCCCCTGAAACAAACTTCGCTGACAATGACCTATTGTTTACTGTTCAGGCCTAAAAATTGGGTACTTTCGAAAATACGCGACTGGGCTCCTTTTTTAATAATTTTTTTTGTTTTCAAAAATTTAAAATTGCGACGCCCTTATATGTTGGTCACTCACGTATGCGGAAGTCGTTGACGACGGACTGCTTCATATGGAGTCCTCCGGCACTGAGAACCAACGGCAACGGCGGCACAGCGGTGACGTTCCTCAACTGAAAAAAAACTCAAAAATAAATTTTCTAAAGACTTAAAATTACCGTAAGACCCTCGTCCAGCTTGGTGAATTCGTGGAAGGCGAGGTACTCGATCTGGGGACCGGGATTGGTGGCGTTGCTCATCTTGGTGAGGGTCATCAATTGGCGCTTGATAATCGACGACGGGTGCAGCGTAGCGTTTTTCTCACTCCTGCAAGAGGGAATCAAATAAATAGAGAAGAAATACAACTAACGTGGTGCGGATCTTCCTCATCTTGGAGCCAGGTTTGGTAAAGCCGAGGCCAGGGTAGCAACCGGCGACGATGGCAACTTGGACCATGGGCCAGCAGTCGGAGTACCTAAAAACAGCAATTGTGAGGTTTTGGTGCCAATCGATCAAACTTCGTTAAAAAGTTATATTGATGCGACCATGCCAAAGATAATTTTGTATATTCAATTTCAAATATTGCTTTATTCCATTTCCCCCAAAAGACGTTATTCCACTTTCAAACACACAATAATGTCCCGCAATGGGCATGGTCGAATCTTGCCATTTTCAAAGTTATATTTTTTGTTGTTGTAAAATTAAGCTCGGAAGGCATATAGTTAAAATTGGATACCCAATTTGTGGCCCCAAATGTTAAGGGTGGGCAGGGTTGGTAGATTGATGGTCGGCTAAATTTGATTTTTTAGGGAGCGGGCCGGCCCGATCACGAAAAACCTACCCAATGTGAGGCTAATTTAAGAGCGGCCAGCTGAGGCCGGGGTAAAAATGTTTGTTTAAAAGAAGAGTAATTTATCAACGCATTATGTTGTATAGCTGTAGCCAGATGGAAATCAGCCAGCAGCTGCAGAGCAAGCGGCTTTTTTCTCTGCGTCTAACTTTTTGAACACTCTCTCGCTCGCACGAGACGCAGAGTGCTGCAATAAGGCCGTTTTTGGCATGATTTCAATCTGGCGCCGACTATACTAGCTTACATTTTTAGGGAATATGTCTCTGATAGAGCCTCTAAAACCCACTAATAGTGAAAAAACGTACTGATTGTATCTGGGATCGATGAGGGCCGAGTTCGGATCGCCGTCGTACTCGATCAGCTGGCACCGTTTCATCTCACACAGCAGCTGTCTCCTGATTCCGAGAATCATCTTCATTCCAGGAACGGAAAGGAAGTTGGCCCGGCAGAAACCGAAAGTCTCCCTCGGCGCCTTCGATTCGTACTCGTTGATGGCACTAAAATTGAAATAAATTAGATAGAAGAATGGAACAAACCGGAGAAGGGACAGATGGTCGGAGTAGTCCTGACCGCCAAAGTGATCCCTCGAGGCATTCGCTTTGTCTCGTTCTTCGGACAAGGGAAGGAGGACTGAAAATGAAGACGATTAAGAGGAAATTAACGAGAAATTAATGTTACCACAATCTCCACTGTATGCGATTGTATCACACATTGTTCTGTTACGATGTTCTGTTATAACTTTGCGAGTTAGATCTGATACTCCGATCATATGCGTAGCTAACACGGACCAAAAGGTATATTTTAAAGTTCATTTAAAACATTTCCTGATGGCAAATAAAATTACAAATCTTTGTGACAGCCGAGAGGCAGGAATTTAAGCGGTTCTTATTGACAACAGACTAGTAGGATAAACAATTACCCTGTTACCACCCGGCTGGCAGGGGCTGCATTGAACATGTCTGACATCCAGCTGGCATTACGGTAGGCGAATACTGACAGCCGAATTAGCTACCGTAAAGCATACTTAGAACCAAGCATGGCAAAATTTGGGGCCGGGCCGAGAAAATTTGAAGACCGGGCCGGCCCGAAAATTTTTTTTCTTCGTTTTCTTTGATTTTTACATTGAAAAACGGCATAAATTTTCGGTTAAGTCGGGCCGGGCCGTGAAAAATTTTGGAGCGGGCCGGCCCGTTGCCATGCTTGTTTAGAACAACCAACTGGCAGGAAATAAACATTTTCGACACTCGCGACCTTAGTGACACCCGGGTCGCAGGACATACGGCATCACTGTTACCACCCGGCTGGTAGGAACTCTATGGACACGCGGCTGGCAGGAAGAAATTTTTAAACTCGGCCTTATCCCTTTTTCAACCAAGAAAATGAGCAAACGTCATTTTAAACATGACAACTATAATTTCCAATAGATCCAGTAGATTATTCGAACTTACAAGGATCACGGTGAGACAGAGCGGCAACGAGAGTGATGACACTGGAGAAACACTTCAGAGACAGGCCGAAGAGCAGCAAACGGGCTGAAATTGTCGAAAATAGCAATAAGAATAATAAAACCAACCTAGCTGAGGTTCCAGAGGCAGTTGGGCGATGACTCTTCCCAGAGGCGTCATTTCCGGCTCTTTCTGATCCATGTTTATCTGGCCGAATCCACGGACGGGCCTATCCAGGTCGGAAGTGCTGGCCTCGGAGTAGAGCGCTCCCAGCTGCTCCAAAAAGGTCATGCTGTTGTCGATGGCCGTGGGCGGAGGAGGCTCGGGAGCCATTTGGAGGAACTGACGCACTGTCATGTTGTCGGGGGCGAACATCTTCGCGTGGAGACAGACGTCCTGAAAAAAAGAGGGTTATAGGGAGGGAAGAGAGAGAGAGAGAGAGAGAGAGAGAGAGAGAGAGAGAGACTCACATGAATGGCAGAGCGCTGCATCTCGGCCGTCTGGGTGGGCAGCATCCGTTCGTAATCCTGGGCACTGTAGAGGCGGAAGCAGAAACCTTCGCGACAACGACCGGCACGACCTGGAAAAAAGGGTTTAGCGGTTAGTCGCAGCAGGTCGGTCTGCCTTTCAAATTTTCTAGGCCCCAGTTTTGTTATGGTTGGCAACACCAAAATCATAGTTTTGAGCAAGTATCATAGCGGGACTGGAAATGCACAGGGCTTCAACCCGCAGGCCTTAGGCACTCGGTATGGCAAGAGTTTGATCAAAACCAGCCATGGGCTATACCTTACTTTTTCAAACTTTTTATACAAATGCATCAAGGGCAATAATGACGTCATTTCAGTCCCTGTTGACACCCGGCTGGTACAAATTACGGACCACCTACGAAGTACCACATTTACTACAAAAGAGGGGTTCGTTCAGAATATAGCGCAAATGTTTGGCCCATGACTGACCAAAACCACCGGCCTTTGTAAAATGTGCGTAAAATGTAATGACTGCAATAGACTGTACAGCTTCGCGATTTGCGGACATTCGAAATTAACAACAATATAGTTTTTTGTAGGGAAGGGGGTGGGGTCATAAACAGATATAATTCCCTGCGATCATACCCTAAATTGGGGTAAGGAGGGTAAGGATCTGCGGGGGGGGGGGGGGGTGCGCCGGGGAAAATCGGGACCCTGAGTCAGGAGAGGGGTTTTCAGGGGGGGCAAAAATTGTGTCCTCGAAAACGCGTAAAAACGGGGGGTTCCGCCGGCCCACCGGACCCGCCAAAAAATCCGGGGGGCTCCGCCCGGACCCAGCCGCACCAACCAATTTAGGGTATGCCTGCGATTTTCCCTTACTTACTTTATTTTTCATCGTATAATTGTAAACAAAACGATAGCTGGACAGGGAGCGTTTCTGCGGTTCGAACCGTAATCCATCAAATGGTGTCAAGCTCCGCCAAAGGGGACAGTCGCAAATTTTGCTAATAAGGGCTGAAGAAAAACCGCCCCCTACGGTCAGTCACCAAAGTATGCGCGATGACTTTGTTTAAACATTTCAACAAAACGTCGAATTGCACCACAAAAAAATCCAGCAATGGTAAAAACGCGATCTCAGAAAACGCCTAAGACAAAAATGACAAAACCTTGCGGAAATCCTTGATTTGTATAAGCCGAAACCATTAGAAAACATAAAACTATATGTACTTACCACTGCGCTGTTCGGCATTACTTCTAGCGATCGGCGTCACTTTCAGCTGACTAATCCTCGAATTGTGGTCGTAGGTCTTCTCCTTCACCTTTCCCGTGTCGATCACAAACACAACGTCGTCGATGGTAAGGGAAGCCTCGGCGATGTTAGTCGAGAGAATCTGAAAAAGACGGGTTTATGGTGAACTGAAACCGCATCTTAAAGGGGAAAAGGGGTCGTTAAGGACTTACCACTTTGCGAGAGGAGGAATCAATCGATTCGAAAACCTTCTGCTGATCGGCACTGTTCATCTGCGAGTGCAGCGTGAAAATCTGAAATTCTCAAAATGAATCTCCAAAAATCAAAATTACCTGAGGCTTGTGGCGCAGACCAATGCACTGAGCAGTGATGCGATCCTTCACTTCGTTGATATCATCGTAACCGGGAAGGAAAATGAGGATAGAGCCGGGAACAACACTGTCAATGCAGTGCTTCGCCACGGCAACCACCAACTCGGCGTCGATGCCATCCGCGTGCTGCTGACCGCCCAGATCCATGTATATCTGAAATAATTCAATTATTTAAAAATGTCCTTAAAGGGGCCGTCAGGGGCCTTTTGGGATTGAAAATCCACGAAATGCAAATCAAGTCATTTCAATTGAAATTATTTTCACGACATACCTGGACACGCGGTGCTTGCGGGACCTTGGTTTTTGGGGGTTACATATTATGGGGACCAGGGGCCTTTAGGGGGTTGGTGGTCTAGCGGTCTAGGGCGCGGCTACCACTCGAAGGGTCACAAGTTCGATCCCGCCCTGGGTCAACCAAGCCTACTACGCTTCGGCGAAGGTTCAATGGGTAGTAGACGAGTCTACGAAAGTAATACGCCTGGAGAAACGTTGGCACGCCAGGAAGAGAGCCTCAACCCCGCCACCGGGCTTAGCCGTTGGTTCCCGCAGGTACTACAAACCTTGATACGGGGGAAACTTTACTTTAACTTTATATTATGGGGACCTTGTAAAAACGCCGATCCTTGATTTTTCGGGGTTCCCCTCTCTTTGCGGAGCCTTAGTTTTCGAGCCTCATCTGTACCGTGTCCAGGTATGCTTCACGAACACCGCTCCAGCCAACGGTCATGCGCAAAATGCTTCCCATGTCTTCATTAGCACGCGGTTGGGAAAACGCCACTGACGAGCCCTTTACAATTGCTACTTAATGCAACTTTTTTTTCGCAGTTATGAGACCGGAGCTCCCAACAACCAAGGGAACATTTCGGGCTGAACCGAGACTAGCAGAACGGGTCGGCCCTTTGCTAGGGTTCATTCTTACTATACATTCCCATTTCCCACAAATGTAAATAACTTGGTCCCCGCTAAATAGCACAAGCCAACTGGCCTCAAAGCATAGTTGGGCAGGGATTCCCCCGGTGTGAAGTGGGTTTTGGGCTTAGGTTGGGGGAAAGTCATTTTTAGCCCGAGAAGCCAGAATTTTTCGGTTCCGTAGTGATTGGGTTTTTTGGGGGGTTGGACCGATAAAACCACTGAAATTTCAAATCGGCTGTGGATATGTACACGATCGGCGTGATGTACTGCACAGATATGTCTTGGCTTGCAAGTGAAATAAGAACAATTTAGAATCTTTCCAGAACCGTCTTTTCGTCATTTGCATAGCATTAGAATAGTCTGCGACCCCGATTTTTCCACACTCTTTCAATTAGACGTTACGTTCTAGAACCGTCCTTCCCTCATTAGACTACAGTACCCCCTTTTCGCCACGGGTCTGGACCCTCCAATATTCCAATGCTCTCTTCTCACTGTACTATATTCGAATACGCCATTTTCCAAATATAACCCCTCCCCTCGGCCATCTAATCATCCTCTCATCATCATGGCTCAGTCGGTTCCTCCTGGAGACATCACCACCCAGCCGGGTACCAAGATCGTCTTCAACGCGCCCTACGACGACAAACATACGTACCACATTAGTTTGTGGCTTCTGGAGCATGGCTAACCCCCTTTCTTCAGAGATCATCAACGCCTCTGCTCGTCGCATCGGCTGGGCCATCAAGACGACCAACATGAAGCGTCTGGGCGTGGACCCCGGCTGCGGAGTGCTGGACCCCAAGGAGGCCATCCTGATGGCCGTCTCCTGCGACGCCTTCGCCTTCGGACAGGAGGACACCAACAACGACCGCATCACGGTCGAGTGGACCAACACTCCTGACGGCGCTGCCAAGCAGTTCAGGAGGGAGTGGTTCCAGGGCGACGGAATGGTCCGCAGGAAGAACCTCCCCATCGAGTACAACCCCTAGTTAAGAGGGCATGGCGAATAAACGAAGTGGCACTAATTGTTCTGTTGTTTTGTTATTTCTGTACTGAAATGGGGGCAGTGTTTTGTTCGCATTAGCATTGTTGTTTCTCCTTTCCGCATTATTTTAGCTTTTGTGTGTCTTCATTCACAGGGCCAGTTGAAGGGTTGTCTGGCTTATAATATGCGGCGACTCCCTTGTAACGAACATGCATAGGCTAAAAGTTAACGCTAAATCCAGTGCGCATCCCCTTTGAAAGTAAATTCCAATTTTTTGGGTCATCTACTCTATTTCGTTCCAGCCGTGTGTCAATAGAGCCCAAAAGAACGTCAGTTTATGACGGCTAATGCTATTCATCTCTTACAAACTACTCACACTGGGAAGATCGCTCGTGTTCGGATGTCCACTCTCCCTAATAATCTGCCGGATGTTAGGGCTGAAGAACTGGGGACGGTTCGGCAGAGCATCTTGCAAATACTTCTTCTTCTGCTGTTTTTCCATCTGCTCCCGTCGCAACGCGGCCTAAAACAGTTTCTATACACATGAACTTGGGAAAACCTACGCCAAAAGCGTCCTCGACACAGTGGGCGGGGAAGGTGGAGCCTAGGGCGGACTGGGAGATACTGCGCTGAGGCGGCGGTGGCTCGTACGACACAGTGCCGTCCATAGATCCGCGGAAGTAGCTCATCTGGTTGTTCTGCATATGGTTCATCTGCTGGAATAAAGAGGGTTAGAGAGGGAGAGAGAGAGAACCTACGTTATTGTACGGCTGATGACCGCTGTAGGACTGCTGGGACTGTGACCAGTCAGCGCCACCCCAATTCTGCTGCTGGTGTTGCGACTGGTGCCAGTTGTTCTGATCCTGTCCATAGTGACCCCAGTCGTGATCTTGGAATCCTAAATTTCCGAATTCTAACTTGGGATGTAAACAAATGCTCTATTTAAATAGCAAGCCCTGCGGCAGGGTAGCAGCAGACCAGGCCTACTACCATCCTCTTCCGCGGTGGGCTGTTGCATTACAGTTTGAATAATACATGAACATGGTCCCGACTGTGACGGCGTCTCAAATGACGGGCCGGCCCGAGGGATTTGAAGAATGATGTCGGCCCGGTTATCAAAAATTAAATTTTAAATTTTGTGTAAATCGGTACAATAATTTTTTAAACTGTTTTAAGTTACCTAATAATGTTTGCTACTAACATATAAGTCAATAATAGTCGTACAAAAAAGAATGTCACAGACCGGGATCGAACCCTGGTCGTGTGGGTGGCAATCTGACTGGGTGGTCCAAGAAAAACGGGCCGACCAAAATTTTCCAACTGGTCCGGCCCGTGAGAACCCCGGTGGGGGGTGTCGCCCGGATCCCCGTAACAGCGCTGTGTTCATGTGTAGTTTGAAATTCTTACATTTTTATTTCTTATGCTGTTTTCGCTAGTTTTGTCGCAAAACTTGATAACAGGCCTGTAATGCATGTTGTCCCCTTTAATTATAATTTATGCAACTATTATCGTTTAAAAAGGGTGATTGGATGTGTTAGGTACCCAATCAAAGCTAGTAAGATGTCAGTGTTTGGTCGAAAACTTTGCCGAAGGCGGAGGTTACGTGCCACTACAGTACTGTTGAGTTGAGGGTTTTAAAGGTTTTCACGGGCCAGGCCGGGTCAGATTGCCACCCACACGACCAGGGTTCGATCCTGGTCGGTGACATTCTTTTTTGTACGACTAATATTGACGTATATGTTAGTAACAAACATCATTAGGTAATTTAAAATAGTTTAAAAAATTATTGTACCGATTTACACAAAAATTTAATTTTTCATAACCAGGCCGACCGGGCCGGCGCGTCATTTGAGAACATCGGGTTTTTTCTCTTTCAGTTGAGGGGGTCGCGCCGAGCTGATCATGAATTTCTCATTTGAGGGACTTCGCCAGACGTCGAATAAGTGATGTGGTTGTCGCGCAAACGGGCAGCTTGTTCAGGTATGTTTGTTGCATGAATCCCCCGTATAATCGGTAACCAAATGGTGATAAAAAAGGATTGAAAATAGGTTTGCTGCATGAATTTTCCCATATCGAACGATTTTACCTTGGTTGTAAATCTGGATATCCTCAGATGTAGAAGTGAGGTTGACCACGTCCGGCATGTTTCCGCCACCCTTGTCCATTCCAGATGCCCAGGTGTGAGCTAAAAATAGTAAATTTCACATTTAAACACCTTTTTTCACTCACCGTGGGACATTCCGTGCTGGGAATAGTTGTCGTTCGCCTGAAAATACCGGATTGTCTCCAATTTCCATAGGAAAAAGTACCTGTCCGTATTGGCCATTTGGCTGTGGGTACTGCTGATGCTGCATGTAGGAGGACTGGGAGGTGGCGAGCTGCTGGGCGACGTTGCTGTAGAGATCCTGATTGGTCTGGATTTGCTGCTGTTGCTGCGGATGGAGACCGAACGACGGTTGGGCACTGCCTTGGGCCTAAAATATAAAACAAAATGTGGCAGCGAAGGTGACCTGACCGAGGTCGCGGGGGGGGGGGGGGGGGCGGGGGGACAAGAAAGGGGGGAAGGGGAAAGCAAGATCTGAAAGGGGACAGCCACATGTGTTCCCAGGAGCGCCCAGAAAGCATGTGTTGCAAGCAACTGCTCTCTGACCGGCCGAGGAACGCGGCATTAATAAAGGAATACCAAACATGATAAAAGAAGTCATCAGGAATAAACCTGAGTAAAGGAAACAAACAGAACAGAGTCAAGTCAAGTTCACAAGCAGGCAAGGATTAGACGTTTGCAAAATATCCTGTGCGCAACTTCGTCGAATTTTCAATTAATTCAATACTTTCTAGCTAGTCAACCGTATTTAGTACCAGCCGGCTGGCAATAACCTAGGCTTTCGCGCATGTCAAAAGGTCGCGACTGGTCTACCTTTCGTGCCAGCCGGCTGGGTGGGAGCCCAAACTATGAATTTCCCAAAAATCGATTGATATTACCAAAAAAAAAATCAATCAATGCCGCTTTGCCGGAGTTGCAATATGTAAAAAAAAAAAACAAAAAAACTGACCATATACATGTTGTTGGAGCTGGCGGCAGCGGTGGTGTTTCCTCCTCCCCACTGCGACATTTGGAAGCTGTTACTAAAAGTGAGAAAGTCTAAGAAATTATTATAAAAAAGTACCTATTCGAAGAGGAGTTGAAGCCGCCGGTGCACCATATGCTGTCGGGAGGACAATAGCCCGTCATGGCCAACACGTCGCCGAGAAAGAACTTTTCCACGTTGTAGAGACGAGAGGGGACTGAAAAGGGGAAGTTAAGTAGTTTTAGAGGCGATTTTTTTTTCAAACAACGCTTGAAATGACTAAATATTGATAGAATCAGGATGGGATAAATAATTGCTCTGGTAAATACCGTATGCCTCACCGTGGAATAAATCGCATATTTTGTGGGTGGTCCATCGTATTTGTTAAATCAAAGTTAAGTTAAACCCAATGTTTCATTGGGTCAGCCCGTAATTTGAGAACCTCGGAACGACAAGATGAAATAACTAGAAAAAACCGATTAGATAGTCATAAGTCAAACCTATTTTTTCAAACAGTACAATCATACCTGGGCAACCCACCGCGGGGTCTATTTTGCGAAAGCCCTCTCAATTAGTGAAATATTCGAAAATACTACGAATAGAAGTTAAGGATATAGTTCAGCTAATATCACAAATTCAGTGATTTACTCTACTCTCGTCGGGGTTCCCACGGGCCTGGCCGGGTCAGTTGGAAAATTTTAGTCGGCCCGGCCCGGTCGGCCCGTTTTCCTTGGAACACCCAGTTTGATTGCCACCCATACGACCAGGGTTCGATCCCGGTCGGTGACAATCTTTTTTGTACAACTAACCAGTCGGGTACGCGCGCACCCTCCTGGCTTGCGGCCTGCGGCCGCAACAACACGCGGCCTTCGGCCCCTCAGTTAGGCGGCCTGTGGCCGCAAAGATTCGTGGCCTACGGCCACTCATTGCTCGGCCTTCGGCCTTGCAAATCGCGTAAGGCACGTGAAAGTCGGCCTACGGCCGATCACACCCTCGCCCTCGGTGGAAATGCACATCGGGTTCCGCTGATAGACTACACCACGACGGACACGATAGGGTTTTGTAATATAAGGATATTGACTTATATGTTAGTAACAAACACTATTACGGTATTTAAATCAGTTTAAAAAATTATTGCACCGTTTTATAAAAATTAAAATTTTGATTTTCAAAAACGCCCCAAAAAAAAATCTCTCGGTCCGGCCCGTCATTTGAGAACCCCGGTAAAAGCAACATTTAACATAAAATTAACCAAAACTCACTGTCTATGTGGTGAACCGGCACATCGAAGTACCTCTTGAACATCTCGATATTGCCCTCCATCGTAGCCGACATGAGAATCACCTGAAAATCCAAAATTTATCGAAAAACTTGAATAAAACAAACCTTTATTTTGCTCTCCTTGCGCAAGGCCTGCTTCAACGCGATGAGGAGATAGTCCGTGTTCTGTTCCCTCTCGTGGATTTCATCCTGGAAAAATTTCCATTGAAAATGAAGAAAAAACAATAAAAGTACCAGAATGATGTGGGTCATGCTGTGGACGGCGTCCTCCTGAGTGAGCATGCGGAGCAGAACTCCACTGGTGCAGTAGGTGAGAACAGTCTTCTCCGAAGTTCTAAAAACAGGTAGTTGAAGAAGAAAATATACAATTTCACAAACCTCTGTTCCAGGCGGATGTGGTAACCGACAGTGTTTCCCAATTGCTCTCCTCTCTCCTTGGCCACACGTTCAGCCACAGCTATGGCGGGAAGACGACGCGGCTGGGTGCAGATGATACGAAGGGGCCTCTGCTGGAGATTGGCGTCCTCGAGGAGGAATTGGGGGATCTGAAAAGATAATGTGAGGTTATTCAGTTGAAATTTGTGTCCCATCATGACCAATTTTGACCACTCGCAGTTTTTCGCAAAGTCGGACAAATAACTGCGATAACAGATTTCCTACCCTTCTTCTGTTAAAAAACCATATTTTTAGGGCATACATAAACAAGCTAATCGTGGAGTCTGTTTTGCGCGCCCACAATGCACATCAAAACCCACCAAATGCGTGGGGGTCAGAATATAGCGCAAACTTTCGGTCCATGTCCAAATGAACGCTTCTCTACATCTGTCTCCTCATCAAGGCCGTTTCTATAAGGCGATGTATGGACAGCTCTTTAGAATTTGAAGAAATTTGAATGTTCTGGAACCGTCTTTCCCTCATTAGAATAAGTACCCCTCTTTCGCCACGGGTCTGGACCCTCTAATATTCCAATGCTCTCTTCTCACTCTGCTCTATTCGAATACGCCATTTTCGAAATATAACCCCTCCCCTCGGCCATCTAATCATCCTCTCATCATCATGGCTCAGTCGGTTCCTCCTGGAGACATCACCACCCAGCCGGGTACCAAGATCGTCTTCAACGCGCCCTACGACGACAAACATACGTACCACATTAGTTTGTGGCTTCTGGAGCATGGCTAACCCCCTTTCTTCAGAGATCATCAACGCCTCTGCTCGTCGCATCGGCTGGGCCATCAAGACGACCAACATGAAGCGTCTGGGCGTGGACCCCGGCTGCGGAGTGCTGGACCCCAAGGAGGCCATCCTGATGGCCGTCTCCTGCGACGCCTTCGCCTTCGGACAGGAGGACACCAACAACGACCGCATCACGGTCGAGTGGACCAACACTCCTGACGGCGCTGCCAAGCAGTTCAGGAGGGAGTGGTTCCAGGGCGACGGAATGGTCCGCAGGAAGAACCTCCCCATCGAGTACAACCCTTAGGGGACACGTGATCAAATGAAGCAGTCGCTAGATTGATAATGTGCTGTTGTGAATTGCTCCTCTTTGTATTGGTGTGATTTTTTGGTTTTTTCTTCCGCCAATGGCGGTGGTCAGGCATGCAAATGACCGTTTAGGTCATTTGCATGCCTGACGGTCATGCGCAAAATGCTTCCCATGTCTTCATTAGCACGCGGTTGGGAAAACGCCACTGACGAGCCCTTTACAATTGCTACTTAATGCAACTTTTTTTTCGCAGTTATGAGACCGGAGCTCCCAACAACCAAGGGAACATTTCGGGCTGAACCGAGACTAGCAGAACGGGTCGGCCCTTTGCTAGGGTTCATTCTTACTATACATTCCCATTTCCCACAAATGTAAATAACTTGGTCCCCGCTAAATAGCACAAGCCAACTGGCCTCAAAGCATAGTTGGGCAGGGATTCCCCCGGTGTGAAGTGGGTTTTGGGCTTAGGTTGGGGGAAAGTCATTTTTAGCCCGAGAAGCCAGAATTTTTCGGTTCCGTAGTGATTGGGTTTTTTGGGGGGTTGGACCGATAAAACCACTGAAATTTCAAATCGGCTGTGGATATGTACACGATCGGCGTGATGTACTGCACAGATATGTCTTGGCTTGCAAGTGAAATAAGAACAATTTAGAATCTTTCCAGAACCGTCTTTTCGTCATTTGCATAGCATTAGAATAGTCTGCGACCCCGATTTTTCCACACTCTTTCAATTAGACGTTACGTTCTAGAACCGTCCTTCCCTCATTAGACTACAGTACCCCCTTTTCGCCACGGGTCTGGACCCTCCAATATTCCAATGCTCTCTTCTCACTGTACTATATTCGAATACGCCATTTTCCAAATATAACCCCTCCCCTCGGCCATCTAATCATCCTCTCATCATCATGGCTCAGTCGGTTCCTCCTGGAGACATCACCACCCAGCCGGGTACCAAGATCGTCTTCAACGCGCCCTACGACGACAAACATACGTACCACATTAGTTTGTGGCTTCTGGAGCATGGCTAACCCCCTTTCTTCAGAGATCATCAACGCCTCTGCTCGTCGCATCGGCTGGGCCATCAAGACGACCAACATGAAGCGTCTGGGCGTGGACCCCGGCTGCGGAGTGCTGGACCCCAAGGAGGCCATCCTGATGGCCGTCTCCTGCGACGCCTTCGCCTTCGGACAGGAGGACACCAACAACGACCGCATCACGGTCGAGTGGACCAACACTCCTGACGGCGCTGCCAAGCAGTTCAGGAGGGAGTGGTTCCAGGGCGACGGAATGGTCCGCAGGAAGAACCTCCCCATCGAGTACAACCCCTAGTTAAGAGGGCATGGCGAATAAACGAAGTGGCACTAATTCTTGTTTTTGTTACTGTTTCTAATCTCTTATTGTGCTTATCTGATATATTTACTTGCTAGAGAGCCAAAGTTGACAACCGAATTGTTCAAACCGGGAACTAAGTGTTTTTTTTCTCGCTGGCCTCAATATGGTTCATTCTGATTTATGCTTTCTCGTCGATTCAATGTGTTTAGCTTGTGCTAGCATGTGTGTGAAAGCTCTCCAGTGCTTTTTCTGCGTCTCTATCTAGCTAACCACCACAGAAGCAGTTTTTTCATTTGGTATCTAACCAGTTTAAGAACGCTCTGTTCCTGCAATTCAACCAACCTGCGTCGTTTTACCGCATCCGGTACCTCCCGTAATCAGAACCACTTGCTTCTCGTGGATCATCCTCAGAATCTCCGCCCGTTTCGCGTAGGCAGGCAGTTGTTCCCTCTGCGAACGGAAAGAAGCGCCAGCCGCGTGGGGAGGAACCTGGGGGTATGTCACGCTCCTCTGATTCTCCTTTCTGTGATTGCTACGCGCTGAAACAAAAAAAAGTGAGTTTCAAAAAATTGAAAGTCTTACATTTGGTGGCTTTGGAAGAGTTGTGCTTGGTTATGTCAAAATCGGAGATGGGGTAGGCACGTATGAACTCGCGGATCTGAAAAACAAAGTTGTGAAAAACGCCACAGGGTTTTCCGTTTAAAAATAGTTTAGCGTAACAAGGTGAGAAAAACACTCGAAAGAGCTGTAAATTATCCAGTTTGGGCAACGGCATGTCCAAATTCTAGAATTTTAATGGTTAATGCACATTTGACCAAATTACTTCGATCGATTCAACCGACAAAGTAGCTTATCAACTAAAAAAAAATAATAAAGAAACCCCTTATTGCAACACAAAACAATTGTCACGTCTTGGCCAAAGCGCAAGAAGTAGTTTTGGCAATGATTATATTAAAAATATATTTAAAAACAATCTTATTTGCATTAATAAATGTTTTATAGTAAAATAGAAAGATTTGGAGCTAAAATAGTACGGCAACATCTATTTCATCATTTTATCCCCTTGCATGTGATCTAAGGTGAAATGTGTTAAAAAGAAGAAAAAAAAAGCATACCTTGGCCCTCATGCTGGAAGAAAGACCGATGGGCTGTGTCTCCTGGGCGCTGACCGACGACATCATGTTCACTTTGCGATGGCGAACAATACATTTCCTATTCGGGTCTCTTCTGAAAATAAAAAAAATATAAATTTAATGCCTTTTCTTTTTAAAAACTAAAATAAAAACAAACCCCTGGCTGTAGGAATTGAGACCGTAGCGAAGAGCCAGTTCGTGCACTCGTTTGCGCTCGGCGCGGGAGAAATCACAGGGAAAGATCAGACCTCAAAGAAAATATATTTTAAAAAATGGAATAAAAGCTTACAAGGTCTTTCCATATCCTGTGAGAATTCCTCCAGTTTCCTCTGGATTTCCTTATCCACACTCGGATTGATCACTTTTACCGAGGGAGCCATCGACGGGTTGTTGAACCTGGAAATATTGCAATAGCAAATCATAAAAATAGCAATAAGAATATTGATTTCCTATGATATTTCAATTCATCACATTCAACAATGCGGTTTCGAACTAACTGGCCTATCCTTAACTTTTGGGGCCTAAAATAAGTCAGCACCCCTTAATTTTGTGTTGAATCTACTTCGTAACACCGTGTCAAAGTTTCGATGTTGTAATTGCTTCGATACCATGTTTCGATGTTGTAACTACTGCCGCAGAGATGATTTTACCGAAAGTAGTACCTATCCCAACTAAAGTCTGCATTTTCCTTTTTTTGTGTTCGATTGATGCCGCTCAAAACAGGCAACAAAAAAATAGATAAAAACTCGAATCTCCAATGGCTGAACACCATATTGGGTAGAGTTGAGTTTTTCGAAAATGTTCGACATTCCGTGAGAAATAATCGGGATTCTTCCCCACGGCCTTTCCAAATGGGAACTCGGATCACTTCAAAAACAGAATTGGAACTTTGCCAAGCCCCGTCCCATTTTCTGCCGTTGTACAAATAATCCCGCCACGAAAGAAGTTGATAAACAAGCGGTGATTTGCAACAAAAAAAAACCGTACATGCTATAGTATTGGCACTTTGCCAATGCTTTCGTGACGGGAACACGGCCTTTGGAATGGGCCCAAAAAAAACGGCCGTTTTTTTTCGGGCGTTGGAGTTCCTTCAAACATTAAGGATGGAAAGGCTGTGCCCCATTTTTAATAAAAATGGAAGGCAGAAACATAAAATGTGGTGCCAGCTGTTTGTAACGAACAAGTTGCAAACAAAACGCGTCAAAAGTGGTAATGCTTAAAGAAAATCAAACAGAAAGTCGACTAAACGACACATTTGATTCAGATGCGTTGTAAAACAATGTTCTCGTGCATGATATTGCAAAAATAGAGTAAATCTAGGAATTGAAATCTGTATTGAACCTTTAAAAAATAAAAGTTTTACACATAAACGCGATAAATTGTCGAAAAAGCATCCAAAATAACGTTTTTAGCCCTTGGCCAATTATGAGCGTTTCGGTTGGGTGAAACGATTAAAACAGAACAATTTTCATGCATTTTTTTTTTCATGAAACCGGCTTTTCATTGTCAAACACAAAGCAAGAGCCAGAAAACAATCGCCAAGATAATTGCAACTGGTGCTTATAATTGCGCCAGCCGCCTTGCAAATAAAACTTTCATTTAAAAAAAAAACGAACCCATTGTTTTGCTCCCGTCCGTGGAAGCCGTTTCCCCTTCCTCTATGCATTGTCGACAGAGGAGAGAAAACAACCCCACCCTTGGATGGAAAAGAGGAATATGCTGAAAACAAAAATGAATTATAACACAAAAGCATTAAAACAAGCAAAAATATATCAAACCGTCAGAGAAAGGGCAATTTCAGTTCAAATACAGCAATATAAATGTATTATTAACCGTATTACGAATCAATCAACCGTTATAAACACGTCGGGCACCGGTAATCAATTAAAGAGAAAAAAAAGATATATTCGATATGGAACCCAGGAATCTAGCGGACTTAAATAGAACTCTAAAAACAATCTCAACACAATCATAATACGGGGGGGGGGGGGTATTAACGACGAGGCCCATGGCCATCCCAGCGGCTGACGGAGGGAGTCGAACTCACGATCTCCACGGTCACCATAACCTGAAAAGAAGGGTTTAGAGAGAGAGAGAGAGATAGTGAGAGAGAGATAGTGAGAGAGATGAGATAGAGAGAGAGAGAGAGAGAGAGAGAAAGAGAGAGAGAGAGAGAAGTCAGAAAACATAAAAAAGAAGAAATTTTCTGGCATCGAAGGTTGTATTGGTTCTTTTGAATCGGTCTGTTTTTCCTCGCCAAAGCTATTTCGGCAGCGTATCCGGACTGAGTATAAGTTAAACTCTTGGAACAACATCGAAACATTGGAACACTGCAATGAAATAGCTTTTGGCAAGTCAGAAAACATGAATAGAAGGTGATTTTGGTACCAGCTGACAGACAGTATTTTTTATGAGGGCGACTAGGAAAACTGCTACATTTAAATTTTTTAATATTCAATTTGGATAACCATAAAGAATGAAAGTTCAATAACACATTCCATGCCCAAACCTGGTTTCAAAATAAAGCGATATTATTTTTAGAGAGACAGAGAGAGAGAGAGAGAGAGAGAGAGAGAGAGAGAGAGAGAAGAGAGAGGACTTACGCTGTCTCCGTACTGTTCCTCGTACATCTGCTGCAGCTCCAGCACGGCTTGTTCTTCCTTCTCAACGAATTCCAGGGGACGGGAGATGGGAACAACTAAATAAAAGATTTTTGTTTAGAAAGTGAAAAATTTAGGGTACCTGGGGCGTTTCTCTGCTCCTCCTCGGCCATGATCCTCGAAAGAGAGACGGGCTTCTGTTGAGGAGAGGGGGAAGCTTCCTAAAAGCAAGTGGTATTATGGGTTTTGATCAAGCATGGCAACGGGCCGGCCCACCCCTTTCACGGCCAGACTCAAACGAAAATTTATGCCTTTTTTCAATGTAAAAATAATAAAAAAAAAACGAAACAAAATATTTTTTTCGAGCCGGCCCGGTTTTCAAATTTTCTCGGACCGGGCTGGCCCCAAATTTTGCCATGCTTGATTTTGATACTCTCTCTCTCTTTTTTTTTTCGAAACAAACGGAAAAGAGTGGGTCTAGCAGCTCATTCGCCCAAGGAATTAAAAAGGGTATGCACCGCAACAACAAAAACCAGGTTTCCAAAGATACTTGGGGGAAAATATCAATAAATCCTACTTATTAATCGAATTAGACGCAATGAAAGGCGGAAAACTTCACATTTTGAATACAGCTGACTGGCACGAGATTTCCTTAATGAATCTCACAGAAACAGGTGTTTTTTAACACGAGTAAGGCGATAAGACATATAAAGAGGAGAATTTTTTGCCAGCTGGCGGGAAATGCCGCAAAACAGGTGTATTCCCAAATGACATCAGGAAACAAAAAACGCACTAATACCAGTTCGTAAAACGCCGATGCTGAGACTTTAAAAAAGGAATTCGTTTGTTTGCAGATTGCATAATTTCGACGGAGTTTCTCTTTCTCCCACTGGCTTCTTTTTCAATTCTAACCTCCGTCCACGTGTTCTTCCTTGTCCTCGGCGTCTTCTGAATCTCCCTTGGCGGGGTGGCCTTCACCGTCTCCAATTCCTGCTTCTGAATGTCCCTCAGTGACATCGGGGAAGAAGAAGCACTGCTCGTCGAGGCGGCCAACCTAAATTAGAAAATGAATAAAAGGAAACGAAACTCTAAAAACTATCTCCAGTTTTGAGCACTGAACAGCAAAATTTAAGTCAAAAAATTAGTTTTTCCACATACATTGTCAAGCTCCGCCATAAGCGGCCATAGGGGCGTCGCAATTTTAAGTTTCGGTGGGTTTTGTTTAAAAAAAGTAGGCCCATCGCATATTTTCGAACATTTCCATAATCGAAGGGGCTGTCCCAAAATGATCCCGCGAGCGATTGCCCAAGTGTTTCCCGCAAAAAATTGAATCTTTTAAAGCGGGCCAGCCCGTTTCCCACAGCAAACGATGGCTCAAATATTCCCTACCACGGGGCGACGCTGCTCTTCGGCTGCTGCTTGTCCATCTCCAGTTTGTGGAATTTCCTGCCCTTGGATATGAACTTTTCCGTCGATTTCTTGGGAGTCTCGTCTGAAAATTAGCATAACCAACTGCCAAATATGCAAATCTAACCTAAACGAAGGACAGAAGCTG
Organism: Oscheius myriophilus; assembly: GCA_964057215.1. Taxonomy (NCBI): domain Eukaryota; kingdom Metazoa; phylum Nematoda; class Chromadorea; order Rhabditida; family Rhabditidae; genus Oscheius; species Oscheius myriophilus. The sequence continues at coordinate 18,597,244 of OZ059902.1, forward strand.
TCACGGGCGGCGTCGACGGCATCACGCCCCAGCGGTTGGGGGGAGAGAAAGCAGGAGGGGAACACGCCTCCTCCAGGAGAACTTCTCTTCCAATTCCGACCTCCTCCATTTTCTCTTCCTCTGCCTCCTTGGAGTCTCCAGAATCGAATTGCGGCTCGTCCGAAGACTCAAAACGCCCTTTTTTCGGCGTCTCCTCCACATCCAGGTGGCTGAATTCTTCCTCCAGCTTTTCGAAAGCGCTCGGGATGACCGACGGTGAAGGAGGAGAGGCGGCCTGGAATAACAAAAAATTATAACCTTTTCATAAAAAAAAATGGATAAAAAATCGTTCAAACTAGCTTCTTTGTTGCACATTTTCACTAAAAACATTCCGAAATCACTCATTTTCTGCTGAAACCCGCGCAATTTCTTCCTTCTTTTCAAAACTTCTCGCTTTTTGGTACTCGCTGTTAAAGAAACCAGTGCAGTACTGTGTTTCCTATTAAAGTTGTGATACAAAGTTATTATCATAGGTGCGCTTAAATTTTCATTTTAGCCGTTTTTAAACAAATTTCATGAAGTAGGCCGTTAGAAAAGGCTTAATAGAAATAAAAACGCACCGTGATGTCCTTCACATGGTCGGAGACTCGTCTTGGCCTAGCGTGTCTCGTCTTCAGAAGCTGCCGAACGAGTGTGGGTGGCGCGTCAGCTTCGAACAATTCGTACAAAAAGGGAGGCGGGTAGGGCAGGGTCTGTCGCTCTTCCGTAGCTAGTCGACGGCTGGCCTCCGCCTTCTTGTAGAGGGCCTGGAAGAAATCAAAAGATTAACAGGATGGTTGGCAAGAACTTACGTCAAGTTGTTTGATGGATATTTCGTCGGCAGCATCACCGAGAAGAAGTCTCTGCACGTCCATGAACGAGAGGACGGACCAGCTGATAGGAGGCAACGGGAGGATATTCGCCTGAAAAAATGTAGTTTTTCAGCAACTTGGTCATGCAAGGACATCAGCCCAACTATGACGGCTCGGGGGTCTCGCCAAGAAGATTTTATATACAAGGGGTTTCGCTTCGTCCCAAGCGACGGAGCTGTACCCATGTATGAACTAGGTGTACATAGGGAAGTTATATTATTTGTAGTACTCTAAAATTAACGATGAGGGACTTCGTTCTTCACACAAAAGAAGTAAAAAATGAACTCTCTGCCATGCCTGGACAGAGAATGTTTGGGGGTTTGATGAGTAAGCCCTCCAAATGGTGCCTCAGAGGCAACGTAAGCCCCCAATTAAATTTTTTGTTATTATTTTCATCCAAACTCCGAAATACGTAGGTACCACAAGCATACCTGGACACGGTACGGAGGGGGCTCAAAAAATAAGGTCCCTCCAATGAGAGGGGGACCCAAAAAATCAAGAACCCACATTTTCACAAGGTCCCTTAACAAAGCAACCCCCAAAAGCAAGGTCCCGCAAGCACTGTCCAGCTATGACCACAAGCACTATATGTCCACCTAAGCTCTCTGCATACATGAACAAGGTACCTACTCCTCCGGAAAAGCACGACCCCCAGCGTTCCTAGTACTTACGTTTCTTCAAAAAAAAATTCATTAAACCCCCTCAACCCGAACTGCGGGGTCGCTGTGAAATGAACGAACCTTGATAGTTTTTTTTAACGTTACCTTTCGCGCCAGTCAACAGCAAAAAAAGTGACCTATGGCACTCAATTGTAGAATTCAAACTGAAGAAAAACACCGCAGCTACTCTTGATAGTTTTGCACCATAGGTCGAATGTGTAATATAGGGGTCGCGCAAATGAATCCCACGAGCAGCTTATTCATATATCATTCAAACTGATTCAATAAGGTTTTTATAAACAAAAAGGCCCATCCCGTAAATTCTCCACCAATCTGCATGAAAGACTCACATGAACCATACTGCCTCCTTTGCCCACTCCATTGACACTCATAAATCGGTGCTCCCTTGGAGCCAGCCGATTGGCCATTCTAAAAATAATCGATTTTAACAAAATAAACACAAAATCTCACTCTTGAATGAGACTGAGAGGGGCGGATGAGGAGCCTCGCCAGAATGAGAGGAGGTGCATTCTCTGAGCGAAGAGATCCGTCATGGCCATGCGGAAGTGCTCCATTCGGTGGTAACATTCGAACAAATGCTGGAGATTGAACTCATTGGCTAAAAAAGGGTAAAATTATAAATAAAATGAGACAAACCTCGGTCGAAAATCACCCAGAGACAGTCCTCTACGGCTGCGTCGAACAAGTATTGGTCAAGGAGATCCAATAGAGGGAAGAGCTGGAATTCGAACAAAATTTTAGCGTTTTTAAGAGTAAAACAAACCTGAGAGTAGTCGATTTCATACAGATGCATTGGATCGAGAAGTACCCTTAGGGCGATTTCGACGACTGGGGAGGGGAAGTCCAACTTCAGTGCACTGCCCTCGGGCATGTGGGAGAGGGCAGCCTCGAAGTAGTGAGATTGGAGGGTGAGCACCATTCTGGAAGAAGAAATTTGAACAATTTAAAGATTTTTTCTAACAAAGGATTTTCTTGCTCCAAGAAAGTGTCAGAATACACGTCTCTCGCAGACGGCAAAAAATTGAAAAAGTGCCAGTTTAAACTTAAATTAGAGGCTCAACTATAGCACTGTCAATGCCTGTATACACCTCGTCAATGCTACCTGGGCTGATCATATGTGAACACGCACTGAGTATCCTAGATGGAACGTTAAACCATAGAATCAACATCGAAACATTGGCACGCTGTGACGAAGTAGCTTTGCATTTGACTTTATAGCCCACCCAAAAAAAGTTAGGACGGGCGACACAACTAAAGTCAATAGAACCTAAAGTTGTGTGGGGGGTTAATTACAGACCACCGCGATTTGGATAAAGATGGATCTTAATTTAGCATTGCCAATGTCAGTAAAGTCCATTCAGAAACATATAGCGGTGGGGCTCAGCTACAACGGTATGCGTGTCAATAGAACCCCCACAAATAAACCGGAGACATCAAATACAGTGTTTACCATGGCATTACAGTTCATTCCATCCACAATGCTCAACAATGGCGTTACGAATGTGAAAAAGAACCCATATATAGCTACTAATATGAGGGCTCAAATATAGAGCATACCTCGGGAGACTGTGACAGTTGACGGACCCACCATACTTGGCCAACCTAACGCAGGGGCCTATTTTGCGACAACCCCCTCAATTAGAAAAACTTTTCAAAATTTGCGGCGACTCCCCTTCCTTAACAAAAATTGGGTAAAAGTCAAATTGCGACACCCCCCAGCGCCGCGGCTCGTGGAGGTTGGCCAAGTATGGGACCCTTAACTTTTGGGACCAAAACTGGGGTAGCCCCCCTTAACCCTTGGCCTTCTGAGCTGAATTTTCCCATAATAGTGACTAACCCCCCCCCCCTTAACTTATGCGTTTTTGGGGCCTTTACCCCCCGTAACCTGGGGAAAGCTAACTATACCCTCCCGAGGTATGATATAGAGCTGTCCATCTCCTAAGTGCATACAATGTAATCTAAAAAAAGCTGCGGGCTCTAGTTTTATCATTGTCAATGTCAGTAGAACCCACAGAAAAGACAAAACATGGTGGCACTCAACTATGGTGCCATAAGTGTCGGCAGTTTGGGAGCAAAATGGGGAACGGGGTATTTTCCAAGAGTCAAAAGGGGGTTTCCCCAAACAAACCTGTTGAATGGATGAAGGACTCCGTCGATGGTCTTGATATCCACATCCTTCTCCAGTACAGTCACCACTCGGTCCGCCGTTGCAGGCCGAATCCTATTTTTCGATTAGAAAACACTACAAATCGTCACTCAAACCTCCAAGTGTCGTAGTTCTCCTCAGTGAGGGTCAGTCCCACCGCCGCCAGATCCTTCTTAATGTCGCTGAGGTACTTCTGTCTGTATCCCATGTAGCTGACCTCGGTTTTCTCGATGGGCTCTGAAATTATAAATGTGAAAAAAAAGATAAATTAAGTTCTTACGTTTCTGGTAGATGGCCTTGGAGAGACAATCCTGGTAGATCTCGTGGGGATGGAAGCGATCGCGGCCTCTGAGATAATGGATGATCAGGGAAGTCACGTAGTCTCCACACTTCTCCGACAGCTGAAAACAGAGAAGATGAAAAAAAAATCAGAGAAAAACACCAGAATGGTTCCAAAAAGGGACCATCACTTTTAAAAACTTTTATTTAAACTGCGAAAATCTTTGACACACTATTTGATTCGAACCCGAGTGCGATTGTCTGGCAGAAAATGGAGCGAACCACTTGAATGCTTGCGTCATATTCAGTGCCACCTTCATTTTTCAAACGTCGTGGGTGATCAGCCGTATTTGGTGCAAGACTGGTGTCAATAGGGCCCAAAAACGTCGTTTTGGTTTGTTAAAAGTGCGCTTTGGGTGTATGGGCGGTGCGAGTTTGTTGTTTAAAGTGACATCAGCCTGTTTGAGCCTTGTAAACGACATGCAGTCAGAGATGCCTTGTGAAAAAGGTAAAGGTCTGGGGATCGTGTGGATTCCTTTAACCGTAGCTCATCAGGGCATGTGGGCAAAATTGCACCAAACATACCGCCAAGAAAATATCGTTTTTCGGCCCGAGCACGCAGTGAGTAATCCCTTTAAAACATTTCCATAAAATTAGGAAAGCCTTTCCCACCTTTCTGATAGACAACTGTCCATTGCTGACGAACTGCTCAACCTGTGGGAAACGAGTCTTGGCCAGTTCCAGAACAGTATGGAAACTGCAATCTGCGCTGGAGATGGCGCGCTCCTTCGGCAACAGGGAGTCAATGACCTAAAGACAAAGAGTTTAAACATTTTATCCCAAGGCAACAAACCGACAAATCATATTCCATGGGCTCGTAGCCGTTATCCACCCGCATTCCGTTCAAGGCGCCAATCTAAAAACATATTTTAAATTTCAAATGAAGAACGCTTCACTTACATCGAGAACGGCCCAGTTGCGTTGGAAGTCGTTTCGCAGGGATTTCGGAAGGGCAGGACCTTGTGTGTCATAAGAAACTGCTATGTTGAGCAATCGGCCGACGAAGGGAATATTCTGAACATTGATCTGAAAAATTTCAGCTATTTGTGAACTTTTAGGTAGGGCCACAATCCGCAGTTTGACATTTTCATACAAAAAATAGGTACGAAAGATTTGTAATCCGCCAAAGTTCTTAATTAGAACAACAAAAAAACGAATCTCGCATGTATTTAGTAAGAAACAAATATTTCGATTTCAGGTGGTTAAATTTGAAAGTACGTTTTGTGTAAATACTTGTGACAGTCAGCTGGTGCCAAATTACACTCGTATTTACATTTTCCTCTGAGTGACAAACAGATATGGTCTAAAAGTTTGCGCAACATACAGTACGCACCCCCACTTTTGTATTGAATTTCCCACTTCATGAGTGGTCTACCCACAGAAGAACAAGCGGCCGCAGATTCGGTAGAGGGGGTCGCGCCGAGCCTAATTTCCTATTTGGGCGACTCGCGAAAAACGGAACACACAGGCAGCTTGTTCATGTATGGGTATACCGTATTTAATGCTAGCCGGTGTCAATATGATCCAAAACAACAAAAAACCGTATTTTGTGCTCGTCAGGTGTCTATAGGTCCAGAATTTACTACTGCTTGCCTGGGTGTCAATAAAGCCCCAAAGATGCGAATATTACGACGCGCCCCTATGAATCAAACATTGACAAGCTCCGCCATATGTGGCTGTAAGGCCGCCGCAATTTTAAGCTTTCGGCAAATTTGTTAAAGAAGAAGGCCCGTCGCACATTTTCGAATACTTCAGTAATTAGCGGAGGCTGTCGCAAAATGGACGCAGCGGTGGGTTGTCCAGGTATGCTCTGAACTAAAACTTTGACAAGGGATGGCTAGGTTTTGTCTGATGACAAATTGGAATGAAATTGCGTAAATGGGCGGAATTCTTGCGATATTCAGGGCCAAACGGCCTCCGACACGGAACGCGTTCGACTGTGACATGGAAATTGCATCTCTGAATTGGTAGGCTACAAATTTTTCATTGATGCGGGCCATGTATGGAAATACTAACCCTCCATCCCCCACACAAACCTACCTCATCACTATCCACCAAGTAGACTACGTTCTCTCCATTGGGCGACATGGCGAAGTGGCGAACGCTGTGTGTCCCAGGGATCTCCTATACCACACATATTGAAGAAATCCACAAATTTCCCCACTTGCAGCTCCAACAGGATCTTCAGTCCGAAGAAGGCCTTGTCCCTGTCGTCGCGGGAGCAAATGACGAAATCATCGTTTTCCAGTGGTTCCGACACCACAACAGCCCGTCCCTTGTAGAGGGACATTCCGGCCAAGTGCTGCTGGCTGGGGATACGGTGGACGGAGGGAGAACCGACGGCACTCGGATGCGTTTCATCCGCTACGTCGTCGTCGCGAAGACTGAAGGCGAGCACGACGACTTCTCCTGAAAAAGAAAAGTTTTAAAAGTGGCAAAATTTCACAACTATCTCCCCATATTGGAGAAAGTTTGAAAACTTTTCATCAAAGCATTTCTTTCGCCTACAATTTCGGGAAAATTCCGTCATTCATAAGGTTTCCAGGAAAAAAGATCCCCACCATAGAAAAATATCCACCGTCACTTTTGGTTAAGGGACTTGCACAGAACCGATATGCTCACTTGGGGGACTTCGCGCCATAACGCAAATGTGTAATATGGGGGTGGCGCCAAACGGACCCACGGGCAGCTTGTTCATGTATGATTCCCACACTATACTATCTTGTCCATTCTAAGCAATTTCAACACCAGATTTTCCAATTTTCGGTTTACCAATTTCAGCCGAGGAAAGCTGTTTATGGCATTTTTCAACGGGTTTTTTTTTGCATTTCAGCCAAAAGATGTAATTCCGTTTTCAAACCAAACATAAACTTTCCAAAGGGCTCAAGCAAAAGTTTAGGAACTTTTTTTTTTAAAATTTAATTACCAAGAGTGTATGTCAACGGTAATAATAACAGCATTTTGTGCCCTATTGACACCTGGCTTGACGAAATACGAAAGTATGAATCTTTCCGCAAACAAGATTATGTGCGCAAACGATACAATACTATGGCGAAATCGGTTACTAACGGTCTTCTCCAATTCGGTTTGATATTTTTGTGGCGAGAATTGCCCCACTCATCATATAAAACCAACCATCTTTGGTGGCATCGAACTGAACCACATTCAGTTTGACGAGGGTTCCATTGACGGAGAAGAGGCATTCCGCAAAATGCAGGGAGTGGCAGTCGAAGGTGGCGATTAGGTAGCCTATGTGGGAGCGGTGGCCACGTTCGTGGATGGAAGTGCGGGTTTTCAGCTTCAACTGGGCCTGAAAATCATAATCTTTCACCATTTTTTAAATACAAAATGAAGCCAGAAACGATTTTTTTCCAAAAACCGATTTCCTATACAAAAAGGGGGAAAAAACAACAAACCTGTACAGTTTTGAGGTGCCCCCGATTGAATGGGAGCCTGACGACGCGCCGATTCTGTATCTTCGAAGACAATTGGTAGTCGTAGAGCTCGGGGTGGAAAAACCAGCCGAAACTGAAAAAATTCGTAGAGAAAGAAATGGAAAAGAACTCACTTCAACTGTGCAGTTCCGCGAAGATCCGTTACCCCCATGTGGAACATGAAGTGTCCGTCTTCTCCACAGCGATAGTACTGGTTGTGAATCTCTGAAAATTATATTTTTTTCAATATTGCCCAATAATTGCTTATGATAAAGGAACCATTAGTTTTTTCACGTTCGATCCTTTAAAAACGAAGAGTTGACCATCATTTTGTCAACAACGTAAATGGTGTTTTAGGAAAAGATCATTTCTAATCGAAAATGACCCTTATGGTCCCCTTAAGCAACAATTCCCTACTGAAAAGTTAAAAACAACAAAAAAAACTTACCTGTAACCTGGGCGAATGTGGGGAAGCGGTTGCCCCCAACGACGGTCTTGCCGGCGAGCCAGTCATTGGTGCGAGTGGCGGCGACGATGACCCTGTCCGAAGAGGCGCAGACCTGGAAATGAGATATAGAGAAATATGAGAGAGAGAGAGAGAGGGGGAGAGACTTACACTGTAGAGGAAATGATCCTGTTCTCCCAGATCGAAGCGGCGGATAGGCTGCTCCCGCGTTGAGCCGATGTCACTGTGAGAGACCTCGCCACAGACCAGAACCTGAAACGAAGAAAAGGTTATTAGAAAAATACGAATTTTAATTGAGTATTAAAAATATATTTATAAAAATTCAGGCACCGGGCCACTGCGGGGTTCTCAAATGACGGGCCGGGCAGAGGGATTTTTTGGGACGACCCGGCCCGTCCCGGTCGGCCCGGGCATGAAAAATTAAATTTTACATTTTGTATAAATCGGTACAATATTTTTTAAAACTGTTTTAAATTACTTAATAATGCTTGGTACTAACATATACGTCAAAAATAGTCGTTCAAAAAAGAATGTCACAGACCGGGATCGAACCCTGGTCGTGTGGGTGGCAATCTGACTGGGTGGCCCAAGGAAAACGGGCCGGGCCGGGCCGACTAAAACTTCCAACTGGCCCGGCCCGTGAGAACTCCGGGCTACTGTAAAAACTGTCAAGGCCACGATTAGTTCGATCGATCCCGTCTGGGGCACTTTTGTATATACGACTGCTAGCAATAACTCCATCAAACATAAACATAGATGTCAGGCCCCACGTGGTCCCCAATGAAAATTCCGCTAAATCCAGTAATTTCAGGTAGCCCAACAAAAAAAAATAATCCATAAAATTAACTGTTTTTAAAAATTCTATAGAAAGAGGCAGTGGAATTTATTAAATGTCACATTTTGTAATATTTATCGGGTATTGAATAGCAATATATTTCGAAAAATTCTGTTTGTTTCGAACCCTGCCCACGTTGGTGGCAATTTTACGGGTAGAACCGGCTAAACGGGCCTGGCCGACAAAAATCGTCAAATCGGCCCTCCCGAAGATTTTTCGCTCCGAAAGCTTCGGTTTTACTGACAACAGGACCTTTAAATATTATAACCTTCACATTTTCCTAAGAAACTTCAAATAATAATAATAATAATTTTATTCCCGAATCACGGCTGGAACATAAGCTTCAAATGGAAACTTCAAATGGCCTCCAAAAAGTTCACCGAACAGAATAGAACCCCATGTACGTGTCAGTTTTAAAAGAGCGGCATAAATAGGTTATTAGCTGGAGCTAGCCGACGCGAGGCACGTGAAAAATCGTAAGAGCAATCGTAGGAGACCCTAACGGCTTTGTGAAGAGAAGAGAAAATTAAAATCGATAGGCACAAACACGAACCGATTTTTGGGTGACGAACACGGAATATTTCTCACACGCGACGAGATCAATAACGGGGCAGCCCTGGAATTAACAATCTCCGGTGGAAGGAAAAATGATTACCTTGGTGGGAAGATGGATGACCGTCGGCTCCACAACGAGCTTCTTCATCGAAGGACCCAACTGGCCGTGGGCGCCCTGGCCACAGCCGAACACTGTGCCCGAGGCGGAGAGGAAGAGGGTGTGGGTGTTCGACATCGAGACTTTGGTGATCTGGAATGGATACACTATGAAAAAGACAATATACTAATCGCCAAATTATTTCGATATCTCTTTCGCCATATTGTGCTAATGTTTCCATGTTGGGTCAATATCGGCAGCTCAACCAGGACAAGGGGCCGGCTCGCTCCCCGATTAAGGTCCCTAAAATTTAAACCCAATCTCAATGTAAAAAAAAAATCACAAAAGGGGAAAAATTTTTGGCGGGCCGTCCCGTTCCCAAAACTTTCTGGGACCAAATTATGTCATGGAGGCAGCGAAATCGAAGTTCGAGTTTGTAAATTCCATACTTTAAAGATAGTCTGGCGTATTTCGTGCTGGTGTCCACATGCATGGACAAGAAGCGTTAAGGGGGGGGGGGGGGGGGGGTCGATCTCCCAAATGGTTCTGCGGAGGCAACGTAAATTTTGAATAACGTAGGTACCCCAATCACCTTACACCCCCCCCCCCATGGGTGTCAATAGGGCCCAAAATGGCGCGAATGTGACCCGCTGACGCACCGCCCATTTGTGAAAAAATTAACAAAGGTCATGGTAAACCCGTGGCTGGTTTTCGCCAAAGCTTTGATTTCGCTGCGGATAATGCCAGAGAATCCTACTCCACAGGCAGGCAAAACAAAGAACAGCATGGAAACTTTGGCACGAAACTTAGGAGGATACAACCATACATGAACAAGCTACCCCCTCCGCGCGACCCCCCCCCCCCCACTGAGCTACCTAAACCCTGGACATGGGTCCGAAAATGTTGTCATTAGTCAAGATGTGTGCAAAAAAATGTAAGTAGAAACACATCGGTTGGAATAGGCGCCACCCGTAGTGCGGGTGCGACCTCGGGCGACCCCACAAAGTGAATATTTTTAAGCCAAATTTTGCAGGCACGTTCATACAATCCTATTGCATCATATGATGATGTGTTTCATTTACTTTTATTGATTTTTGGTTTTTGAAATTATTGATTTTAACCCCCCCCCCTTGTCGGGGCGACACCACCAACCGAATCTACGGGCGCTTGTTTATCTATGGATATAACTGACCTTCTCGCGAAAGGGCACCATTCTGGGCTCCACGACCTCTCCATTGCTGGCCACACCGAGGTTGAAAGAAGAATTCATTCCTTTGCACATGACGTAGGCCTCCGTGACTGGAAAATGAAAATTTGAAATAACATGTTATGGTATCAACGGGCTAGCCCGGTTGTTGAAAAAACCTACATCTAGCTGTGAAATCGACATCGAAGTAGGAGTCGACGAGGAGGTGTCTGGGGAATGTGGAATTGGCGACGAGGGATCTGTTGCACAGCAGGAGGGTGAGGAAGGAGTTCTCCTGGGAGAAGACCTAGAAATCGATAATTTAATTTTTTTTTTAAACTGTTTTAGAAAGTTTTAAAGTGTAAAAATGTCAGAAAAGGTCCGTTTTAGCCTAAACAAAATACAAAATAGAGTCCGTGAAGGTCGTATAGGCGGTGGACAAAAACAGATCGGTCACGGCGACGACAAAAACACCCAAGATGAGTCAGGAAATTGGAAAATATAGTATTTGCCTAGGGCGAAAACAACTTAAACGGTTTGATTTAGAGTGTTTTAAGCAAATAAATTCAATTTGAACGATTAAATTAAGAAAAGTTGGAGTGGGACACACCAGTTAACGTGAAATTGTGAAAAATGCATCAATTTTCGGAATTATCCATTGCTGTTCACGTTTTTGTCACACTTGAAAGATCAAAAAATTGTAATTTCCAAAATCAAGAGTTCCAGAATGGGTCAGGTGCTGCTGCAATTCGTTAAAAGCGGGCAGAGGTAATTTCGCAAAAGCCTATTGCGGAAATTTCGTTTAAAACGGTCTACGGTTATCGCAATTTGGCTAAAACGCCCTGAGGTCACCGTAATGTCATCAGAAGCGACTTGAGGCTGCTCAAAGCTCATCGATTTTTTTAAAAAGCTATCTGTGACGTCGGATATGCCACCAGAATCATGTTTTATCATAAAAATGTGAATTTCGGCATTTTCGGTTGATTCGTGAACAGGGAAATTTATGAGCACAGTAAGAATTTAAAAGAAAATGCTACTAACCCCATGGAGGAGCTGATTCTGCAATAGAGGAATGCTTCTGTCGTAGAGCTGGAAGAACAGCCTGGCTCCTTCCTCGACGAGTTCGTCGTGTCCTGAAACGTTTTCATAATTTCTGTTATGAAATTTCAAAAAAAAAAATTATAAATTATAGCTTACCGGACTGGAGAAGCCTCTGAAGGCACCAGATGACGCTCTTCACAAACTCCGGCTTGTGGATGTGCTCTTTGCCCTCGCCGAGGCGCTTGAGCACCTGAACAGCGGCCTCGGGGTCCGGGTCGTCGCCCATTTCTGAATGGAAATGGGGTGAAAGTATGGAAAAATCTATCAAAAAGTAAGAAAAGAAAAGTTTCATCGATTTAGTATATAAAATGGACAAAATTACATCAAAATGGTCATCAGAATGGGAAAGAGGCAAAGCGCTGTGGCCACTAAGAAAGAAAATAGTACCGGAAGTAGCAAACAGCTACAGCGCTGGGCGCAAGTGAGACCACAAATAAGCCAAAGCGCTGTAGGACAACTGCGCCTTAAATTTAGGTCAAATCAGGGGTACAATTTGGTTTGGCAAGATCCCAATCATAAGGAAAGGGGCGGAGCTTGGCAAAATCCCAGCGGCACTTTTGTAAACAAGTTATTTTCGAAACGGGAATTCCGTAAAAGCGGAATAAAAGCGAGAACTACAGCGTGTCGGCTATAAACAAAGTATATCCACACCGATTTGGCAAATTGAAACCATAGCGTTCAGGGAAAATCAAAAAAACCACAGCGCAGTGGCGAAAACCAGGACAAGAAGGCCACATCGCCAAACGAAGGGAGTTGGTTGAATGAAAAAGACCCACAGCATTGCGGCGAGAAAATTAGAAAAAAAAGAACAAAGCTAAAGTAAAATTGAGCCACAGCGCGCTAGCGGCATTTGGGCCACAGGCCAGTGTTGAAAAGGACCAGCGAGACCACAGCGCGAAAAAAACCGGCTATTGCTGTTCCTAAAAGATGAATAGCAGCGTGACGTAGCTTGGATTGCTACATTTATACATTTATAAACAAAAATCGGGGTGTTTTTTTCCGAATTGGCACTAATCCAATAGCCAATCGGAGGACATTTCACAACAAAATTGGTTGAAAAACTTTAAAAGTTACTCAAGTTATGTAAATAAATAGGAACCAGCATTATTACAGCTTGAAACCCAGCTGAAAAGCTGAACCGGTTCCGAGGACCACAACAACTCAATCAGCTGTTGTGGGTAAAAACAAGCCAAATACAATTTGTGCTGTTTAAAAATGATGTTCTAAAGTTGTAAAATAGATTATTAAAGTTTATGTATTCTAAATTCCATTTTAAAATTACTTATTTTTTAGAGTTCAAAGAGGAACAATAGTAAAATCAGAAGCGCCGGTGAAAGATTCACGAGCTGGTCAGTTAAAGGTCGCCGAATTAGCCAATAATCCTAGCTACCGTAGTTTTATCTAGATGGGGCGCGTTTGTCATCTTTTTTAAAATGGACATTTGTATTTTTCTACTTTTAATGCGTTTTGTTATGTATTTTTGTTACTATTTTAATGGAAATTTTGATTTGAAATCTTGAAAACTGTGTTTTTGATTTTTTGTTTTAAATGTGTACAGCGGGCGCCTTTAACGCACCCGGGCGGCCTTTGCACTTTTGTTTGCTGTGGTCTTGTCGCAGCTTTCGGCCCGTTTCCCTTTTTAAGAGGATTTCCCTTTTTTGCTGCTTTATGATTGATAGCCGGTGGGAAAGGGCACACTGCCAGCCAGCTGTCCCCTTATCATCTTTGTTTTCTCCACCGCTAAGTGACCACAACACGTCGTTCACCCCGTTATCAGTTAGCTTAGGGTTTCATTCTTGGGTAAACTACTAGGAAACTATGTAAAATATGTTTCTAGGGAGGATTTTGAAACCTTTTGACCGCTAAAACGGGATTTCACAACCGCAATGAGTCAGCCGGCTGTCCCGGAAGATGACCTTTGCTGCCAGCTGGCTGGCGTCTCGTCTATAAAAGTTCGTTCGAAAAGGCATTGATTTCAGCCGTTCGCCGTCTTTTCTTATGAAATTCGTTTTAAAGCTTAGCCATGACGCTTCTCTCTCTCTCTCTCTCTCTCTCTCTCTCTCTCTCTCTCTCTCTACATAATTCCTTCAATCGCATCATTTATGGCCATGATCTCCGGTGAAATCACCTCTTCGGCACAAAATGTGTCCTTAAGACGTGGTAAACGACCAAAACGTCGCAAAATTGTCATCCTATTGACATCAGTGCTATCGATAACCGTTTCCGTTCCCTTCGTCACCTTAACTTGTCCTTTTCGAAGTTTCAGAAAGTCTCCCTTTCTTACTTATTTGCATCTCCCGCCACTATTTTAATGTTCCACTTTGCGATTATTGCATTTGTTAACCATGAAAACCGTCCGGGCCGAATGCTCGGGACAAGGCTTTCATCGCGCGCTGTGGCCTACTTGGCCTATTTTCCGGCACTGTCCTGTGGCTCATCGCTTTTCCCATAGAACTGTGGTTCCAATTTGCCAAACTGTTGTAGATCTGCTGTCAACTACTTTGTTTTTAGCCGCCACATTGTCTGGCTTTGGTGTCGCTTTTACGGAAATTACGTTGAGGAGATAAACTGTTTACAAAAGTGGCACGGGAATTTTTCCAAGCTACGCCCATTTTCACGCCATTGTATGCCCGCCAAGTTCAAACTGAAGAAGGCATCGATTTTTCTTGGCCATCGTGATTTGACCTATATTTCTGACACTGTTTTCCCATAGAATTGTTGCTTTTTTTTTTAAATGTTTTTACCGTTTATACTTTTCACGACCCGCGGGTCGACCCTTCTCGTGAACGATGCCTGGCGGGTCTGTCAATGAAGTACCCACCCTAAAGTTTTAGGCCTTAACACTGAGAAACCACCCTTAACTTTGCGATTCTCAGAGAAGTTCAAACGGTATTATACAAATCTGTTTTTTGGGGGCCAGCGCGTTTCGGTCTCCAAAATTCGTCGGACTAGCCCCAAGATTTGACCTACTTTGACCATAGATGGATAGTAGATCACGCCGATCCTCCCCGGAACTACTGCCGATTCGAACTTTGATGGTTTCATCTGTTAAAAACCTGGAAACTATTTCCATACCAAAATTTTTTCGGCTCGGGCCTAAAAGCCCAGTTGTGGGTTTGACCCACCCCGCACTTTATTTTAATGTCCTGTTCCTTGTATATCTCTTGTCTTGTTTATGCTTTACCCTCATCAATTCCACTATTTCAGGACCATGGACTGGTGGTTCCTCGTCCTCGTGGCCTACCTGCCGGTGGACATGCTCTTCTCCTTCCTCTCCCTCGGCTTCTACTCCCCCTCATGGCACTTTGACGCCGGTCTCATCTACAAACACCTCTTCTCCATCGACGGCTACGACTTCCGCACCTCTCCCGTCGACTTTGTCATCATCGCCATGCTGCGGCTGCTCTGTCTCTCCGCCGTCATCTTCCTTCTGGCCCTTCGGACCCACCACAAACGGAAGAAGTCTGCCTTCATGCCCATGCTGTTGATTGCAGTCGGGTGCTACAGCTTCACCCTTATGAAGCTTCTAGGCCTGTCTGAGAGGCCGGAGCAGTTGGCCTATCCGGGCCTGTGGTTCTCTTGTACTTGGTCCCTCATCAGTTCCGTGCTGTTCGCCGGTCTGTGCTACATGTTCCTGGCGAGGAAACCGGCAGGATACGAGAGATTGGTGGAGGAGACGGAGGAGGGAGGAGACACGGCGACGACTGGGAGGAGCAGTACGGAGGGAGAGGCGACGGCTGAGAACAGGGAAGGTGAGTAATTGAGAGAAGTAGTGGGTGAATAAGAGAGAAAGTTATGGAGAGAGAGAGAGAGACCCAAAGTCAACTTTCTCTTTTCAGAAAAGCGAAAGGGAACGCTCCTCCACATCAAGAGACTGTTGTCCTACTGCCGTGGCCAGTGGAAATGGTTCAGTTTGGGCTTCGTCTTCCTCACCATCTACGCCTTGGGTAGGGTTTTTGTCTCTTTTGTAATTTCATCAACCATGTACAGTTTTTCATACCAGCCGAGTGTCAATAGGGTCCAAAATGGCAATGACTCTTGCGGCCCCATCCCTTTGGGTACGGCCCATGCATACCCTAAATTGGTGGGTGCGGCTGGGTCCGGGCGGAGCCCCCCGGATTTTTTGGCGGGTCCGGTGGGCCGGCGGAACCCCCCGTTTTTACGCGTTTTCGAGGACACAATTTTTGCCCCCCCTGCGGCCCCCCCCCCCCCCCGAAAACCCCACTCCTGACTCAGGGTCCCGATTTTCGCCGGCGCACCCCCCCCCCCCGCAGATCCTTACCCCAATTTAGGGTATGGGCCCATGTACGGTCATACCTTCAAGAATCAGGGGGTTTATAGTTATTTTTCACATACCGCCACGTATTTGCTCTACGCTATTATTTACTCAAACTGGGCTTATAACAATGCCGAAACAATGAACGAATCGAACGAGAAGCTCATAACGGCTACCAGTTTAGCTGTGTTTGCCATACTTGATTACAGCCATGGCTATGCCTTTTCAAAGTTTTATAGCAAAAAGAGGGGGTGTTAACGGTCATAATTACGTTGTTTTGGTCCATACTGACACCCGGCTGGCGCCAAAGTGCGCACTCGGTATTGGACTAACATTAAGCCCGTGTAATAACTGATCTTGCACCATACTTTTATGAGTTTCTTATGGTTTCCTTTTCAGCCCGTGTGTTCATCCCCTCCATGATGGGAGCTGTGATCTCGGACATTGTAAAAACTCGCGGCTTCGACAGTCTCTTCCGCTCCGTGCTGATGATGTCGGGACTAGCTGTCACCAGGTATGTCTTTTGAACATTGATTTTTTCCACGTTTTGCCGATTCTTTCCGTGCAGGACCATTAAAGAAAAGGATGTTGGGCCCTCGTGTACATTGTGGTATCAGTGAGCCTTAATTTGGCGCATTGTTTTTGCACTCTCCGTTTATAATGCAACCATTTCTTCGAGGGTTCCCTACCGTAATGGCCACCAGCCGTGTGTAGGGGGCGAAATGCCGTCCTCGTAACCACTGACGCACTTTCTCGGGGAAGTGCGGAAATCGGAAGTCGCTATTTTAGACGCTTACAGGATACGTCGAAGACGCCGCACGAAATTCGGGGACATTTCTTGGGAAGTCTCCGGCGGTGACACCGAAAACAGTAAAATTAGTCTAAAATAGCGGCTGGCAAGTCTTTTCCGGCTTCCGTTGAAAATTCAAATAGCCAATGGATGTGATTATCTTTTGTTGGCCATTTCGTTATTGACAAACGTCGTTTTCAGTTCGATCTTCGGCGGTCTTCGAGGTGGTTGCTTCGACTACGCCACTGCTCGGGTCAGCCGGCAGGTTAGGAACGACCTCTTCTCCTCCCTGGTGCGACAGGACATCGCCTTCTTTGATACGACTAAGTCAGGTTAGTTTCTCTCTCTCTCTCTCTCTCTCTCTCTCTCTCTCTCTCTCTCTCTCCTTCTCTCTGAAACCCTTCTTTGTAGGTGAAATGGTCTCCCGTCTGACCTCCGACTGTCAAACCATCTCCACTACCGTATCCACCAACCTGAACGTCTTCCTCCGCAACGGAGTGATGCTCGTCGGAGCCCTCGTCTACATGTTCATCATGTCCTGGCGCCTAGCCATGGTTTGTTAAATTAACCATTTTATTTTGACCAGCCTCCATTATTTAGTGCTATTTTTCTCATTTTTAGATTACGTTTATCGCAGTCCCTCTAGTCGGTTTCATAACGAAGTGGTATGGATCGTTCTTCGACGTGAGTTTATCTCACTTTTCAATAGAAAAACTTTTTTTAGAAACTATCCGAGCAGACCCAGGATACGATCAGTAAGGCTAACCACGTGGCGGAGGAGGTTCTGTCCACCATGAGGACTGTCAGGTAAGATTTTGAATTTAGCGCGCCTCGTCGCGCAAGAATAAGCGACGGGCGCTTCGTGCATTCCTCGGAAGGGTGAAGCATAGGTTCTTTGAGCTTCTAGGTCAGTGAACAAGTTGTTTGGATTGGGTTGGGGGTGGGTCCCGAAAAAGCCCATGTTTTGGGTGAACTTCGATTGGGTTGGGGTGTTGTTTAATCAGTGGGAGGAAGGAGATATAGTGGTTTAAGGTCATAATAAGGTGAATAATGAATAAAATTGGAAAGAACAAGGTTTAATTGTAACAATGAAGCATGTGCAAGTGTAGGGGAGGTGCTAACCGTATTTTCGGAAGTGCTCCGTCTTTGCGAAAATGTCGTACGTAGCCGGTTTTTTCTTTTTGGCAACCCAATTGAAATTAAAATGAACGTTAATTTTAAGTTTAGGGTATGCATTGTAAACGTCATGAATAGCAGATATTGGTTAAAACAGAAAACCCAATCCATGCGTGGTTAATGAGAAATAAGGGCATTTCCCGGAATTAAATAAATGCACACCTAACATGTCTTTAAAAGCATGGATTGGGTTAGCTATTGTTATTCAACATCTGTTATCATCTGGTTGTCAATTATGAAAGCGGTATGAATAGCTGAAACTGCACCATTTTTCGTGGATTCGGTTGCCAAGGGCCCTTTTGTAGGTCTGTTGATCATTTTTACATCAATTTCAATTTACTTCCTAACATTTTTTTTTGGATAATGTAGCTACCTTAGGTGCCGAATTGAGTTGGGGGTCCCACCCAAAAACTCAAGACGTACTCACCACCTATGGGGTGAAGTCAGCTTACCCCAAGTGAGGGGGGTACAGGCCCTCGCAAATGCAGAAGTTAAGGGGGTTAGGCACAATTTTCGGTAAAATCAGCCCTGAGGGCACAAAGTTAAGGGGGACTTCTTTTTATGTCCAAAAAATTTAGGGTGGGTAAGTAAAATGACCGACCCTCCCGAGGTATGGCCCTTTGTCCCAAATTTTCGCTGGCTACACTCAAAAAGCTATCAATGCCTCGAAAGTCTGGCAATATTACCCACGCTAAATCTATATCTTGCCTTCATATACTACATTGGGCGGCCCAATTATTGACAAGATTCTATCAGGCGCCGCAACGCGTGAATGGAAAAGGGTGCGGTTTCTAAATTCATTTTTAAACAAAATTTTCAGGTCATTCGCCTGTGAGCAGAGGGAAACCACGAGGTTTGAGCAGCACCTCAACATCACTATGCGAATTGCAAAGAAACGGTGAGTTTTTGGAGTCTCTGCGTCTCTAACCGGTCTAGCCGTTTTCTGCGTTTCTAACCACCATTTTCCTCTAGCCATTGTGAACTCTCTCTATATCATTCTCTTACACGCCAGCCTTGCGGCGACGGCACTACAGTAAGCGTGCTCCAATGCCAATTCGAATGCAATAGAAACTGGCGGACACAAACCTGAGAATACTGCTTTATTTCTTAACGATCTGAGTTCACAGATCGATAGAGCACCTCCGATTCTCTTGGAATGAGTTTTTTCACGGTACAACAATGATTACAAACCGAAAGGCACTGTTTTTCTTGTTTTTCTCATAAACCAACTGGACAACTATTGGTGCCAAAACTCATTCCAAGAGAAGCATGTGTGTGTTACTATTTCATGATTAGAACGTCAAAATTGATGCAGTATTCGCTGAGAAAACGTGTCCGCCAATTTCAGCTCGACGTTTAGCAGGCCGCTCGTTGTTTAGTGATTCAGTACGGTAAGACAGCTGCTCCTGATTAAGCTTATCTAGCGATGATTACTATTGAAAATATACATAATTTAGCGTATTAGACCACATTCTCTCGTTTAAAGCTCTAAAATGAAAAATTACATGTTAAAATAAATGTTAAAAGCCCGTTTTCTTTCGCTTGTTTGAACCTCAGAGTTTTCGTGGCGGGACCCAGCTTCAACAAAACGGCATATTTCCGAAATACGACCGCAGCAAATGTGAGAATTCTGGGGTGTTTGTCGTAGATTTCTTTGTAAAAGTTGATGCAAAACACTTTTATCATTTGGCCTGAGTTTTTTTACCGACCCAAAAATGTCTACAGCCAAAGAAACACGGTTTTTTGTGTTTTTCGTTATTTTCCGGTGGCTGAATTTTAGAGAAAAAACTCAGGCCACATAAGGCATTAATGAGCTGAAAGTTGACAGAAAGAATGGTTGTTGAAAACGGCTAGAACGTCCAGGTTTGCGGCGGACAGTTTCAGTTTTTAAGCCAGCTGTCTGTCGCGAATTCGACATTTTCCGGCCGGTTTCTCTATTTAATTAAGCTAAATGAATGGTTTTCTAAATATTTAAATAATGAAACAACAAATTCGATGTTAAATAGATTAAAAATAAGCATTTTTAATTTTCAAATCTTAAATCAAATAGTTCGTCGTCAGACGCTTTCCGCCCTTTAATGTTCCGACCTCGGCGAGCTGTGAACCTCTTCTCTTTTAGCTCCATCGCCTACATGGGCTACACTTGGACCAACGAACTCTGCGACAACGCCATTCTCGTAGCTGTCCTCTTCTACGGTGGTCACCTCGTCCTTCGAGGTATTTCATTCTTTTTTCTCATTTAGAACATATCACTTATAGATCTCATGTCTACTGACGAATTGATCACTTTCCTGCTGTACCAGCTGCAATTGGGAGAGAATTTATACGTACGTTTGTTGTTGAACTAAGTTTTTGATGGTAGATTTCAGAGTATTGGATACGTGTTCACAGGACTGATGGAGGCGGTCGGAGCATCTCGGAAGGTAAGAGAAGGGAGGGAAAGAGGTAGACGCGCAGAGCACAGCTCGCCGAGGTCGGCACATTAAAGGGCGGAAAGCGTCTGATGGCGTCCCGAAACGAACTATTTGATTTAAGATTTGAAAATTAAAAATGCTTATTTTGCGCCGTTTCATTGAAGCTGGGTCCCGCCACGAAAACCCTGAGGTTCAAGCAAGTGAAAGAAAATGGGCTTTTAAAATTAATTTTAACATGTAATTTTTTATTTTAAAGCTTTAAACGAGAGAATGTGGTCCAATACGCCAAATTATGTATATTTTGAATAGTAATTATCGCTAGATAAGCTTAATCAGGAGCAGCTGTCATACCGTACTGAATCACTAAACAACGGGCGGCCTGCTAAACGTCGAGCTGAAATTGGCGGACACGTTTTCTCAGCGAATACTGCATCAATTTTGACGTTCTAATCATGAAATAGTAGCACACACATGCTTCTTTTGGAATGAGTTTTGGCACCAATAGTTGTCCAGTTGGTTTATGAGAAAAACAAGAAAAACAGTGCCTTTCGGTTTGTAATCACTGTTTTACCGTGAAAAAACTCATTCCAAGAGAATCGGAGGTGCTCAATCGATCTATGAACTCAGATTGTTAAGAAATACAGCACTATTCTCAGGTTTGTGTCCGCCAGTTTCCATTGTATTCCATTGGCATTGGAGCACGATTACGGACGGTGCCGTCGCCGCAATGGTTGCGGCGGGGTGTGAGAGAAATGGCCTGGTTAGAGACGCAGAGAGGGGTTATACTGGTAAGAGACGTAGAGTGGTCTTAATGGTTAGAGACGCCGAGAATGGTATGAATGTTAGAGACGCATAGAATAGTCTGACCTGGTTAGAGACGCAGATAGTGACATGTCTGACTGATTAGTGACGCAGACACTGGTCCAGGGGTGGGACATAAGTTTGTAGTTTGATTCTACTGCACCCCCTCTTGGTATAATTTTGACAAGTTAATGAATATCCATTGATTTTCAAGCAAAATCGATAACCTTCGGGGTATCGATCGGTGTTTTGGGCCACCGGCACCCCCTCTTGATATAAAAAGTTTGTAATTACAGACTATGACCCACCCCTGCACTGGTCAGACTGGTTATTGACGCAGAGACTTGTCACTCTGGTTAGAAACGCAGAGGTTATGCCGACTATTTAGGAATACAAAGCTTTTTAATGCTACTTATAATTACTACATGTTATTTTCAGGTTTTCGAGTACATGAACCGCGTGCCTGAAATCCCTCTGGACGGGGAGCAGCGTCCTCCCGTAAACGGACTGATCGAGTTCAAAGACGTGAATTTCACCTACCCGTCGAGGAAAAACAACCCAGTTCTTAAGGTTTTCCCACCCTATTTGACCTTAACTTACCTAATTTTAGGGCCTAAATCTGACGATCAAGCCGGGACAGACCGTGGCCCTGGTTGGACCCAGTGGCGGTGGAAAGTCGTCCATCGTGGCGCTTCTGGAGCACTTTTACGAGCCGGATTCCGGCCTGATCACCCTCGACGGAGTGCCGATCAGGGACATTTCGCACGTTTTATACCATCAAAAGGTTAGTTTTCCGGATTCTCGGAATGGGTAAGTGTTTGGGGCCGGCTGTGGAATGGAAGCGGCTGCCCACCTCACATCCTTGGACGAGGCCGGTCACGGAGGGACCCCCCTTCACTTTTTGACGATAAAAACTGGGTTACCCCCTCACTTTTTTTGCTGAGAAACGGTATTCCCCGTCACTTTCCGTGAAGATAAAAGGTTACCCCTCAATTTTTTATGCGGCTAACCCCCCTCACTTTTGAAACCCCTTTTATTTGGATCCCAAGGTTTGCCACCTCATTTTGGCGGGATACTTTTTCAGCCGCCTCTCTTTTGTCATTTTGCATATATGTAAGAACGGTATTTTTGACCCCACAAGTCACGGGTTACCCCCCAGTTTAGCCGCTAAAAACCCATTTTTGCAGCAATTGTTGGGGGTACCCCTGGGGCAAAAACGAAGGCCGTACCTCCCATAGTGTGGAAGGGCCTGGCTGCCGTGCCCAGCGTTAACGTCAGGGTTATATTAGAAAAATGGCGTATTCTGACAAGCTTGAGGAATAGGCGGTTCTGGAAGGATTCTACACATTCTAATGTAACTCAACGTATCGTAAGTAAGAGATAGTATGGGAAAAGTGGAGAGTACAGATTACTTTTCGTTAATTTAGCCTAATTTCCCCTATTTCAGATCGCCCTGGTTGCCCAGGAACCCGTGCTCTACGACGGTTCCGTGCGCCACAACATCCTCTACGGCTGCGAGTGGGCGACGGAGGACGACATGCTCCACGCGGCCAAAATGGCCAATGTTCACAACTTTGTGATGGATCTGGAGAAGGGCTACGACACGAACTGCGGAGAGAAGGGCGTCCAGATGTCCGGGGGACAGAAACAGCGCATCGCCATTGCGAGGGCGCTCGTGAGGAGACCCGCCGTGCTGGTGCTCGACGAGGCCACCAGTGCACTGGATTCGGAATCGGAGGCTCTTGTTCAGGATGCCTTGAACAGGTAAATCTCTCTCTCTCTCTCTCTCTCTCTCTCTCTCTCTCTCTCTATTTCTATCTCTTTCATTCTTCACATGACTAACTGACTGCCATATTCCAGGTGTGCACGTGAGCGAACCGTGCTGATCATCGCCCACCGGCTGTCAACAATCGAAAAGGCCGATCAGATCGCAGTCATTCAGAAGGGACAGGTTGTACAGGTTAATTTTACTCTTTTTTTCTCCGCAATCTAGTAAAATTTCAGACGGGTAACCACACTGAGCTTATGGAAGACAGGGAGGGCCTCTACCACTCGCTGGTCGCTCGCCAGTTGCTGGCTTCGAAAACGGGAGAATCCGAGTGATCTTCATCTCTACGGTGCTTATATCATTATTTGTTTTATTTTTTATTTATTTACAATGTTCTTACTTGTTTTTTGAGTAAACTCGTTACTAACAAACATTTGGTTTTAGAGAGAGAGAGAGAGAGAGAGAGAGAGAGAGGCTAGATTATGAAGAATGACAGAAGTACTTATTACTTATTGTTTCGTTTCGTATTGATTGTTGTTAAAGTACTTATTGCTACGTGATTTAAGGTATTAACGAATGTGTTCGTCAATAGTTTAAACAACCCTATCAGATTTGGGAGCTTCTTCTAAGTTGCTTGGGACAATTACAAGCATGTTCGTAAGGCCTTTACGGTTTCGGAACTTGTTGCAAAGGGAATTAAAGGGACCATCAGGGACCTTTTTTCTACAATTAAAACCAACGTCAGATTACAACAGTACGACTTTATCTGTTACTTTTCCCTTTGTCAGCAAAAACCATTTGCACGAGAGTGGAACCGAACCTGGGACCGTTTGGTTACCAGCTACAGGCGCTAACCAGTTGGCTATGAGGTCGATGAAAGTTCAGCGCTGCGTGTTCCTAATCCCCAGCGGCTTTCACCTTGGACAGCGGGCAGATGGTGTGAACAAACGTAAGCTGGAGCCCGTTGGAAAAATTTTATTTTGAGTTTTGATTTGAAATTACGGCTTTTTAGGAAAAAGGAGTTGAAAATGATAAGTAGATAATTGATGAACTAAATTAAATTAATTAATTAAAATAAACTTTAAAAAGGACCCTGATGGTACCTTTAAGACGTCGTTTTAATAATATATAATCCGCCGAGAAAGCGGCTGACAATGACACAGCCAAAAACGAAACAGTGAAACGCGGCAGCCGCTATTTCGATGTTTCAGACCAAAATGGGCGCGCATATAGAAAAATTTTGTAAAAATTGGTTTTAAACACTAAAGACACAAAAATCCGCATTTGGGCAGAAAAAAATGGAGAAAATTTGTGGTGATTTGAAAACGGAAAAATCCTAATTTGGTCCTTTTTATGAGTTTTTTCTGTTTATTCGGAAAAGTTCAGATAAAAAATTATTTTTGGTTTGAAAATGTTTTTAAAACACACTATTTTGTCGAATACAACTTTTTGTAACATAATCTGCCACTAGATTGATTTGGTGCGCAAAACAATAACTCTGGGCACGCGGAAGGGCGCCGCAATGTGTGGCGCGCCGGATTCATCGCGTTTTTTCAATATTCTTGGGTTACGGGAAAATGAAAATCGTGGAGAAAACTTTGCTCTAAACTTTGCTCGAAAACTTTGATCGGAAAGTTTCTTTTTGTAACTTCAAAAACACACTTCGCCTTCTAACTTTTTTAAGACGCGATTTTTATAAGACTCGAGTTACCTTTGACATAGGATTTTTTTCGCTTCGCATTCACCTAAAACTGTTTGAATAACTTTTGTAAGACCAAAATAATCACATAAAACCGTTTTCAGCTCGTTCGGGTTACTGTAGCCCGAAGTTGCGATGTCGTCACTGATGTTCCATATCTCGTTTCAACGTGGACCAAATCAGAAACAGTCAATTGAAAAAAGTTAGATACAAGTACAGTAAGCATATTGTTGAATACATGTCCAAGCGTAGATTGTGGGCGGGGCCAATGCTGATCTCCTGTTTGGGCGCGCTGTGTGCTGAATACGTTCTCTGAAACGTTTTCCTCAGTTGCGCGCGTATAAGAAAAGTTTTGAAAGTTTTGAAAACACTATTCCGGCGTAGAATTACACGAGGAATGTAATGGTAAAAACGGTTTTGGCGGAATACTGAAGTTTCGCTCGCTTATCATTTTCACCACTTTTTCAGTGTAAATAGTCATATAACAAAGGATAAAAAACCAACAAAAATAGAGTAAGGCGCCATAGTAGTGTTTTTCTTCTTAAATAACACGTTTCACATCAAATTCGATTCATTAGGGATGTAAAATTCACAATAATAGGCCATCGCATACAGAGATAATTTTTAGCGTGCACATTTCGGCGCGATTTTTGAGGTTGATGCCTGCCCTAAAATTTTTTGGTCAAAAAAGGTAAAATGTAGGAAATTATGTGGCAAATCCAGACAAGTAGGTCGCTTGTAAGACTTTTGCGGTTTAAGTGTGCTAATTCAAAAAATGTTAAAATTTTTGACTTTTTCGATTTTCGGTCCTTTTTCAATTGACTGTTTCTGATTTGGTCCACGTTGAAACGAGATATGGAACATCAGTGACGACATCGCAACTTCGGGCTACAGTAACCCGAACGAGCTAAAAACGGTTTCATTTGATTATTTTGGTCTTACAAAAGTTATTCAAACAGTTTTAGGTGAATGCAAGGCGAAAAAATATCCTATGTCAAAGATGTTATTGATCAAGCTCGAGTCTTATAAAAACTGCGTCTTAACCATTAGAAATCAAACATGTTACTAATTAGAATGTTTCTCAGCGTAAAATTTGCACTCGATTCCATACCTATTGGCCATGTCGATTAAAAAAGTAGTACAGCCCGTCCGTCCCATTTTCCTCAATTTGCTGATGCAGAGATTTTCGCCTCGCGCCGAGATCTCCGATGCAGCGAGGGTCAGGCGCGTATGCGTCAGTCCCTTTGACCGCCGCGGAAGATGACAAAAATGACGGCAGAAGATGACAAAAATGAACATGTCGAAACTGCGATTTTGACCCCTCCCCCTTCGTCTTAACTCCTTAAGCTTTGCACCAGGCGCGAGTCGAACCCCTTCTTCAGAATTTTGGTCGAATGCTTTACGTCTGAGCTACCGGCGCGCGATTGTCCCCTGTTTGGATAATCCTCCCAAAGCCCGGCGCCCTTGCCCCACCGATTGAAACGACGACTCTCAGTGTCGGTTTCCTCGGTATATAAGTTCCAATTTTTCAGAGAGAAACGTGAAGTAGGGTAAATTGGGTGTTTGGCGGCTGAGCCGCCCAGATAAAGTTGTTTTCCATGTCGGCTTTTCCCCACCATGCTCGTAACTGTTGGCTTTCTGTAAAAAGCTTTCCGATCTGCAATTTCAAAAACTCCGCTTTTCCAGAGCCATGAACTGGAAGTTCCTCTTCCTAGTGGCCTACCTGCCGGTGGACATGCTCTTCTCCTTCCTCTCCCTCGGCTTCTACTCCCCCTCGTGGCACTTTGATGCCGGTCTCATCTACAAACACCTCTTCTCCATCGACGGCTGGAGAAGAGGTGTTTGTAGATGAGACCGGCGACCGGCTTCCGCACCTCTCTCGTCGACTTTGTCATCATTGCTGTTGTGAGGCTGCTGTGTGTCGTTGCCGTCATCATTCTACTCGCCCTCAGGACCCAGCAAGAGCGAAAAAAGGCCGTCTTCATGCCCATGGTCTTCATAGCAGTCGGATGCTACAGCTTCACCCTTATAAAGCTTCTAGGCCTGTCGGAGAGGCCGGAACAGTTGGCCTACCCGGGCCTGTGGCTCTCCTGCACGTGGTCCCTCATCTCTTCTGTGCTGTTCGCCGGTTTGTGCTACATGTTCCTGGCAAGGAAGCCGGCAGGATACGAGGGTTTGGCGGCAGAGACGACGGAGGATGGAGACACGTCAGCGACTCGAAGGAGCAGCGCGGAGGGAGAAGCAATGGCTGAGAGTAGAGATGGTGGGCGGGCGAGTGAGTGAGTGTGTGTCTGTCCGATGGCCGCGTTTCGTGCTGCCGTAGTTCGACTATTGGAGCGGCCTAAGGCCGTGTACAGTAGGCGCGAGGCCCTTCTGGTATATAACCGTCGCCAAACGAGCATCGTGCCAAAAACGGCCTTAATGCAGCAGCCGTGCGATACTGAGGCGGAAATGGTGTGCGAGCCGCGCAGACGCAGAGAAAAAGCGGCTTTAAGTAGCCGATGCTCGTTTGGCGACAGCTATATGTACAAACCAAAACTGGTAATTTCAGCAAGGCGCAAAGGAACCCTCCTTCACATCAAGAGACTGCTGTCGTACTGCCGTGGCGAGTGGCTACGGCTCAGTTTGGGCTTCACCTTCCTCACCATCTACGCTTTGGGTGGGTTTCATACTGTCACTTTCCGGAATCCCCTCCTAAACTTCCCTGGCTCATGGATCTTGAAAAGTGGATTTACAGCCCGTGTATTCATTCCCTCTATGATGGGAGCTGTAATCTCGGACATTGTGAAAACTCGCGGCTTCGACAGTCTCTTTCGCTCTGTGCTGATGATGTCGGGACTGGCTGTTACCAGGTACGTTTATAACACACTCACACCATACACACGCATACACACACGCCCGCACACAAACTCACATATACAAATACATACACACACACACACACACATGCACGTACACGTACACGTACACACACACACACATATATATATATATATATATATATATATATATATATATATATATATATATATATATATATATATATATATATATATATATATATATATACCCACGCATACACACACGCCACACACACATATATAATACAATTAAAAATTTCAGTTCCATCTTCGGCGGTCTTCGAGGTGGTTGCTTCATTTACGCCTCGGCTAGAGTCAGTCGGGAGGTGAGGAATGACCTCTTATCTTCGCTGGTGCGACAGGACATCACCTTCTTTGATACGACTAAGTCAGGTTGGTCTCTTTGTCTCTCTGTCTCTCTCTCTATCCTTCTCTCTGAAACCCCTCTTTACAGGAGAAATGGTCTCCCGTCTCACCTCCGACTGCCAAACCGCCTCCGCTACCGTATCCCTCAACCTAAACCATATCCTCCGCCACCTCGTGATGTCAGTAGGAGCTCTCGTGAACATGTTCATCAAGTCCTGGCGTCTAGCCATGGTTCTTCTCCTATTTCTGGCTACTTTTGGAGTTTAGATCACATTTATCGCAGTCCCTCTTGTCGGTTTCATCACAAAATGGTATGGATCGTTCTTCGACGTAAGACTACCCACTTTTTCAGTCGATTTATATTTTATTTAGAAACTCTCCGAACAGGTGCAGGACTCGATCAGTAAGGCAAACCACGTGGCTGAGGAGGTTCTATCCACCATGAGGACTGTTAGGTAGGAATTTTAATCTGGCGCCCCGCGACGCGCAAGGATTAACACTGGGGCGCTTTTTGTTCTTTTTGCCTTTTGCCGCAAAAATCCAACAATTCCTGAACAGTCGATCGATTTTAACCAATTTCAATCGAAATTTAGCCTTTTCCATCACTGATATTCTATAGTCTATTCTATAGAACACCTTGACGTCACTATGGGAATTGCCAGGACAATCTATAGTCTGTGTCCAAACAACAATTGTACTTCTGATAAATTCCTATTAATATCGAAATTTCTCAGACGCTTTTTTGGCTGGTTTCTCTGTGTTCTTTTATCAAAGCGCACTTCCTCGCGCGTCCGCAGTTGGCGCCTTTTGTGACCTACACCAATCGCGGCGGGACCAGGTATCTAGAATCCTTTAAACAGCGCATAGACTTTATCTCTGGCGCTCTGATTCTCACCTCAGTTTCTTAAACAAATCTTATTTCAGGTCCTTTGCCTGTGAAGAGAGGGAAGCCACCAGATTTCAAGAACACCTTGACGTCACTATGGGAATTGCCAAGACACGGTGGGTTTTTGAACTTGCGTATCTAACAAGTCTCTCAACTGTCTGCGTCTCTGACAAGTTTTGTTAGTTGCTATCGTTCTCTGCTTCTCGAACCCCTCTATCTCTCTCTAACCTCTCTTTCCCCAGCTCCATCGCCTACATGGGCTTCACTTGGACTAACGAGCTCTGCGACAACGTCATCCTCGTATCTGTCCTCTTCTACGGCGGCCACCTCGTCCTTCGAGGTATTTTATCTGCTTTTCTATAGAAAAATAGATGTAGGTCTCATGTCTACTGAAGAATTGATCACTTTCCTGCTCTATCAGCTGCAACTGGGCGAGAATTTATACGTAAACTTTTGGTTTTATTCAGGATTTATGAATTGTTTTTAGAATATTGGAAACGAGTTCACCGGGCTTATGGAGGCAGTCGGAGTGACTCGTAAGGTAAGGAAAGTGTGTGAGTGTGAGTGTGAGCGTTATTGTGGGTGTGTAGGGGTCTTTTTGCTTGTGTGCGCGTGTGTGCGTTATCATAGTGTTAAAAAATTTAGGTTTTCGAGTACATGAACCGCGTGCCCGAAATCCCCCTGGACGGGGAGCAGCGTCCTCCTGTAAACGGACTCATCGAGTTCAAAGACGTGAATTTCACCTACCCGTCGAGGAAAAACAACCCAGTTCTTAAGGTTTTCTCACCCTGGTTGACAAACATTTACATGATGTTTAGGGCCTTAACCTGACAATCAATCCGGGACAAACGGTGGCCATGGTTGGTCCCAGCGGAGCTGGAAAGTCAACCGTTGTGGCGCTTCTGGAGCACTTATACGAGCCAGATTCTGGTTCGATCACCCTCGACGGAGTGCCTATTAGGGATTTTCTATCACCAAAAGGTTCTTTCTCCTCTTCATATTTTCTAATTTTCTCCTATTAAGATCGCCCTGGTTGCCCAGGAACCCGTGCTCTACGACGGTTCCGTGCGCCACAACATCCTCTAAGGCTGCGAGTGGGCGACGGAGGACGACATGCTCCACGCGGCCAAAATGGCCAATGTTCACAACTTTGTGATGGATCTGGAGAAGGGCTACGACACGAACTGCGGAGAGAAGGGCGTCCAGATGTCCGGGGGACAGAAACAGCGCATCGCCATTGCGAGGGCGCTGCTGAGGAGACCCGCCGTGCTGGTGCTGGACGAGGCCACCAATGCACTGGATTCGGAATCGGAGGCTCTTGTTCAGGATGCCTTGAACAGGTGTGGAGACACTGCGTCTCTTACAAATGTTCTC
The DNA here is from genome assembly GCA_964057215.1 of Oscheius myriophilus. Classification (NCBI taxonomy): domain Eukaryota; kingdom Metazoa; phylum Nematoda; class Chromadorea; order Rhabditida; family Rhabditidae; genus Oscheius; species Oscheius myriophilus. Next base: position 18,627,384 of record OZ059902.1, read on the forward strand.
GTATCTCTGCGTCTGGAACAATTTCTCCATGCGTTTGCGTCTTTGACCATTCTCTCGTATCTCTGGCCATTCCTCTGCGTCTCTAAGCAATCAATCATATCCGAGTCCTCTATATTTCTGCGCCTCTATCAAATCCCTTATTTATCTGCGTCTCTGACCATTTGCCTGCTTCTCTGCGTCTCTAACATATCCCTAGTTTAGCTGCGACTCTGACCATTCCTCCACATCTCTGCGTCTCTAACCATTCCTCTGCGTCCTCTAAGCAATCAATCATATCCGAGTCCTCTACATTTCTGCGCCTCTATCACATCCCTTATTTATCTGCGTCTCTGACCATTTGCCTGCTTCTCTGCGTCTCTAACATATCCCTAGTTTAGCTGCGACTCTGACCATTCCTCCACATCTCTGCGTCTCTAACCATTCCTCTGCGTCTCTAAGCAATCAATCATATCCGAGTCCTCTATATTTCTGCGCCTCTATCAAATCCCTTATTTATCTGCGTCTCTGACCATTTGCCTGCTTCTCTGCGTCTCTAACATATCCCTAGTTTAGCTGCGACTCTGACCATTCCTCCACATCTCTGCGTCTCTAACCATTCCTCTGCGTCCTCTAAGCAATCAATCATATCCGAGTCCTCTACATTTCTGCGCCTCTATCACATCCCTTATTTATCTGCGTCTCTGACCATTTGCCTGCTTCTCTGCGTCTCTAACATATCCCTAGTTTAGCTGCGACTCTGACCATTCCTCCACATCTCTGCGTCTCTAACCATTCCTCTGCGTCCTCTAAGCAATCAATCATATCCGAGTCCTCTACATTTCTGCGCCTCTATCACATCCCTTATTTATCTGCGTCTCTGACCATTTGCCTGCTTCTCTGCGTCTCTAACATATCCCTAGTTTAGCTGCGACTCTGACCATTCCTCCACATCTCTGCGTCTCTAACCATTCCTCTGCGTCCTCTAAGCAATCAATCATATCCGAGTCCTCTACATTTCTGCGCCTCTATCACATCCCTTATTTATCTGCGTCTCTGACCATTTGCCTGCTTCTCTGCGTCTCTAACATATCCCTAGTTTAGCTGCGACTCTGACCATTCCTCCACATCTCTGCGTCTCTAACCATTCCTCTGCGTCCTCTAAGCAATCAATCATATCCGAGTCCTCTACATTTCTGCGCCTCTATCACATCCCTTATTTATCTGCGTCTCTGACCATTTGCCTGCTTCTCTGCGTCTCTAACATATCCCTAGTTTAGCTGCGACTCTGACCATTCCTCCACATCTCTGCGTCTCTAACCATTCCTCTGCGTCCTCTAAGCAATCAATCATATCCGAGTCCTCTACATTTCTGCGCCTCTATCACATCCCTTATTTATCTGCGTCTCTGACCATTTGCCTGCTTCTCTGCGTCTCTAACATATCCCTAGTTTAGCTGCGTCTCTGACCGTTTCACTAAAACTTCTGCGTCTCCAACCACCTCTACATTTATCTGCGACTCTGACCATTCCTCCACATCTCTGCGTCTGACCATTTGCCTGCTTCTCTGCGTCTCTAACCATTTCACTAAAATCTCTGCGTCTCTAACCACCTCTACATTTATCTGCGTCTCTGACCATTCCTCCACATCTCTGCGTCTCTAACATATTCCTAGTTTAGCTGCGTCTCTGACCATTTGCCTGTTTCTCTGCGTCTCTGACTGTTTTTTCATATCTGTGGGTCTTTGACCATCCTTTATATCTCTGCGCCTGTGACCTCTATTTCTCTGCGTGTTTCTAATCCTTTCTCTGTTTCTCTGCGTCTCTGTCCATTCTATGTCTCTCTGCCTCTGACCAAACTCATATCTATTGCGTCTCTCATCAAATCTCTCATATCTATCTGTGTGTCTTTGCCCGTTTATCCATATTTTTGCGTCTGTGTTTTCCACATCGATAATCCACATTCTCCATATCTCAGCCCTCCATATCTCTGCGTCTCGAACCGATTCACCTTTCTCTACGTGTCTAATCAATTCGATCGATCAATCGAAAAGGCCGACAATATCGTAGTCATTGAGAAGGGAGAGGTTGTGCAGGTAACCTATTGTTACTTGAATTTTCAAAATCAAAAAAAATTTCAGTCTGGAAACCACACTCAGCTCATGGACGACAGGGAGGGCCTCTACCATTCACTTGTTGTTCGCCAGTTGCTGACTGTAGGAGAACCTGAGTGACGTTTGGCGTTTGGCGTAACTAGTTCTTTTCGCTGTTGTTATTGTTGTTGAGTTTTATAAACTCGGTGTTAACAAACAATTGATGCTAGCTAGAGATAGAGATAGACAGAGGGATAGAGATAGAGAGAGGGATAGAGAGACGAAGAGGACAGGAGAGGGAATCGAACATAAAGGTTCAAGGTCGTAGTGCTATATTTCTAAGCCACTAAAGGCATTTACAAACATTATGAAATGGCGCTAAGTGACTTAACGTTTCACTTAAGGTCTTAGGGTTTTATGTTGAAAGTGGCAATTGAAAAAGTATACTCAGCTAAAGGGCTGACTAGGTCTAGGTCGGCTCTGTAAACGAAATTGCTCTTAGAGCTCCCCAGGACTACTGCCAAAACCGCATTTGACACAAACTATAAAACTAAAATGTCCCGAAAAATGAGAAACACTCACCTCGTTACTGACAAATATACACCTCATGAGGGGTCATTCGCGATGTTGAGCTTGAAGCTGCTTCTGTGAGTGTTAGAACAGGCCTACTTTGTAGAATTGACACAACCGATGGGTTACTGAGTTTCTGAGCTTTCGATCGATACAGTGATTTGCTATTTTGTGTTTTGTGCTTCAGAAGTCGTCGAGAGCAAGGGTGGCTGATCAGAGGGCCGGCCTCGGCCGGGCCGAGAAAATCTGAGGATGGGGCCGGCCCCACTATTTTTGAAAATCTATTTTTAAACGGAAATCGTTTCAAAGTCCTTATTTTTAAGGTCCGTTTGTTGCAAAACATAGTTCTAATAATGCAAAAAATACTGTGTGATGGAGGATTTGAACTACTCTCTCTATATTTTTTTTTCTCTCAAAATTTTCATTGCCGAGTGACTAAGAGGTTGGACTGAAAATTTGCAGCTGCGTTTGTCTCTCGACCAAGCATGGCAACGGGCCGGTCCGGGCCGGCCCGCTCCAAAATTTTTCACGGCCCGGCCCGACCTGGCCCGGGCCGGCCCGACTCAACCGAAAATTTATGCTTTTTCCGGCCCGGGCCGGCTCGCTTCAAAATTTTTCTCGGCCCGGCCCCAAATTTTGCCATGCTTGCTCTTGACACGATGAGAGACCGATTTCTCCATACCCATGACAGGTCTTCGTATAACAAAAACACATTTGTTTCTTTAACAGGGGGTAGAGCTGCTCTCCAATGTCGGTGAGCATGACCGCTAAGTTTTAATTATAAAATCGCGTTGTTAAGGATCATAAGGTAATTAGGAACAAATGAGAAAATATGAGTTGAATTAAGTGGTAAATGAAAAGATATGAAAAGAAGATAAAAGAGGGATAAAGAGAGGGAGAGATTTAGAGAAAGACAGGAGACAGAAGCAAGATTGATGATGGAAAATACAGTGAGTAAAATTAAAGTTTATTAAGATTTAGATACAGCTTTGACAATTCTTTCAGTTAAATCTCTTAGACACACATATTATATCTAGACCTAATTAATAATACAATACAAACAAAATAAGTAATTTACTCTACAAATGTCAGAGTGACGAGGGAGTTGCGATATTTCACGGGAGGAGGTGTGGTAAAAGGAAGGATGGTCTGGTTCGGCAGGGGGCGGTAGGTGCCATTGAGAAGGGCCAATTCCATCAGCTGCATCTCCTTCACTTTGTCATTTTCCTGAAAATAACCATTCAATTCCATTTTTGCAAAGATTAAATCAAAATTTAAATAAAAAAACCAACCATTGGCTGGATGAGTGCCTTGACGTAGTGCCTGGCCTTGGCCATCTTCTCCCTGCACCTTCGCTCCTTGTCCTCGCACTGGATGACCACATGCAGTTCTTCTTTCAAATTCTCCCATTTCGGCGCATTTCTCAGCATTTTCTCCATTTCCTGGTTCCTCATAGAGCCACGGCCTCTCACTTGAATTGTGCAGCCAGTTTCATCCGAAAGGCGTCGAATCGTAGAACCACGGGGACCCAGGAGGCGGCCGATAAAGTTGTACTGAAAATGGAGATATATCACAATTCTTTCTTCAAAGTTTTTTTCAAAATACTTTAAGTTACTAAGCGCGTTTGTCTCAAGTTACATTATTTAGGTTAATGTAGAAAATTCCATTGTATCTCACTTCATAGTGAACTAAATTTAAATTTTAAAATATAAATCGATGAATAATTTTGTTTTGCGTCTAGTCGTCTTACTGCCAAATGCGTTTGTAACCGAGAAAACCTAGAAACTTGAAAAAAAAACTTACTGTGGATTTTATCCCTCTCGCGTTTCTTTAGTCCGCGCATAATGTGGTGCTACACAAGTGTTTTTCTGTGAGTTTTGGATAAACACCTAATATCAATAAAAAGTATGAACAGAGAATTCTTTTTCCATTTAAAGGGACTAGCAGGGACCTTTTTTCTGCAATTAAAGCCAACGTCAGAATACAACGGTACGATTTTATCAGTTAATATTTTTGCCAGCAAAAACCATTTGCACGAGAGTGGGACCGAACCCGGGACCGTTTTGTTACCAGCTCTCGGCGCTAACCAGTAGACTATGAGGTCGATGAAATTTCAGCGCTGCGTATTCCTAATCCCCAGCGGCTTTCACCTTGGACAGCGGGCAGATGGTGTGAAAAAACGTAAGCTGGAGCCCGTTGGAAAAAATTAATTTTGAGTTTTGATTTGAAATTACGGCTTTTTAGGAAAAAGGGGTTGAAAATGATAAGTAGATAATTGATCAACTAAATTAAATTTATTTTTTAAAATAAAATTAAAAAGGACCCTGATGGTCCCTTTAAGTATTTTTCATGAAAAGTTGGCTTTGCTAGTTGTTTTTATCTTCCAATTTCAGCTTTGTGCGTCTCAAACGCGTTTTGGCAGTAAAATCAATAGACGTAAAACTGAATTGTCTATCGTTTTTTTAAAATTTAAATTTGGTTCACTATGAATACAGTCAAAAGTCATTTTCTACAGTAACCCAAGCTAACATAACCACAGTTGCTCATAAACGTATTTAATTTCATAGATTGGGTATATATATAAGTTATTGTTAAAGTTACCATCCTTTTCTAAAGTATTGTGTTTCAAAGGGGTCGATTAATTGAAGATAATTAAAATAATTATAAAACTCACCCCAGGAATCATGGGAACGAAGACCTTCTCCGTCAAAGTGACAGCTTTTTCTTCAGCTTCAGGAAGCAGAAAGGAAGGCCACGATTTCTCCATTTTATCGCACATCGAATCAATTTCTAAAAGTTAATTGTAAAATACAATTAAATGAAATTAAGTTACCTTTTTCAGCAGTGTTCTTCACAGCGGGAATGGCGGGGATGATCTTGCCTTCCATTATCATTCGTTCCAAGAACTCTTTAGCCTGAAATTAATTAAAGTAATTAAGTAAATTTAATAGAAAACTTACATTATTGGGCTCAGCTACAGGGGCTTCCACGGGACGGATGGGAAGAACCAGGGCGGAAGGGCCGAACAGTTCGTAGAAAGACATTTTGAGATTTCTCAAAAACTGAAGAGTTTTTCATTTTGGCTCCTTTTATGTTAATTTCTTCTGAAAAAAGCTACTAAAAAGCGATTACAGATGCTGGCGCAGAACAGATGACCTAGGTAATTAGGGGCAGGGAAATGGCGTGACCTGGAAAAATTCGTCGCTGAAAATAATCAATTTCTAATTATGAACTCTGGGAAACATTTTGAGTGTTTCTGACATGTTTCTGACACTTATCGATTTTTGGTCCTGGGTCACGGTAGGGTACCCCGAGTTACTGTACTTTAGCTAACAATTGACCGATTTTCGCAAACGCAGTTATATTCGATGCCGTTTCAGTTATATTTTATTGCCAAACACATATAATTCCCTTCCTTTTCCCAATCGACGCTCGTTTAAAGTTCAATTTTCATATATTTTCGATATTTTTCCAATTATTGGAAATTTTATGAGAATTCTTATAACCTAACGAATTGCACACATTTTTGCTGTGAAACATTACCGACCTCAGTGAAAAATTCCAAAGAAACCTTTACAAAACGTTTTTTGATAAGGAGTGTGAGGCCAATCGAGTATTGTCTAGTGTAAATTTTGTTTTTGTGAGAATTAGAAAGGAGCATAGCATAATTCAGTTAAAATAATGGGAAACCGAAAATCAGAAAAACCTCGAAAAATTATGAAAATTTCACTTTTACGAGTACAGATTCGGAAATATATGTGCAGTATCATCATCTATACTAAAATGAAGTCCACCAGTGAAACTGAATCGACTAAAACTAAGTTACACAGAATCGGTATATTTTGGGTTACAGTAACCCTTACCCTACCGTAGCCCTGTACCAAAAATCAATAATTGTCCAAAACACTCAAAATTTTTCCGTTTGAGCAAAATCTAATTTTTCTGTGTCATCGGGTTTCCACTGCAGCGCAACATTTTCAGAAATCGTGTCTTGACTAGGGAATGTTCCCAAGGGTCCCCCAGCCAATCAGGATGGTGTCCATACATGTCGATAGAGAATTCAACGCTGAATAAGCCTGTAAAGTTCGTTTTTGCTTAATGGCGTTAGTTTTCGCGTAATGATCGATTTTGTCTGTGGCATCGCCGACCATAAGCCTTATGCGGCCTTAAAAGCCCGCAATTGGTAAATGCAAACATGACTTGGCGGCGTATTGGTAGACTCCTCGCTTCATAAGAAAAAGGTCACAAGTTCGGCCCCCCCTATGCTAATTTTTTTTGTTGCTTTTTTTAAAAGCTAACAGTTTCAAATTCGAGTAGGGGAGCTCTTACAATTTTTAGTGATAAAAACCAATTTCACAAGAAATCCCCATATTGACAAAATTTTCGACTTTTTTATTCTTGGGCAGCCTTTGGCTATACCGATCGACCACTTTTCGAAACAACATCCCGATCCGTTGAACATTTCGTCAAAATATCAACATGTCAACAATGTGAGTTTCGATTTCTTGTGGAATTGGTTCTCGCATTTGAAACTGTTATTTGTATTTTTAGCGAGAGATTCTTTACAAAATGGAATTCGAAACGGCCGTGGAGCACATGAGGATCTACATGGATGCCTCCGACTTCAGCAACTCCGACTTCTTGGCCATCATGAGCAAGTACAAGGTGTCGAGGAAGAAGCCGGCCAAATAATCCAATGAACAGCCAATGATCATCTGATATCAATGTCTAGTATAAATAAAGCAGTGTCGAAAAAATTTGAAGGAAAATGTTTGAGTAAGACAGTGTTTCACCCTTATTTCGAACATAATAGTTTGTTACTAATCGCAAAAGCATATTTTTTAAAAGTTTCGCTTGAAATCATTAAAATCTTTTAAAAATTGAATTTCCTTCCTTTTGATTAAGAAAAAACACTAAAGCTGCGTGCGTCCGCCGCCTTGCCATGTGCGGCTACAAGCGCCAACGAGTTAATCAAAGAGAACGCACGCTTTCGCTTATGTGCCCTATTGGCCGAGGGGACTAACATGGAAAGTATTTCAGGTGAAGGTGGCCGATTGAATCGAGGTATATCTCATTTGGTAGCCCTTGGGATGAAACTTAAGGGGCCGGTTTCAGTTTCTGCTAAGGAGCATATATTTTCGAGAAACACGATTTTTAGGTTTTCAATTTTAACACTGGTAGACCGTCCAGCGCACAAATCATCGGCCCGCGGCAGCTACGAAAATGTGATTTGGTGGTCAAGCGGTTAAGAGGTTAGACTGTAAATATAAAGGTTTATTGTTCGCACCCTCTATGCGCTGCTTTATTTTTCCTGAACTTTGTGATATTTTCGCCAAGTTTTGGAGCAAATTGGAACAAAAGATTTTAAAAAAATGTCGAAATTTTTTAAAACTTTTTGCTCTAAAACTTGGCGAAAATATCACAAAATTCAGACAAAAATAAAACAGCGCATAGAGGGTGCGAACCATAAACCTTTATATTTACAGTCTAACCTCCTAACCGCTTGACCACCAAGTCACGGGCCGATGATTTGTGCGCTGAACGGTCTACCACACACACACACACACACACACACACACACACACACACACACACACACACACACACACACGCACACACACACACGCACACACACACACACACACACACACACACACACAAATTGAAAACCTAAAAATCGTGTTTCTCGAAAATATATGCTCCTTAGCAGAAACTGAAACCGGCCCCTTAAGTTTCATCCCAAGGGCTACCAAATGAGATATACCTCGATTCAATCGGCCTACTTAACCTGAAATACTTTCCATGTAAGGCGCGTGGGCGAGTAGTATATATCATTCTGCAATTTAAACATTTTTTGAAATTTGGGTTTTACTATTTCGAGCTACCGTAACTCGGCCGAAAAGTCTCAGTTGATTGAACCCTTTCAGAGGAAAACCCTTTGGATAGTTTGACCACTTTCGAGATGAATATATTTTTATAAGACCATTTTTTCTAAGACCCCAATCAAATTTCACAGAGATGGTCTTAAGAGAGACAGAGAGTCATAGAGATAGAGAGACAGAGAGACAGAGACACCTTCAGCATTCACAGTATATGAATCTCAGCAACTGTTCACTATCTTCGAAATCGGGCATAGAGAGAGAGAGAGAGAGAGAGAGAGAGAGAGAGAGAAGTGAAAACCAAGAAAAGAAGATTCGATTTGTACTTCAACTGGAGCACAACGGCCTCCGACAGAGAGCGTATCCTCAAAACTCAAGCACGGCCTCTTCGAACCAAAGAGAGAGAGAGAGACAAGCTTGACTAGCAGACAAGTCAGCTCACAAGAGCCCACAATGATCAATGACTAAGAAACTAAACAAACAAGGGATTATCAAAGACGTTTATGTATGTATCGTGCGCTTAGGGGTTGTACTCGATGGGGAGGTTCTTCCTGCGGACCATTCCGTCGCCCTGGAACCACTCCCTCCTGAACTGCTTGGCAGCGCCGTCAGGAGTGTTGGTCCACTCGACCGTGATGCGGTCGTTGTTGGTGTCCTCCTGTCTGAAGGCGAAGGCGTCGCAGGAGACGGCCATCAGGATGGCCTCCTTGGGGTCCAGCACTCCGCAGCCGGGGTCCACGCCCAGACGCTTCATGTTGGTCGTCTTGATGGCCCAGCCGATGCGACGAGCAGAGGCGTTGATGATCTCTGAAGAAAGGGGGTTAGCCATGCTCCAGAAGCCACAAACTAATGTGGTACGTATGTTTGTCGTCGTAGGGCGCGTTGAAGACGATCTTGGTACCCGGCTGGGTGGTGATGTCTCCAGGAGGAACCGACTGAGCCATGATGATGAGAGGATGATTAGATGGCCGAGGGCAGGGGTTATATTTCGAAAATGGCGTATTCTGATTGAGCGCAAGCTGAGCAAGTGTGAAGAAATAGCATGACACAGATATGTTTATTCTAATGCCAACAAGCAAATGAGGAATAGACGGTTCTCGAATGATTTTAACATTCAAATTTGTGAGACAGCATGGAACGAGTGGAGGGCAGAGGCGACATTCTATTCTGAGTAATACGCAATTGATCGCGAATTTCATCGAATTTCCATTTCTTGCGTCTTTTTTGCTATCCTTATCAGTTAAAATGGCATATTTCTGAACAAGATTGCCCCGAATTTATGAGAAAAAGCGGCTGAATTTTTCGAGTGTTTTTTGTTGTTGAAATTTTCGATTTTTAAGTTTTTAAAGTTAGTCATTTCTAAAGACGGAGTAAAATAACATAATTTTATAGTAAATTACAACTTGTTGTGCGAACAATTGAATTTTTACGTTTGTAACAATGCTCCAATCGCACAGCTCTGTAATCGCAGTCCTTTAACCCTGAACGTGGATCCACAGATTGGATATTCGTTTTTGTGTCGTAATTTCTTTCGTTATTTTTGTGTCTTCTCCGTTATGTTTGAAAGAAAAGTTAGAAATTAAAGTGTGCATCTGGGAAAACATGTATTTATAATATTGATTCATTCTTTTCTACCATTTTACCTTTAATTTTACTATTTCCTCCTTTTCAGATGGCCTTGGGCAATTCGGGCCTGGCCCTCACCCTCGGAGCCACCGCCTTGGTCGGCTACTGCATCTACTTTGACTACAAGCGCCGAACGGCTACAGACTACAAACAAAAAATCAGGTGGGGCTTTTTCTCGATGGAATATGGAAACGCCGCGATTTTTACAACTAAACTTTTGGAAACCACGTCACACCTTAATTTTTGTACATGTAAATCATAAAATTGCACGGGTGACGCCATTCGTGCCATTTTTAAGAAGTCGCATTGCATCATTTCGTACATTTTAGGCGTCGTTAACGCAAACGGAAGATTTCCATGAGTTTCCGGAAAGAACATGGGAAAACGAGCCAAATCGATCAAATTGGCGGCATTTTCTAACAAAAACGCTGTTTTAACACAGTGTTTGGTTCAAAATGCTGTAATTATCCTCCTTTCCCACGGTTCTGCGCCGCGCTTTGTGTGTATTTTGCGCTGCAGCGCTTTTTAAAAGTGAATTGAATAGAATTAGATGGGGTCATCTTGGTAATTGTAACTTTGTTATCTTGGGCACGAGCTCTCATTTTCCAGGGAAAAGCGTCGTGTGAAGCAGGGTAAATCGGGTGTTTCGGCGGCTCAGCCGGGGCGCAGGATCCCGTCTCCCACTGATCCCGCAGCCATGCAGCAGTTCTTCACCGAGGTTTGTTAGAGAGAGAGATAGAGAGAGAGAATTAGACAGTGAGAGAAGCGCATTTAACAAACCCCCTTTAGGAGTTGGAGCTGGGCGAGGCACTCCTGGGCCAGGGTGAGGTGGAGAAGGGCTTGGAGCATCTCTCCAACGCCATCGCTCTCTGCGGTTCGAGCGGCGGCCAGCAGCTCCTGCAGCTTCTCCAGCAGACCATGCCCGCCCCCTACTTCCGCGCCCTTCTGAAACAGCTCCCGACCGCTCAGGGCCGCCTTGAGGCCCTCTTCAGCGCGGCCGAAGCCGCCGTGGATAAGTCCATGGACCAAGCCATCCAGACACTCGTCGAAGACGAGTTGGAGTAGAAAAATACTGATTTATTAACAGAGTCGTCGTATTTTCAAGAAGAGAATGAAGAATATACACGTATTGTTGTTTTGCATGCCGAATCATTATTATTGATTGATATATTTCACCATTTATTAGTCTGTTCATTTATTTCGCTGTGTAGGATGGCCGAAGCCGTTAAGGGCATCGCTGTGGCCGCGGGAGCCATCGCCAGTGCTCTCTACTACATGGACTGGAGGAGGAGGAGCGACCCGGAATTCAAGCAGATTCGCAGGTAAGGCTTTTAGTTTTGTGAAAATCAAATTTCGAAGCTTTATCGATTTTTAGCGGCGTGTTGTGTAAAATCTAAATATTTTATCCTTTTCTTTCACGGGATTCTCGACTATACTTAACCCTGTATAAAGATTTGGCAAACGTGACACGCTCCGCTTACGTTTAGGGTTACACGTTTGCCTGAGCGATGTAAGCATCGATAAATGCTCGGCGGGAAATGTAAAATTCGATAATGATGAGTTTTCCCACGGCGGGGACAGGCTGCCAAAAACCCGATCCTTGTTAAAGGACTGTATTTAAATTTTGAAAGCCGCCAATTCCTAATTAATAACGAAACTTGACGATAAAAGAGCAATGATAGACAAATTATTAGGAATTTGGTCCCGAAGTGCGCTTAGATTCTCATGAAAGGTTGATAGTACCCTAGCCTTTAGTTTGTATTATCTTTTTGTTTTTTTTTAAACCAGTGCTTGCATGGTCCAAACAGGGCTTTCGTGACGGAACACGATACGTATGCGGGGCGTGTCGCGGGAAAAATGAGTTTTTCTTGTTAAAAAAATCGAAAATGCTCCCAAAAATGACATAAATCTCCTGGAACGAAGCCTGAAAAATGGCGCCCATTTGCTAATCTTGAATATATAATCAAGTGAATATGCATTCAATTTGGTGTCGACAAAGCATTTTACGTGTAAAAATGTGTCAGAGTTTGAAAAATTCCGAGGCCTTTCGAGCAATAGCTGTTTTAAGCCAATTTTAGACGTTTGCGCGCCGCGATGCGATGTTTTCATATTTCGAGGTTCCGGTTTTTTAGGCCGGTCATGGAGGCGGGGTTCTCAAGGGCCGGGCCGGGTCGTTTTCAAAATTTTGGTCGGCCCGTGTCGACTCGGGCCGGCCCGTTTACCCTGGACCACCCAGTCAGATTGCCACCCACAGGTTTCACACCAGGGTTCGATCCCGGTCGGTGACATTCTTTTTTGTACGACTAATATTAACTTATATGTTAGTAACAAACACTATTACGGTATTTAAAAGAGTTTGAAAAATTATTGCACCGATTTACACAAAAATTAAAAATCTGATTTTCAAAAACGGGCCGGGCCGGGCCGCCCAAAAAAATTTCTCGGCCCGGCCCGGGCCGTCATTTGAGAACCCCGCATGGAGGGAGTCCTTATCACTTTTTGACGAAAAGGTTACCTGGGTTACCCCCTCTCTTTTTGGCTGAGAAACGGAATACACCCCTCACTTTTCATGAAGACACAAAGTTACCCCTCAATTTTCTATGAAATACTGGGCTAACCCCCTCACTTTAGAAACCCCGCTCATTTGGTTCCCAAGGTATGATCAGGTCTTCGAAGAAACACCTGGCAATCAAAATATCAGAAATTGCGGGCTAGCCCGGATTGTCAGAAGTGGAGTAGATAATTAATGCGTTTGAAAGTCTAACCAAACGTTGCCTGTTTTCAAAATAGTGTTTTGTGGTTGAAATTGGGCTCTTGCGCTTTTTATGGAATTGTCTTGCGGAAATCAAAATTTCATGATAAATGGATAAGAGGTTAGCAAATTTAAGTTTTTTTTTAGAGAGAAAGTGGAGAATAAGCCGGGGCAAAGGGTGCTCAAGATCTTCGACGTGAAGCCCAGCGACATTCCCGAGGACCCCAACGACGAATTCCGGCTGCCGCGCAACCTCACCCAAGAGGACATCACCGCCTACCTCTTCAAGGTTGGATTTATTTAATTTTGAATGATTTTGGCTCCAAAACTACTTCGGTGCGTACTTCATTTTCCGATTCGCGACGTAGTGCGTACTTTGACAGAAAACGATCATTTAAAGGCGAATTTGCCGGTTTTTGGACTTAATGATGTCGTTTTGGATCATACTGCATCCTCCTGGCGCGAAAACAGTAGCCCGTTCGCCAACTTTTGAAGTGTATAACAAAACGGGTGCACAACCTTTTAGCCATGCCTGCCCATTATTTACTTATAGTTGCCGCCAAACGGGCATCATGCCAATTTGTGCATTCATTCTCTGTTTATGTTCATTTAGATTACGATTATATGCTAATCTAACATCAACAGAGAATACTGGGACAAAATTGGCATGATGCCGGTTTGGCGATAGCTATAACCAGTTTTGATAGCATGAGCTAGTTTTGATAGCCTTTTCTGTTCTCGCCAGAATAACGGAGAACTGGAAAGAAAATTCTTACACTATCTCTTCTTTATAGGTTCTAAATGCTCGATTTTCAGTTGCTCCAGTGGGCCGAGGCTGCCTTCCTGGCCGACGAGACGGACATCGGCGCCCATCATCTGGCGATGGCCTTCGTGCTGAGCGGAGAGGACGGTCCGTTGATGGAGATGATGCGACAGGAGCTGCCCGGCGACGCCTACCGCCAGACGATGCGCGAGATGCCCGCCGCTCGTGTGGCCGTCGAGAGGTTGATCTACGAAGGACCCTGGCGGAGGTAGACCCCACACCCCCAGTTTGTAACCAAAATTGTCCCAGAATTACTTGTGCATATGCGTCGTTTTTTCTGTGAGAAATATTACTTGTATGTATAAGATAGAGAAGCAAAGCTAGATGAATAAAGATTCTTTGTTCTCACGCCATTGAAGTTTGGCTATCACGGCCTTTCCAAGTGACTATGCTTCCTTCAAAAACATACCCATACCCCGAATTTGGACAGCTATCAAACCCACGAGTGTGGGGTTTCCACACAGTCGCAGACTTTGGCGGACCGCCAGCTGTTTTTCGCGATAGGAGCCCACCCATACTCGCGGCTGCTGAATTTCGATGCACAGCCTTTCCAATTGGAAACTCAACTTGTAAAAAAAGATAATTGGAGTTTTGTCAAACCCCGCCCCTTTCCCCGAATTTGGACAACAACCTCTTGAGTGTGCTTATTCAACATACTAGCGGGTTTTGGCAAATCGCCAGCTGCTTTCGTGACGGGACTCTTTTTCAAGGCGACCCGGGAGCCGTTCTATACAGGGCTGGTCGCGGGCCGGCCCGAACGGGCCCGTGGGTCCGTTTTTAAAACCGATTGACAAGTTAAGGTGAAATTTTTGGTCATTACGCTTTAAAATTGCGTATAACTATAAATTAGATTAACTATATAACAAAAAAATAAAAGATTAAAAAACCCTAACATTTAAAATATCCTCCACAAACACGTTTCATTACACCATATTTGCTTGATCCTAGCAAGATCGGGCCGGGCCCGACCTGGAAATTTTCTCGGCCCGACCCGGGCCGGGTTGAGCCCGATGTTTGGGCAGCCCTGGTTCTATATGTGTGCTCAAAGTAATGAAATGGACAGCATTAAGTTATTGGAGGCGACTGGAACCCATATAATAGCTATCCGGAGTGTAAACTGGTGTTTCTATATCGAAATGAAAGAATTCCATCTCTTCAGTATGTCGTCCTCCGCAGAGGACCTTCCAAAAATTTGCCAATATTGGAAGTAGCTTCCCCCTTTGGCGGTAGGGGGCTACTATCAAAATTTGCTACATTAACCGCCTTGGCGTAGGAAGTGAGGTATATCAAATTTCGGCGACTTCGATTTGCTACGAGTGCGAGATTCAAGCGTTGTCTGCGCTCTCTCACTCTCTCGCTCGTATATGATCTTTCGCCCTAGATTTTGTCAACCATGGAAATGCTCCGGTTTTAAAAATCTTCTTTATTGTAACGGATTATTTGAGCAATCTAACTTTGGAAACAATATCGAATTTTTAGATACCATGAAGCTGGAATTCTGCCAACATGGGCTACATTTATATAGCTGTCGCCACATTGAAATCATGCCAATAAAATTAGAATGTAAAATTAGAATAAAATTAGATGATCTATTGATATGGAAAATTCGTAGTCTATTCATAGTCGGAGCATTCTTTGCATGTTTCCGCAATTAGTATATGATTTCAGTTTGGCGACAGCTATATATGCGAATTTCGCCGATTCCCTTTTTTGACAGCAGTTTTGTTAGATTTGAGAAGCACTCACTGTATTAGGAAAATGTTGCCAAATTTTCGAATTTTTGACCCAGGGTACGGTAGGTTACCGTAATTTTTCACAATATGCCAATATGACTTAAAAAAAGTGTTTGTCCGAAAGCGATGAATAGATGAAATCTATGAATAAATGTCAAAAATATCGTGAACACAGTAGTCGTAACACTTCAAAAAAAATTGTACGCTAAGAATTAGAGTTTTTTCTGCATTTCACGACCGTTGACATAAAAATTTCGACGCCCCTTCAAGAATATCTCACCCATTCTCTCACTCACTCACTCACTCACTCACTCACTCACTCACGCATTCTCTCTCTCTCTATCTTTCTATCTATTCTTCTTCTCTCATGAAATTGTGTTTTAAAAAGTTCATTATGTCACCCCGTTCTTGTCAATTCGTCTCTAAAAGGATTTGTATCACTCAAGTCATGTTGTTGCTGTGACGCCCCCTGCGGCACAACCTCTCCAACACGGGTTTCCGTCTCCACAAAGGAGTCAAAAACAGTCGCAGGCGTAAGAATTTCCTGCGTCGCCATTCTCCCCTCCTCCGCCTGCACTACCACCTGCTCGTCAACAACTTGTAGCACAGCGGGTTGGACTGAAGTCGATGCTGAAGTTGACTGCAGAGGTTGAGTTGAGGTTGTCGCTGTAGAAGTGGAAGCAAATGCTTCGTTAATGTAGTTTGGAGGCAGATGAGAGGCAGCTTCAGCGTAGCCTGGGGGCTTTTCCGGCCAAGGAGCGGGAGATTGTTGGTAAATCGGAGGAGAATTGGGAGGGCGACGGTGTTGATAGGACACTTGAGCATTGTTAGCCTGCCTGAAACAGAACCGATTAATTTAAACTGATATTTTGCTAATTGTGAAAATGTTTTTGCCGTATTTACAAAAGTGTACACCGGGTCTGTAATTAACCTTGTTGAAATTACCACTTGAAATGTTAGTGTTTGAAAATGAGAGACCATTGGGTTCAAACTACAACTTTCGCAAAACTGTGTTCATTTTGGTTGAAAATGGGTGTTTTGGCAATTTATCGGTTTCAGCAAATGCAAAAGTGAAATTAAAGCAAACACACCCATTTTTACAGCCTAGATCGTTTTTACAACTCTAAAGAGTGATAAAGATAAAGCTCATGATTGATAGCGGCTGGTGGAATCACGAAATGGGGAATTTGTGTCCCTCTGTCTCTGTGTTTCTCTGTCTCTCTGTCTCTCTGTCTCTGTCTCTCTGTCTCTCTGTCCCTCTGTCTCTCTGTCTCTCGGCCTCTCGGCCTCTCTGCCTCTCTGCCTCTCTGTCTCTCTGTCTCTCTGTCTCTCTGTCTCTCTGTCTCTCTGTCTCTCTGCCTCTCTGCCTCTCTGTCTCTCTGTCTCTCTGTCTCTCTGTCTCTCTGTCTCTCTATCTCTCTGTGTCTCTGTGTCTCTGTGTCTCTGTCTCTCTGTCTCTCTGTCTCTCTGTCTCTCTGTCTCTCTGTCTCTCTGTCTCTCTGTCTCTGTTTCTGTCTCTGTTTCTGTCTCTCTCTCTCTCCCTCTCAAAACCAACCTCTCTTGAAGCATAACTTTGTAGAGCACATAGCAAAATCGAAGTTGAACCAAACACAGTAATATGCTAATTACCGTTGATATAATGGCCAGAACCAAATCAGCAACAGCTAAAAATTGGGATAGTTCATTTTTTCCTACTTTTTTACCTACCTGATGACTTCAAATAGTAGCACAAATGACCGTTGGCATCCTCTGGGTAATTTGGGTCATTTTGGTAAAAATTTTTTACAGGATCCGGGCAGGGATGATGTACAGCATAGTTATAGAACAAAATGAAGAAAATTAGATCAATAGCAACCCAGAAGATATAAGTACACTGAAAAAAAGAAGGAAAATAGGATATTTAAAAGAAAAACTCACGATAAACAGGCAGTATGCTGTGACGTATCCGACTTTCCTATGGCGAACCCCAACGGAGAGGACGAAAACGAGGGAGAAGCAAAGACTTATTTCGATGAAGTAGAAGAGCCAATTGGAGAACCAAAGGAGACATAGGATTTGGGAGACTAGGATAGTTGTGGCAATAATTCCCACACACCCCTGAAAAGTATTGAAATTTGAAGTATAAATGCCAATCAAAATCTGCCAAAAGCGGCTTTTGCAGCAACTTTTGCAGATCGCGATGACCCAGATGTAGCTGTCTTCAAATTGGAATTATGCCAACAAAATTAGAATGTTCTAGTGATCCTCTGTTGACATTGAAGTTCGTAGTCTAATCAGTAGACGACAGAGCATGCTTTGCACATTTCCGCAATTAGCATATGATTTAATTTTGGCGACAGCTATAAAATCGCTTTTCTCAGCGGACGCGGCTAATTTCTAATTTTTCACTACTATGTCCCCCCCCCCCCAGAAGAATATCCTGCTTTAATTGTTATACCTGTGTAACTTATATGGCTTAAATACCAATTTTCCGTTGAGTTATTAAACAAGTTCCGGTGTTTCAACAGTGTTTCAACCTATTGAATAGAGACAATTTTGCTGATAATGAAAATAAATATGACTATGAGACGAACATTCACCGTTTTCGAGATATTACGCTCTAAAGTCACTGAAAACCGATGACCAGTTCCTCCTGGGTGCCCGGTGTTTACAAGGAATGCTAATAAGACGAATTTTTCTTTGGATGAAACATTAACTGAAAATTAGAAGAGTGCGAAGCAATTTTATAATTTTTGAGTTTTACCATTATTGAGCCAAATTTTTTCT
The DNA here is from genome assembly GCA_964057215.1 of Oscheius myriophilus. Classification (NCBI taxonomy): domain Eukaryota; kingdom Metazoa; phylum Nematoda; class Chromadorea; order Rhabditida; family Rhabditidae; genus Oscheius; species Oscheius myriophilus. The sequence continues at coordinate 18,645,601 of OZ059902.1, forward strand.
CAAAATACACTATTTTCATTTGTTTTGAAAACGTTATGGAAATAAAATTTAAACTTTTAAACATAAAATTTGCAGCAAAATTTAATGTTCTGAACCGTGAGGTTTACATTAAAAAAAACAAGAATGAATTTTTTTTCAAACAAAACTCGTGTAGTTTTTATATTTAGCGAACCCAAAATTCTTAAAAATTAGGTTTTTTATCGATTGGAACCATAACCCGGTCAAAAAATCGATAAAGCTCCAAATGTCTTAGAATAATATTTATTGACCAAATAAATGTATCTAATTTTAGTTGGGCTGGGTATTTAGTTGGGCCGATTTCGATTTTAGTTTTTACTCTATATAGCAGACATGCAGACGTGACTATTAAAGGGACAGGTTTTCATTTCATTTTTGATCGTGTACAATCGGAAATTATGTGAATTAAAAACGCTAAATTGTCTCGCACCCTCCTCGTTTCTCAGCCAATTAGAATGAAATTAGACTCATTAGAATGCCCTGTAAATGCCGGACACGCAGGGCGTACTGCCCGTCTGACGACTTTGAAGAAAACGGTAAATTTTTGACCCAAATGGCAATTTTCATGATCAGCGAATTTTTCTCTCGTTATTGAGCCAATGTGTAAAAACCAACCTGACTGTCCCTTTAAAGAAATGTCTTAAGCTCCCTAAAAAATCAAAGAAATAATGGTAAAATATATTTATGTTTCTTTGTGTTTTGTCTCTGTTTTGTTTTTGTTTGCTTTGGGTTCCTGAAACACTTTTGGAGCTAATTTTGAACACATTGAAGCTAGTGAACCTTACAGCTTACCCGCGTTGGAACTTTTAATGAATGCTTATTAAATTATAAATGTTCCACTCGCTTTTTGTTTCTTCAGAATTTCAAAACACTTGTATCCAAAACTGTGTCCTTGCCTGTATCGCCTTTTGAGATCAGTCGTTCCAAAATACGTTATCACCTTTCCCTGCTGACGTTTCTATTTGCTCTTCCGCTATTCCGAGGAAACGTGAGAAGAGTTTACGCGAAATTTCTCTGAATACTCAAGAGGAAGGCAAACAGAACCAGCTGATTGGGACCTGGTTTCAGGAAAACAGAGTTTAGTCTTACAAAACAAGTCGTTTTACAAAGTTAAAAAATATAAATTGAGAAAATACTGATTTTAGGGCGGTATTCCGATTTCGTACGGGTTCGTGTTCAAAAAATTGCAATGACTTGAAACTAAAAAGACAATTTTCCAGTAATTTTTTTTGTGTTCATGAACTAAACTGTACAACAAATGTGTTACTCAGGGAAGTAGTTGAAGCCAAAGGAAAAAGTGGTAAAATTTTAGTTGTGAAAATGACATTTTTTGGTTAATTTTGTAGAAACAGCTGTATTTTTCAGAAAAGTCGTTTTAAAAAAATGGGTAGATTGAAAAATAGGTTAATTAAATATATTTTTAATTGCTGAAAAGGGTTAATTGCAAAAGATCGTACGATTTAACGAAATACAACGTGCGAAAATAAATTTTTTTATTAATATTGAGTGAATCTATGGTGTTTTCGCAAGCCCCGCTCACTTTTTGAAACTAAGCTTCAAATAAAACCTTAAGCAATTTGGGTACTTAAGTACTTACGCTAACGGGATAATTGCACAGAAGCCGAGGCTCATTTTCGTACATCGAGGCAGCTCGGGATCGATGTCGGGGCAGAGTGATAAGCGCACGGCAAATAGAATGACTAAGGAGCTATTGGCACACAGACTGCCCTGTTAGCGAATATCAAATATGGAAAGGGAGAGTTAGTATGCCATTGCGGGTTTTAAAGGTTTTGGGATAAAAATTGATTCGATAAAGTTTGAAATTTGGGAAAACAAATCGAGTCATCGCTTTGAAGCAAATGAAATCTCAAGCAGTTCTCGCAAATTATTCTTCGATCAGTTTGGCTGCGTACATGGCCTGAGTATCCTATTTTGCAGGCATCGGTATATGTACAACATAAAAATATTGGCACGTTGCAATAAAATAGTTATGGAATTCACCATAAAGATGATCAGTCACATAGTTCTCAAAGAAGGGCCGGCCTGCGGGCCGAAGCGGGCCGGGCCGGGCCGAGAAAAGTGTCGGCCCTGCCCGGCCCGTTACGGCCCGGTTTGTATACGTGTCCAATTAAAAATTCTTTAAATCGTTATTTTAGCTTACGTCAAATTTTTTAAAACCCGAAAACACTTTCATTATACTTCTATTACACATTTAAACTAATTTTAAGTTAGCAAAAACATAGTGTCCCGACCGGGATCGAACCTTGGTCGTGTGGGTGACATTTTGACTGGGTGTTCCGAGTGGACGGGCCGAAGCGGGCCGCGCCGGGCCGGGCCAAGACGGTCCGGGCCGGGCCGAGGATTTTTTTCAAGCCGGCCCGGTCCGGCCCGGCTCGTGAGAACTATGGTCAGTCAAGGGATGGTCAATTTTTATGAGTTATTTTTGAACAGCTGATTTTTCTCATTTGGTCTGTAACCTTCCTAGGGCCCAACTAGGCCATTTTGAAACTTTTAGGTCAATATCAAATTTTTGACTCGGGTTACGGTAGGGTACTGTAATTTTTTGAAAATTGGTCAGAATGACTGAAGCTAAAGTTTATTTGATAGCTTATGCAGTGAATAGATCTAAACTATCACTTAATTGACGCAAATTTCGTGCAAAGTGAAATCTTACAGTTTTGAAAGTATCTAATTGCAGTTTTTCCGCATTTTTCGACCTTAGACATAAAAGTTGCGCAAAATGACAGTACTATGGTTAATTTTCGCGTGTTCTTGCGCACATTTTGAAAAATTAAAGTCTGAAAAACTCCGCGACATTGATAACTATAATCGACTTTGAAGATAAATTTTTCCATCGATTTTATGAGGAAATCATTTTGGTAGGTCCAAAATGTTTTTTGCTCGAAAAGTAAACCAAACTTAACAAAACAAAAGTTTTTTGGACTTAAAATCTGCAAAATGTGCACAACAAATTTGCAAATCTTTCTATTTCACTAGGCTCCCAACCGGCCCCCAGCAGATCGAGATGAGCTCTATACCGTTTGAAAGAGAATTAAATTCTGAGTCGAGTAGAGAAGTTCAATTTTGCTAAACGGTTTTGATTTTTGAGTATCGATCGATTTTCGTTGGCTCGGCGCGGCTTTTGAGAGAGCGCTTGGCATTTTCGCGGACCGGGCGCCGCGAAAATCGGGTGATACTCAAAAACCAAAACCGTTTAGCAAAATTGAACTTCACTACTCGACTCAGAATTTAATTCTCTTTCAAACGGCATCTCGATCTGCTGGGGGCCGGTTGGGAGTAGGAAGGTTATGGACCAATTTTGAGCCAATTCTCAGACTGTCAACTTTTGCCTAAGACCTTAGAGACATTTTATTGATTCTTTTAACGTTGGGGGTGCAGTACACTTGGATAACGGTAGTTCAAATTCTTTTCTACTTATTTAGGATTCGACAAAATCACACCCAGAATTTTTCATCAAATAACGAGTATTGCAACCAGTTCGAACTTTACATGAAAAACATTGTATTACAAAAAATATTAAAAAAACTTTTTTCTGAATATTAATTTCTTTTTCGGAATAATTTGGCCTAAAATGGAAAAAGTGGTTGGCGGTTTGAGGCCAAAATCGTTTTCATGAGAGTTTTCCAAGAGCTGAGGTTAGGGTTTTGTTTTATTTATTTTTTAAATTTGACGAAGGAAGTTTTCGAAAAAGAAATAAAACGAATGCTCTTTGCAAATATCTACTAGGTATAAAATGTATAAAAATATACACATAATGTATAAAAAAACCACTTACAAAACAACATGTTTTTGCTGAATCGCATAAACAGCACAGATATATGGAAGGACAAATCGCTTTGATGCCAGGGTATTATAAAAACGGCGCTAATTAACATATTTAAAAAGGTTGCCCTTTTTTACCTGCTTTTGAAATAAGTGCGCCGACGATCGCTTTTTTGTATTGCCATATTGACATTTCCCGTTTTGACCGCTGTTTTCCCCCTTCTCTCTAAAATTTTTACAGAAATAGATGAATTTTTGTTTTCAGAAAAACTATTCGAGCACTACAAATTTCGAGGACGAATTGAAGCCAAAGAAATCTATTAGAATATCAGGTATGTAGGTTTTGAAAATATTTTTTGTTTTGTTATTTTCAATAATTTGTTCTGATTTATAACTTTTTGAAATTTTGCTGCCGACAGCTATATAGACAGCTATAGCTATAAATCGATATTGATTTTTGACTTGAGTTACCGTACTGTAGATTTTCAAAATTAGTCAAATTAAGGCGCAGTTTCTGAGGGATTCGACAATGACCAAATTACTCTTAAAAATTCAAACTTGTCCCAGCAAGCCCAAATTTTTGGTGGAGGCTATGTAGGGCCCACCACTAACAAAAACAATAGTAAAAACCGCTTCTGTTTAGTCTTCGCCAATTTTACTTCTTGGCGGGCCCGCAAATGTAACCCTGACGCAGTATTGCGTACGGATCCTAAAACACACGATTTTCGTACGCAAATTCGCGTTTGGTGACATTTGCACTGAGCTAAGAGCGAAATTGGGCAAAGCAGCATTGGCGACGACTTTATACCCTCCGATTTTCTGATGTTAAAAGAAACGTTTTTCGTAAAACGTGATGTAGTGAAAAACACCAGTCAGCATTTTCCCGTTTTTTGCAAGTTTTTGAGAAAAAACCCAAAAACGCTAACAAAATGGCAAATTTTTCAGTTTCCGGCCGAAAACGTATTTCCAAGTTTTTGGGGTTTGCCCAATTAAAAATTTAAATTCAATTAGCCACAAAATGGTTTATATAAGAAGGTGATTCTGAGTAATTTTAAAATCGACCGTAACACAGGGCTACCTACCGTAACCTGGGACTTGAATATTACCCGGCTCCAAAGTTTCAGAAAATCTTATTTGGGTCATAGGGAGGTCATATGCAAGTTTTCAGAAAATCAAATTATTTTCTTTTTTTATGCCACTTGTCTGTTCGACTTCTACATAGATGGCGCGTAAAAGAATTTGAAAACAACAAAATTCACATATATTGTGAGCCAAAAAGTTTGACATACGTGAACTTATAAAAAATAGATAAGCTTTACTTATTTTGGAATGTCATGCAAAAATGTTTTTAATATAAGTTTGCGAATAATATACGTCGTTCTGTAACACAGCATCTTAACAAGATACGTTCATTTTGTATTCAACGGGTTTATTTATTTTTTGGTTTAATGTATTTATTTTTACTTAGGCACCACAACAATTTTTTCAAAATAATTTTTTTGAAACGAATTGTAGCTCACCAAATTTGCCAGGTTCTAACTAAGAAATCCTTTTTTGCAGAAGTCAATTTGATTAAGTTTGAGCGAAGTTAGGTCACTTTAACTGAGGCACCTGAAGGCACCGATTTGCGGTCCATGCGGCATGCGGGATGTGGCTCATTTGTAATCAAGGCCCCGTTGCTGGCGCGGCGACCCTTTCTCATAGCCGAGTGGAAGTGTGTTTGATGGTCGTTCTGCGGTTGAGTTATACGCCGTAGATCGACACTTCCTTTGTGATTTTTCTTTTGCGTGGTAAAAGAATAGAGAATTCATTGTTATAAAGCCCAAATCATCTTTGCTTTTGTTCAGTTTAGCCAACCACAGCTGCTTTTATAAGTTGACAGTGATTTATAAGAAATCCCAGTGCATTAATGGTCATAAATTTAAACTAATGTTTTTGAAAACTTAGTAGAATAGCTCAACTTTTTCTATATTTTAAGCAGTTTCTGACAAAGCAAAAGAAAAAGGACAAAATCGGATCCGAACCCGGGTCACCAGCGCAACAGTCAACTGCTTTGGCACTGCACTAGTCTGCACCAAGGGTGGCTGATCAGCGGGCCGGGCTGGGCCGGGCCGGGCCGCGAAAATCTGAGGAACGGGCCGGCCCTACTTTTTTGAAAATCTATTTTTAAATGTAACTCTTTTCAAAGTCATTATTTTCAAGTTCTGTTTGTTGCTAAACATAGTTCTAATTGTGCAAAACATACTGTGTAAAGGAGGATTCGAACTACCCTATATAAATTTTGTATGTTTTTCATGGCCGAGTGGCTAAGAGGTCGGACTGGTAATCCGAAGTTGCCCCAGTTCGATCCCCTGCCGGCAAAACTTTTTTGCCATAGTTGTTTTATACATTAGGTACAATAGAAACGTAATTCATGCACATAAATCGTGAAAATTTTTTGACCTCGGGCCGCGGGCCGGGCCGGGCCGTGAATTTTTGGAGAGCGGGCCGGCCCTTGGTCTGCACCTTGAAGACGGGTCATGTCGCGGTCTTATAAGTAGTCGTGAATCAGGTAGCACGGCGCCAACGAAAAAGTTAATTAAAAAACCAACGGCAATCTAGTTTTGCACGAATTTTTTTTTGAGGCATGCATGATAATCTTACTTATCTATAAACAAAAGATCTCGAGTGTTTCCCACCTAAATGGGCTGAATAATCCCTGTTTCACTTTTGAATGTCTCGCGTAAGTTTGTTTAGAGGTTGACAACATAGCTCAAATTAGGTGAAAAGTGTTTATGTTAGCGCTCAAAATGATAAAAAAAAACATGATCTATCCAATAAGCAAATAAAAAGTCATGGTCATCGCGCAACTTGACGAGAAAAACTTGACGTTTGAATGAATTACTAAAATTTACCAACTTTGAATGGATGGTGTGAGCGATCGGCAATATGACATTTTGATTTTAACGTCTCAAAATGTTGCAAGTTACTTAAAAAATTATTATTAATCGGTAACTATAGTGTTCTTGACATGCAGCTAGGTTTTATGCTCAAAAAACCGTTTTTTTCAACTTTGAGACATTTTTAATGGAATTTGCTTAGATACAAAGTATTGTTAATTCTACATCAATAGATCAAACAATTGTCTCCATTTTCCTTTTTTTTTAAGTCAAAAAAGTTAACTTTGAAGGGTTTTAGAAGGGTAGGCCCAGAAATCGTGACATTTTTTTTGCGCCGGAAGTGCGGAGCTTGCGGTGCCTATTTTGACTTTTCATTTTCGCGTTCCAGGGTTTTTGCGTCCCAGGATATTTTATTAGCCATTTTTGCACATTCAAGCCATTTTTGCCTCTAAAAACTTCATTTTCAAACAGTTATAGTGTGTTTCCGAAAAACGGAACCGGTTTCGGCCAAAAACTGTAAAGGATGGTACATTAGGTCCCGCCGCGATCGCCTATTTTTCTACACTCTCCCCTTTTACTGCGCTATTTCGCTTCATTTATTTCTATTCACATTAATGTTTGTCAGTTGCTAAAAAGGAGCAAAACATCAAGGCCACTCAAAAGTCGAATGCCTTTATTTGGAAACAGACTATATCAAGGTTTTCCTTTTATGGAGCAATAAATGGCGGTAGGCAGTGGGTACTATAATCTGTGCAACATTGTGTTTCTTATCTTTACGGTGGATCTTTACAAGAAATATTATCAGCAACTTAATTATCGTAGAAGTTTTGGTGTTGACCCTGCTTAGTCAAAATGCGAAATTGATTCAGGTGTTTTCGTTAACATGGTTATAAAGGTAAAAATTGAAATCACCCTTTTGAAAGCTGGAGAATTAAAGGTACAGTAAGGCGGGTTTTACAGCTTTGGTTAAATTAAGAGAGAAAAATTCGCTGATCATGAAAATGCATATGACTATGGGTCGTAAATTTACCGTTTTCGTGAAAATACACTCCAAAGTCGCCGAAAACGGCCGACCATCCGCAGATTGTGCGGATAGCCAGTACGCCCTGCGTGTCCGTCTTTTACAAAGCATGCTAATGTGATGAATTCATTCTAAATGGATGAGAAAGCTCAGGAAATGAGGAGGGTGCGAGACAGTTTAGCATAGTTGATTCGCACCGTATCCGATCGAAAACGAATTGAAAAACCCTCCTTACTGCCCCTTTAAGAAAAAAGTGTTGCATTTTGCAAAAGATGGACAACCAGTTAGTTACATAAATTGTGTTTATAAAAACAGAGTATGAAATTACAAATAAACAACAAAATGCATTAAACGTTTTAACAAAATAATACAATAAAACAATTTGGTATACATTTTTTAAACTCAAATTGAAATTGCAAAATTGCAAAAACATAGAATATACAAGTTTAGAGGCCAATAAACGAAACTATAAAACAAGTAATACATGCACAGCAGGAAAAATTGGATCATTGGTATGACGCCACAAATCCACTTTGGGTTGCAGTGTAAGTAACATTGTGTGTATCTACCCTTCTGAAAAAAGTATTTTAATACATTTTTAAGTGTCATTTTTGAAATCAGCATGGAAAAATGACCTAGTTTAGCCCCATTTTAGATTTTGACTTAAAAACTCATAAATGGCGTCTGAAACATCGAAACGCAGCGACCACAGAAATTCAATTTTTGCCAATTTTCGGGCTATTTTGGGCGGTTTTTGCACATTTAAGTGGATTTTTAACAAAAAATAGTCGTCGATATTTTTCATTTTTAAAATCTTATTCGACGCCAAATTATGCGTAGAATTTGATGGTGTAAATAACTTTTCTGCACGAAATTTTGACAAGTGGTCAAAATCGCCAAAAACCTTTTTTTGGACAGGTTTTTGTGAATTAATTTTTTTCGGAAAGAGAAATCGTAGTAAGTCAAAGAAAAAAAAAGAATTTGCTACAAAATGGATTTTTAAATTGAAATTTCGTTAACGTTGAAATTTTTACAGTACCATTTGGGCACCTACCGTAACCCGGGTCAAAAAATTTTTTTCGGACCAACAGTTTCAGGTTAAGGTTTTTAGGCTATAGGAAGGTTGTACAAAAAATGTAAGCCCAAACGAAGCATTTTGAAAAGTTAAGACAGGGGTATGCTCGATATTTATGGAGACGACGTCTTAACAACTAAACTGTATTAAAAGCAAACACTCACTTGTTGTACTGGTAATATCGGATGCAATAGTAGACTTGCGTAACCGACAGGATTAAACTAATCGTCACCAGAACCATTCCGGCGATAAAGAAATCCACGAACCAGGCTGAAAGAGCATTTCTTTCAAAAACTTCTTTCAGAGCAATTTACCGTTTACTGTATTACCGATGCATATATTATGACCATTAGTCTGTAGGCATGGGTTATTTTCAATAATAACGAAACCCCAAATTGTTAAACCGGCCATGATCAGCATATACACGCAATAAGTGATCTGAACAATTAAAATAGTTTGTTAAATGCATCGAAAACTTACAAGAAGACCAACGTATACTATGAGAAATGTATGGTTTTTTTCCATAAACGCCCACAAAAAGAAACACTGTATTTACAATGCACAGAATAACCACTATGAAGAAAAGAATTAGCCCTCCATCAAAAAACAAAGCGGCGGCTTGGAAGCAAAGATCAACAATTGCCAAAATTTGGATGAAAGTCCAAAAAGTTAATATTTACAACTAACTAAACTAAGAAAATACTCTTATGGGCAAACAACACGCTTTTGGTGCGGAGTTATACATGGCAAACGCGATTCCAATGGCACTGCAAATGATAATGGGATAGCAAGGCGGAACCTAAATAGTTGAAGATAAGACTTATTGATCGCTAAATTGCGCTTCTCTATTTTCATATCATAGTGATAAAAAAGAATCATGATGTAATAAGATTATCTTTATACATTTTTTGTGATTCTTGAACAGTTAACAAAAACTAAACGATGGGATAGTGAGCTACAAGAATCTTTTGAGAAAAATATAAAATGCCTACTATTAACATAAAGAAGAATCACTGTACTAATTAGCAATTACAAAACTAACGATTGAGACATTCGAAAAAATCCGATAACTGTTACAAGTGTTACATGGGGTCGTTAAACTTTTTACTCATCGAAATGCAACATTTAAATAAATTTTGGAGTCGGTCTCTGTGAAAATCGAGCAGTTCTCGGTCATACGGATTATGTCTTACTGAAACATTCCCTAGAGCATCCGATACGAAATTGATCAGAGCAGTTAAACAGTGTCGAAGGCTCACTTGCTATAACGAAGCATTTTTGCCCGCGAAATCTCAATACTCTTGCGCTAGGCGCCGCAAAGGCGGGGTCGGCGGTGGTAGCCCGAATCCATAAGAAATTTTGGTTTTTTAGGCGCGCGCGTGCAATTTTATAAAAACTGGATATGTAACTATTGACTATGGCGAAAAAACGTACGCGCAACACGCTAGTGCAAGTGGTTTTTGCGAATTTAAAGGTCTAACCTCTTTTTGGCCGATTTCGGCGTTTATACACCCGGACCGCGACTTCTGCTTTTCGATTCTTATTAACTTGATATTTGCGGTTTGAATGAAGTACAGAAATCGAAAATTCACGTTGGCGGTTTTTTGCAATTCTAGTTTAAATATGTAATTTTACAAAGCCAGCGCCAATATCCGTGCCCCGCTGATAACGCGGGAAAGCAAAATTTTCAAAACGCTATTTCACGAACTCCGATTACTTACGTTTTAATACAATTATTGGATAATTTTACGCACTGATGATGTATAATAGAGTATATTTATTATTTTAAACAACATAAATATCGCCATAACATCTTACGGCGGAATATCACTCATTTGCCGACTTGGCGTGCCCGCTGTTTAACGCCAGGCGGAAAGCCTGCGGCAGACTGCGATCTCGCCCCGCCCCTCGAAAGATTCAATTGAAAACGGCGGCCGCAAAAGACGCACTAAAATTAACATTTCTCCTTTCAAAGTTGACGAAATTTCAAAATTCAAAAAAAGTTTTGCTGTTACGATTTGGACTACAACCGTGGCTGAAAATAATCTTGAAATTGCAATGGTAAAATTTCGGCTTGCGGTCCCCATCTTGCGCCCCCGCCCTTATAAATGCACGATAAGTACAAAAAGTGTTGCTTTAAAAATTCAAACTAAAAACACAATATCTAAGTGGTTTTTTTTAATATTTTTCTATTGACATGGTTTTAGAGATAAATGAATCTCATCCTTTTCATGTGCTATTTCGTATTTCTTATCTTAACGGTGCGTGGAAGCGCATAACTAGAAACTATTCGAGATTCACGTAAGACGGTCGAGTTCCAGAGTCAAGCTGCCGTTTCAAAGCAAAAGACGTTTCAAACTGTTTTTCAAAAAAAAAAAAAAACAGCGTCTTAGGAAATCTACGTTAGGCCGTCATGCGGCCCTAATGCGGCCAAAGGCTCTTTCACTCCGAGGTTGTGAAGGGATGAGGAACTTAGTCATTCACCTTTCATTAGACTTGATCACCGAGGGACTTAGAGATTTATCGGTTTTGACAAATAGATGACTGTTTTATGCAATTTTTGACCGTTTGTATTTTTTTCCTTAACGGATCGATGGATACATCGCTACCTCATGCATAGGTTACGGTAATTATGCGTCTGACGCTCGGAGTAAATCAAATCCGCATCGTAGGTAATAAAATCACTGGGTTTCACAAAAAAACTAATTTAAATTTTACATAACTTTGATTTCAACTATTAAAAACACTGCAAACAACGAAAGAAACAAACGAAGCAAATTTTTTTAGGCTTTATTTTGACTTTTTTGCAAACAATATAAATAGGAAGCGCAATAACAACCAAATTGTTAAAAATATTTTCAATTGAATAGTTGCTTTTATGATTGCGTAATAATAAAACTGGCGCCCATAAACCTAGTTTTAAAAAAAAACGCAACTTTTCTTTGACCTGTTTTTGAAATAAGTGCGCCAACGATCGCTTTTTTATGTGGCCATACTGACAGTTTACGTTTTGAATCTTGTTTCCCCAAGTTGCTTCTAAAATTTACTAATTCTAGATTAATTATATTTTTTAAATTAGTTAAAAAGAGTCAAAAAACCTGGAAAAAGTGAAAAATTGTAATTAAAATTGCACTGTTTCGCATTATTAGACCTCTTGTTTTTTTAATCAGTTTTCTTTTTACTTATAATTATCTAGACCCCATCATTACGAAAAATGCCTTTGAAAGTGAACGTTTTCATCGATCCGATCAGGAAAAAATTCTTGGTAGGTCAAAAAATTTTTCTTCTTCATTTGGTGAAAATGTACACACAAAAAATATTAAAAACATGGTTTAAGTTGACTTCAACTATTTCGTACCCATTTCAAAGTTGAAATTTTTTTTTCGTCCCGATAATTAAAATATTAAAATATGTTTTCGGTGTACAAGAAAAAGTAGAATTCCATGGTTTTACTTACATTTTGCGCGTCTTTTAAGTCAAAGGTCGAAAAATACGAAAAACTGCATTTTCAAACGTCAAATCTCACTTTTCGAGGTTTTCTGGGCCCTGTGTGGATATAACTATATTTTTCACAATTGGGTCAGATTTGGTGTCTCCACGACTAAAGCTATTGAATTCCAAAGATTTCGAGTTTTTCAGTTTACAAAATTAGAGTACCCTACCGTAACCCAGGTCAAAAAATCGATATTGAGCTGAAACTTTCAAAATCGCTTGTGTTTGGCCTAGGAAGGTTTTATACCAAATCTGAACCGATTCTGAGACTATGACCTAAATTCTAGGGGGGATGGAGGTGGCCTGCTCGAGTTTCTCAGAGAAGCTGCCTGTCTTAAACTCACATTATAAAGTTATATATTTTTTGTTTACAATTTTTTGCTAATCTAACAAAACAATTTGGACAAAAAATCATTAAACGTCGAGATGAAAATCCATTTTTTAGCTGAATGTTTTGATAAGTTTCCTTATTCATTTTTGCAGGCCCAACTATTTAAAAAGTATATATTTATTGTTCAAAATGTTTTTGCGAACGGACTATGACATAATTTATTAAACTTTATTGATTCATTTTTTCTTGATGAAAAACACAAAAACTGAAAGTTGAGGTAGAGTATGGATCGAATTAAGACCAGACTTGGCCCATGCCGGCATAGGCAGCCGTGGGTTTGATATGACGCTCTGCTTCGTGAACAATTCTATTTCCACGGTTTGCACTGTTGATCCTGATGATTGCCCTAAAATGATCGTTTGTCATAACAATATTCATAATTATCCAAAATTCTTACCTTTGAAATTTGAAATACCGAACACAAAAGTAAACTTGCAGAAGTGATATAAGAAAAATCATCCCTGTCAAGAAAGAATTCATTATGAGTCCAGCGAGGGCTGAAAATTATTCATCTATCATCATATTAGACAAGTTTACCGTATGAACCAATATAAAAGCAATTGTGGTCTTCATTTGGATTCATCATGTCACATTTGTGATTTTCCGCATAAGCGTATAAGTATATTAGTAAACCGCACAGTACAAGGAAGTAAACAGTACATACCAACTAAAAAATTAATTGTTTAAGAGGCGAAATTTGACTTTAAGATGCGATTACCGTAGTTAATTTTAGACTTTTGGGCAATTATCGATTTTTTGTCCCGGGTTACGGTAGGTCACCCTGGGTCACTGTAACTTCACCATACCAGATAATATTCGATTTAAAATACAAAAATTTGAATTTTCTTTTAAATTAAAACCGAAGCAAAACAAAAACTAAAAGGAACTTAAAAACTTTTTAAAAAAATTAAAAATAATTTACCAACAAATAGTCATAATTCTGTATTTTTTTTGCATTTTTTTGCATTGACGTTTTACAGACGATTTGGAGTGAAAAAACTTTTCAACTTCTAAATTATCGTTTTCCCAAAGTTTCGAAACGGACCGTTGAAATATATGGCAGAAGGAATCAACGTCCAGCTATTTTATATGAACAATTTGTTTTTTGTTTGTTTTATTACAATATACAAGTTGAATTAAACCCAGAAATGTAAAAAATTATAACTTTGAAAATTCTACAATCTATTTCAACACTATGTTTTGAAACTTTTGGGAAACGATAATTTAAATTAAGCCAAATTGTCCTTAAAAACAAAAAGAATAATAATAATGCTCGCATTTTGGGCTCTGTGCACTAAAAACCGCAAAAAAAGAGTTTTTTAAGCAAATTATTTTATCTTTAAAAAAAAATTTTTTTTCTATTTCATTTGAAAAAAATAGATTTATATTGTTGTATTTGACATCAAATGCAATCTCATGGGGTAAATTTGGACCATTTTGAGCTGAGTTATATTTCTAAACCCGGTGACCTACCGTAACCACAAAAAATCGATAATCGCTGAAAAGTCTCAAAATAGTGTTTTTGGTCCATTTTTTGACATGTTGTCGCGTTTTTGGGGGTTGTTTACAAAGAAATGTTCTATGCAAAATGTCTTTAAATAAAAAGGAAAATTTATTTTTTTAAAATTATAAAATTGAGTTATTTTGGAAATAAACATCTTTTACAAATATTCCTAAATAGTGTCTCAAAATTCACAACATTTCAATTCGATCGGACCACTTTAAAATTTTATGCCCAAAGGCGTTTCGGATCTCAGAAGAAGCGTGTCAATCGCAAATTAACTCACTAGAAGGCTAACGTAAATGATGAGAAGGGCAGGCTTTCGTAACCAAAGGCCCACCCAAACAGTGATTGCATTGACCACGCATATTGCCAGAACTATGAAAATAATCCACACGTCGAGAAACAACAAATTAACCGTTTGGAAGAAAAGACCAAACATTGCCAAAATTTGGATGCAACTCTATAAGTAAAAATGTGTAAAATGTAAAAGAAAAAAAAACACTTACGCGAACAGTTACATTGCACAATGTCCTGGGCGGCGAGGCGTTCATGATTACTGCAACTGATAGAAACTTGCGATGCGCCAACAAATTTTGAAGAGATAAGATTAATCGAAGGTTATTTGGTACTAAAAGCCAAGCGCTGACTGTTTTTGTTGCTATTGATTGCACAAAATGCTAAAACAGAAAATAATGTGCTAAAGCCAACCCCTTTGCAATGCCAAAATTTGACCACGCCTCTTTTGTTACAGACTGATTTCATTAAGACATCGTCTCTGGCTAAACTCGGGCAGGAAAAAGTTGATAGCACTAGATTTTGCCCAAACTTGGTCTATAACGTTCCCGGGGTTCTCAAATGACGGGCCGGGCCGAGGGATATTTTGGGATGGCCCGGCCCAGCCCGGTCAGCCCGGGTTTAAACAATTAAATGTTTTTTAATAAATCGCTACAATTTTTTTTTCTGTTTTAAATTACTTAATAATGTTTGTTACTAACATATAAGTCAATATTAGACGTACAAAAAAGAATGTCACCGACCGGGATCGAACCCTGGTTGTGTGGGTGGTAATCTGACTGGGTGGTCCAAGGAAAACGGACCGACCGGGCCGACCGGGCCGAGCCGACCAAAATTGTCCAGCTGGCCCGGCCCGGCCCGTGAGAACCCCGAATCTTCCTATATGCCGTTTAGACCATTTTTAAACTTTCAGGTCAATATCCATTTTTTGACCTGGGTTACGGTAGGGTACCGTAATTTTGTAAAAATGGTCGAATTCTTTCGAAGTGGGTTTTTTCTAATAGCTTCAGTCGTGCATACACCAAATATAACCTTAAACCAGTGAAATATTTGTATACTTTTGCAAAGGACCCATAAAACGTCAAAAAAGTTTACGTTTAAAATTGCAGTTTTTCGATTTTTTCGACCTGTGTCTTATAAGGGCTGCAAAAAGCCACTATACTGTAAAAATGCGCCACATTTTTCTGAACAATTTGAAAAATTAAAGTCCGAAAAACTCCGTGACCATCATGACAAAAAGCGACTTTGAATCTGAAATTTTCCATCGGTTTGAACGGGAAATTTTTTTTGGTAGATCAAAAATATTTTCTTGCTTAAATGGATGCGAATGTGTATGGCGTTTAATAAAAATAATTTTTAAGTACTTTGAACTCGTTTTGAACAAAATTAGAGGCAAAATAAGTAGAATTTTATGATTGAAAATTTCGGCTAGCCTAAAAACCTATGCCCAGGTTAAAGGGACCGTCAGGGGCCTTTTCTGATTGGAATTGGGATGCATGCTAATCAAGCCATTTCAATTGAAGTGATTTTCCCGAACACCGCTCCAGACAACGGCCGTGCGCAAAATACATGCCAAGTCCTCATTAGCATACGATTCTGAAAAGGCCCCTGACGAAATGCAATAAAATGCAAAATTTAACTTGGAATGTAAAACTAAAAAAAATATTTCTTATTTACAGAAGCATACGCATTTTAGTTCATTTTATGAAAAAAAAAATGTAGAAGTGCAATAATAATATTTTTATTACAGCTCTTTCACAAAACAACAATAAAAAATGGTGTACGTCACAATTGCAACAAAAAATTATCAGCATAACACCAAGACTTGATTTGAGGTGAATTTTAATCACTAACACAATGCCAAATCAACTATGTGTTGCAGTAAAAGTAACACTTTGGGTTACCACTCTCCTGAAATTTTTTCTTAAATGTGTTAAAATCATATATTTACCTTTTATATTGGAAATATCGGATACAATAGTAGCTTTGCACAACCGACAATAGTAAACTAACTGCAGTCAAAACCATTACCGTGACAAAAAGTTCAATTAGTAAATCTGAAAACCATCTTTTTAAAGAAAAAGTGTAAAAATACCGCTAACTGGAGAATTAGTGCAATATGGATAATTATAACTCCATCTCCGATTACATGAATGTGTAGCAGTAAAAAAAATATATATCATGAAGCCGGCCATAATCAGAATATAAACGGAATATGTGATCTTAAAAAAATTGCATTTATTTTTTTAATTAAAACTTACGAGAAGTCCTACGTATACTTTAATAAATGAAAGTTGTTTCATGTAAACGGCAGCAAAAAGAATAATTGTGTTTACAATACACATTATAATTACTATTATAAACAGAATAATGTGTATTGTGACTCCACTGTCAAAATACAAAGTAGGGGCTTGAATCAAAGATCGACAATTGCCAAAATTTGGATAAATACCTACAATAGGTAAATATCACCAAAAAGTATACAAAAACCTACATTAATTGGTAAACAACAAACTTTCGGTGCGGACTCACGCATGGCAAGAGCGAATCTAATGACGTTGTAAAAGATAGAGGAAAAGGAAGGCGGAAACTAAATAGAAGAAGATAAGATTCATTGATAAGCAAAAAGTTTTGTTCATCAAAAATCAACATTTCATATCAGCACAAGAATTCAACAGTCGGTGCATCTTCTGGTCGTAGGAAAAACTTGATGTTGCTTTCAACACGGCCCTTTTTTTATATATACGGTTTATTCTCTAGGGCTGTTCCCTGAACCGCCAGAATGAATCACAGTTGCCGGCTTCAATCCCACGACGTTGACTTGTTGATCCCATATTCCGTTGATTCGGCTTCAAGTGCCTCCTGGCCAAGTTGCTGGTACAGCTCTCCTTGGGGGAAGCAGCGTCTTCTCTGGTCTCTGGGACGGTCGGGGAACTGTAGACAATTTCGGTGATCCATTTGGTTGGAGCTACGTCCTCACGGGGTTCCATTCCGGCTTGAGGACGGGCAATCCAGGCCCGGTTGGGAGAGCGGCGAAGGGACCGACCGCACGGCTGCGCGAGTCGCAGGAAAGATCTACTCTTGTGATCCAGCCGTGATTCGGGAGTAAATATTGTAGGCCCTTTTTAGCTTCCTAAAAAAAGTAAACGGTTTTCATAAAACTGGCAACAAGACATTATATAATATAATTAAAAGAAATTTGGCGTCGGTGATCGCAGTAGGTTTTCCACATTCCACATAACAATAAAGCAAAGATGAGTTATTAAGCAAAGATGAGTTTTGCTTGTTTGGGACTGATGTGCAAAACTGACTTACAAACTCGATAAGTGAATATCAATGCATAAAATTAAAACTGTTTTCCTTCAAAAAAGCGTTTTGCAAAAAACAAATACGAAGAAAGAATCTAAAAACGTTTTGCCTTCGGTAACAAAAAACCCACGGTTCAAAAAATACAGTCACATTATGTTTATAAAAGCTTTGGCATTCAAAGTCGAAATAACTGTTTAACAAAAATTTTAAACATTAGCATGTTTGGTGGATTGAAAACCGTTGCATTAGCCCTAAGCCCTAAAAAACTGAGGATAGAACCCCAAAGCTTGTGGAAAAAACACTGCGTGTTGAACAAAGATCAATTCAATTGTTTCACTAACATGAAGTTGTAATCGTACTTAAAGGGCAGTATGGGGCCTTTTCATTTCATTTTCGATCGGATACGGTCGGAAATTATGCGAATGAACTATGCAAAATTGTCTCGCACCCTCCTCATTTTCACAGCTATCTCTGTCAATTGGAAAGAATTCTGTTCATTAGCATCCCTTGTAAATACCGGACACGCAGGGCGTACTGGCCATCCGCACAGTCTGCGGATGGTCGGCCGTTTTTGGACACTTTGAAGCCAGGTCTATCGAAAACGGTACATTTCCGACCCATAGTCATATACATTTTCTTGATCAGCGAATTTTTCTTTCTTAGATGAGCCAGTGTTGTAAAACCCGCCTGACTGTCCCTTTAAATTTTGCTACATTGTAGTTTAAATATCTTAGTTTAGCTTAATTTGATCCGTTTGACACAAGTGTTTTGCATTTAAATAGTGTAGTCAACGTTGCTTTAGCCTTGTTTAAACTATCCTCTTATATAACAAAACGCTATGGTGTGTGTGTGTGTGTGTTATCTATCAGCGTAGGTACACGCGTTCATTTCCCAAGAGGGGGAGGGAGAGGTCGGCCGTAGGCACGTCACGTACTTCACGCCACTTTCACGGCCGAAGGCCGAATAATAAGTGGCCGTAGGCAACGAATGTTGCGGCCGCAGAGCGCTCAACTGAGCGGCGGAATGCCGCGTGTGGTGGCGGCCGCAGGCCGCAAGCCAGGAGGGTGCGCGCCGTAGGCGCGCGTACCCGACTGGTCTATACATATTGTATTTATTTATTTTAGTTAAACAAAATAGTTACCAACGTTATAACCAATATTTTTCGTATTTTTGAAAACAGTAGAATTAAGAATAGATTTTTTCTAGAGAGAGGTCATCAGTTACATATATCAAAGTGTTTATGAAAAGTGCACACAAAACAAACAGCAAAATGTATCACAATTTAAAAAGAAACAGCTTGAAACAAAAAATGTCTATTACTTAATATGAAATTTGAAATTTGCAATTATAAGGAGAAAAAAAGCGAATATCAAACCACTGGAACAAGACAGATATTTGATACACAAATGGAAAATTTTGATCACTGATTTGATGCTACAAAGCCACTTTGAGTTGCAGTATATGTGACATTGTGTGTAACCATCCACCTAAAAATTTATTATTAAACTGTTTCAAGTAAACACTGACTTTTGGTAACTTTGCAGAATTGACAGGAATAAACTTATCGTCACCAGAACCATAGCCGTGATAAAAATTCCAACGAACCAGTCTGAAACAACATTTATTAAAAAAATGAGCAATTACACCGTTTATTATAGAATCGATGCAGTATTGAACATTCCAACTTAATTGATTACACGAGTTGTCTACGATAATAATGAAAACCCAAATTGTTAAACCGGCCATGATCAGAATATACACGCAATAAGTGAAAAACTTTATTCTTCTTTGCATTAAAACTTACAAGAAGACAAACGTATACTACGATAAATGTAGGTTGTTTGCCATGAACTCCAACAAGAATAAAAACCGTATTAACAATGCACAAAATAACCACTATGATGAAAAAGGATTAATCCGCCATCAAAAAACAAAGCGGCCACTTGAAAGCAAAGACCTACAATTGCCAAAATTTGGATAAAAGTCTGAAAATCGCAATGAATAAAACCTGTTTAAAGTGAAAACTTACACTAACGGGCCAACAACACGCTTTTGGCGCGGAGTCATGCATGGCAAAGACGTTTTCTATGACACTGCGAATGATAAAAGAATGGCAAGGCGGAAACTAAATAGCAGAAGATAAGACTTATTGATTTGCTAATTTGAGATCACGACGTATACTGACAGATCATTTCGCCAAAACGTCACTGATGACTCGATGGATAGATTAAATGATAACAACGAATTCTGACGTATAGGTTTTTAAACTTTTTGTGCATCGCATGCTATTATAAAAACCTTTTTATAACAAAAGAAAACTGCGCTTGGGCTACAAATTTGTTTACAAATAAGAAGATTTCAAAATTATCATTAACTAGCCCTAACAATTTTGCACTTTGCATTTGCTAAACTAATGATTTAGAATTACGTCAAAACATTCAAAATAGAATCAAGTCTTTTTAGAAACTGCGTATTCAAAAATATGAAAAACTTATTTGTTTATTAAAAACAGCTCTTTTTTGTTGTTGATAATTCTACTTTAGCTAAAACGCTACGCAGTCTTTTTTGTAGACCATGATTTTAATCCATATCACTACAAATAACACCTATAGATTATATTGTAGTTGTTTCCAAGATTTGCTAAAAATAGTTTTAGAAAATTCTAAACACATTGGTTGTTTTTATTCACAGCTTGAAAGCAGAACACCATAAAAATATGAAAAATCAAAATAAAGTGAAAACGACTCATTGTCGATTATCATAAATTTAAAAAAAAAAACCCTGTTCAGCAACAAAGAAAAACCCCTTGTTAATTGGACTAAAACGCAAGAAACCAAGAAAAACCTTGTAAATGTACATTTTAGTGTATCATAAAATTAAAGAAT
This sequence comes from Oscheius myriophilus, assembly GCA_964057215.1. Lineage (NCBI taxonomy): Eukaryota > Metazoa > Nematoda > Chromadorea > Rhabditida > Rhabditidae > Oscheius > Oscheius myriophilus. Next base: position 18,666,252 of record OZ059902.1, read on the forward strand.
TACCACTCATTTTCCCTTTCCTCTCCATCGTTTATCATTTTTGTGAAGGTAAGTTATTTTTTATTCAAAAATGTACAATCCCTTTTTATAAAACCCTACCGTGTTTGTGTGTGTAGTGTATTAGCGTAAGTCCACGCGTTTATTTTCCCAGCGATGGAGGGTGAGTTCGGCCGTAGGCCGAGTTTCACGTTCTTCACGGCATTTTCACGGCAGAAGGACGAGTAATGAATGGCCGTAGGCCAATCTGCGGCCCCAGGCAGCAAAACAAAAGGGTGCGCGCCGAGGGCGCGCCTACCCTCCTGGTATACTAATATCTCGAAAAAAACTCAGCCGAACAATTTTATTTGGGCATATAACAAACAAACACAAGTTGAATTCACACATTATAAAAAGTAGATTTGATCACTGATACGAACTTGTGACGTATCCACTCTGATGTGTATAAGTTACAGCCTGTGTAACTCCTCGTCTAAAAATTGAAACAATTGAAGACACTAAAATGTTAACCTCTGGAATTGGTAATATCGGATGCAGTAGTAGGTTTGCAAAACCGAGAGAATAAAACTGATCACTGTCAGAACAATTGATGTGACAAACAATGCAGTGGCTGAAAAACACCGATTTTTGAAACATTGGCACGCTCACCGTCCGACCCTATCTCATAACAGGTATATGAACCAAAGCTAGAATACTGGTAACATTGATGATTTTCAGCATAACTATAGTGAGCTAAAAAGGCCGCACATCACCAAAAAGTAGACTGAATATGTAATCTTAAAGTGAAACTGACGTGGTTTCTGTAAATTAACTAACGAGAAGACTAGAATATACTATGAGGAGGATAGGTTTCTTCATATGAACGCTCACAAAAAGAAGAATTGCATTTACAATGCATGCTATAATTACTATGATGAAAACGATCAACCCGCTGATAAACAACAAATCAGCCGCCTGGAAGCAAAGTCCAACAATTGCCAAAATCTGAATGAACGTCTGAAAAAAATGTAAAGCTTACTATTGATGAAAAACTTACGCGAATGGATATACCACACAAGACTCTAGCAGATGAGTCATGCATGGCGATGGTGGTTCCAATCACCCTGAAAATAATAACACAAGGCTAAGAGGCGACTATAAAGAAGAAGATAAGCCTTATTGACTATATTTGTCTTGCCTACCGGCATTGATGACTTGGCAAATGACGTTACATACAAAATCTGACGTACTTGTCTTTATCCTTTTTTTGTACGCCAAATGAAATTATGAAAAACGAGCAAGAACAGCTTTATAAGAAGCTTTGTTCAATTGTTCTTGCGCTTCAATGAACAATATGGACAAAACATATTGATGTAACCGTGTCAACTTTTTTAGACAACATGGCGCATTTATCACAATGACGGTTTTTAGCTGTTAATAAAATACATTACTTTTGCGTAGTTCTTATATAAACGGTGGGTTGATATGCCTGACTAGAAACTGTTTCAAGTCCTACACATGGTTACATTACACAGAAAAATTGTAATGCAAAGACAACAAAAACATTTTAAAACCTGAGTGCAAACTGTAGTAAATATGGACATATAAATGACTCCCAACGAGAAAAAAATTCAGAAGATAAATCATAAGTTTATATACACGATGTTTTGTTTAAAATTTTTAAATGAATTATAGGACACAGCGTGGAATTTGAGTTTGACCCATTCATAAACTGACGCAGACTTCATTTTTTGATATGCTGCGACCGCTACCTAAAGGTAAAAAAAAAACAATTTACACATGAAGACGTGCCTTGTTATTTTGTCCGAGTAAACAAAAATAATTACGTTTAAAAACTTGATTTGATAACTAACTGACGTGCAGGTCTTTAACATTTTTAACCGTAAAAGAAATAACATGTTAAAACAACGGAAACAACTTCAAAAACAAATATAACAATTAACAGTTGTGTTCGTATAGAATTTTTGCGTTTTTTGCCCCTGCACGATAAGTACAAAATGTGCTGCTTTAAACTTGTAACCTAAAAACACGAGACTTTTATAACCTGATGGTTTTTGCTAACTTTCTTTATACACATTTTTCTAAGTCAACGAAACGTGTGCTATTTCGTATTTCTTATCTTAACGGTGCGTGGAAGTGCCTGACTAGGAACTATTTGAGAGGCCTACACTTGGCTACATTGCGAAAATAAAACTGTAATAAAAATACATTACAAACCATTAAAAACCTGAGTTCAAACTGCAGAAAACCATGCGACTGCCAACGTGTAAAAAATCACAAAACACATTCATCACAATCAAACTGATGAGTAAACATTTTCAGAAAACCGAAAATGTACCATTAACAAAGAAGTTTAATTTTTTATTGACGTCACATCCTTGTGAACACAACAGGCATATCTTGCACTGGTAGTGAAATAATTGCTTGTGGTGAAGGCATCTGGTATGTTACAAATTGAGATGTCGGTTGAACAATTCTTCTAAAAATAAACATGCATATAATATAAAAAATATGCATACTTTTGGAAAAGGTAAAGGCGGGTACAGTAAATCATCTGCAACAGACATAAAACCCAGCTAATAACGGTCGAAATGCTCGAAATCCCAATCATGCTCCATCCTACAAAACCAAATTAAGAAATTGGTATTTGTGTTCATACCGCCTATGCCTCCCATATAGCAGTACAAATACATCTCGGAATTACTGCAATCATTTAAATATAATCTGCTAATGTTGTTCAATGCAAAATATATCAACCATCCAAGCTGCCATCCAATAAAAGTGCAGTAAACTCCCTAAACTTACAATGCTGTGAAAACATGAAAATTGTTAATACTTTAATAAATTAATCAACTTTAAATTTACTTACCAACATAACCACGTAAGATAATACAAAGCCTGAACGATCATAGACAATGCCTACGTAAAGCAACAAAATATCCCATATGCAAACAATGCCTGATGTTCCAATTCGAATTACACCAGTAGTAAAGAGTAAAGCAATAAACTGGGAAACAAAGACGAAACCAGCCAATATTTTGATTGTTTTCTGCAGAAAAGAGTAATAACAGTAATAGCAACAAGTCAAACTTACTATCAAACTGCTCGAAGGTGTTGGTGTAACGGGCATTTTTGTTGCAAAGCAGTCTTTGGTTGGCAAAGCTTGGCTCCAGATTTTGTACGGCGGATTAAATGATAAGAAAAGATTTTCACACTTGATTCACGGCTTAACTCACCGTTACGGCCCGCCTACGGCGGTCCTCACTCCTGGATTCGGCGGCCTTCGGTCGCCTCAAAAGGATCTCACGGCCTTCGGCCGTTCGTTTTCGGGGCCTGCGGCCGCTCGTTTTCGCGGCCTGACGTCGACGCGCACACGTATACGCTCGGGTCAGGTACCAAGGGCGGCCGACAACTCTGGCGCTTCGCGCCAGAGCGGTTCCCGGCCGCCCTTGGTACCCTTCCCTCGCTCCCTCCCGTACCGCACCATCTCCTCTGCCCCTTGGAAATGAAGAGCGGGGGTGCGAACCAACAGAGTCCACTCCTCCATTGTATTAATAGACTGTTGCAAAAATTATATCCATCAACATGAAGTTGAAAACTTTAAAATAATGATTTTATTTAGTTTTACAACCGAGTACAATATTGAGGTTGCACAACACTATCTTCTCTGGGAACCTGGTAGATGACGTTTTGATTTCCTGACGAGCGAAACTTTTTGAAAATCAGACTGTTCTTAACAGAAAGAAAAGTTACTTCAGAAACAAGTACAACTTTATGCATAAAAACATTTGTAAAAGTGTCACAAACCAACTGAAGGCTGTCAAAATTGTTGAAGAGATAATCATTCCCAAACCTGAACCTTGTTCTTTTTATTGTTGTAAGAGTTACCGGTTGTTGCAAATCTGCAATATATATACGGACAAAAAGTTCTTACAATATGCAAAGGTAAAGAGGTGGCAAATTTAATTAAGATACCGAGTTGCACACCAATATACGCGCAGTAAACACACTAAACCGTTTTACATCCCTCATACAAATTGAGCCACTCGCACAAATAAATTTTCAGAACAAACTTGTGCACAACTATTTCTTTTAAAATCTAATTACACTTACCAACATTACAATGTAAGTCAAAACAAGGCCATAACGATCGTGGCGAACTCCAACATATATAATCAAAATATCAAAGAAACAAACAATTACTGCAGTCGCAGCTTGAATTGCGGTAGCTGTAAACAGCAAGGCAGCCGACTGAGAAAGAAACGCAACAATGGCGATAACTTGGATTGTTTTCTAAAACAAATGTATAAAAATACAACCAATTAAACTCAAAAATGCCAATAGTAACCTACACTTAAACCGCTGGAATAAGATGTCCCAAGCATAGTCCACTTGTGGAACAGCGCTCTTCACAACCAAGCTTTTTGATAAGACATGTCACGTGCTTGATTGTTTATTGTCAAAAAGGTGTAAAAAACAACAAACAATCAAACTTGCAATAAAACTGTTTAAAAGTGTTACGGGTCGCTTTGTTGTAAAGAAGGGCAGATCTTTACAACGAAACGGCCCGTAACACCCTTTAAACGGATTTGTTGTAAGTTTGATTTGTAGATAAGCAAAGCTTGGATTTAGATTTTGAAGGGCGAGTTAAATGGTACCTAAACAAAAAATTCAAACCACGTTTATTGATGGCTTTACACATTAAAAGGAAACTATTCAGGCCCAGTCATATTTTATGCCAAAATACCCAACGTTAGCAGGACATTTTATTTTGCTGCAAACATTAAGTAAATCAAAACTTTCTTAATTAATTTAAAATAATACTTTTATTTAGCTTTACAACCGAGCAAAATATTGAGGTTGCACAACACTATCTGCTACAGGTGTCTGGTAAATGACGTTTTGATTTCCTGACGAGCGAAACTTCCTGAAAATCAAATAGTTTTTGGGACAAAGACAACTAACTTTAAAAACAAGTAAAGCTTGATACATAAAGACATTTCTACAATAGTCACAACCCAGCTGAAGGCTGTCAAGATGCTTGAAATTATAATCATTCCCAAACCTGAAAATCAGAAATGTGCCAATCTTGTTGAATACTTACCGGTTGTCCCAGTGCTACAATAGATGTACGAACAGCCACACCATCTTTTGCCCAAGGATGACGGTGTTACAAATTTAAATAATAAACCAAGTTGAAAGCCAATAAATGCGCAGTAAACACCCTAAAGTCAATAAATTTTAACACAAAAAGTTTATAATGAATCTACTTTTTATAAATTTTAGCTACACTCACCAACATAACAACGTAAGTCAAGACAAAACCATAACGATCGTGACGAACTCCGACGTAAATTATTAAAACAGCAAAGACACAAACAATTACAGCAGTTTCAGCTTGAATAACGGTAGCAGTAAACATTAAAGCACCCGACTGAGAAAGAAATGCAACAATGGCGATAACTTGGATAGTTTTCTAAATCAAAAGTATTTTCTCGCAATTTTTTACCTTTAAGAAATCAATAGGAACTTACACTCAAACCACTAGAATAAGACGTCCCAAGCATGTGTCAAATTGTTGAACCGTAAAAGCCCACAAGCAGGCTTTTTGATAAGACATGTCACGTTAAGTCCTTTCTTTAGCCCAGATTACGTATTCACCCGAAGCGAGCCAAAAATTGCATTTATTTACATTTCAACCATATCAACTTTTGCACAAAGTACAAATGACATTTTTTGGTAACACTTGCGGAAAACTTGACAAACGGAAAAACTAGTCAGACGACAAAAATTACTTTATGTGGACCAAAAGTGGTTCAAAAATCTGGACCAGACCAAAACAAATTTAAAACCGCGCTTCAGTTAAAACACATTTAAAAACAGCGTTTACTGTCATTTAAGGGTGGCTGATCAGCGGGGCGGGCTGGGCTGTGCCGAGAAAATCTAAAAAACGGGCTGGCCCGGGCCGGCCCCACTTTTTTTTTGAAAATCTATTTTTAAATGTAACTCTTTTCAAAGTCATTATTTAAAAGTTCTGTTTGTTGCAAAACACAGTTCTAATTGTGCTAAACATACTGTGTGAAGGAGGATTCGAACTACCTTCTATAAATTTTGTATGTTTTTACGGCCAAGCGGTGACTGGTAATCCGAAGTTGCCCCAGTTCGATCCGCGCCGACAAAACTTTTTTGCCATAGTTGTTTATATATTTGGTAAAGTAGAAACGCAATTCCTGCCCATAACTCGTGACAAACTTCTTTTTCAGCTTTTGAAGTTTTTTTTATTTTGCTCCACGGGTCGGGGTCAAAAAAACACAGGGCCAGCCCGGCCTGGCCCGGTCCGTAGCCACCCTTGCTGCCATTTGGCTTACCTAGCTCACTTTGCTTTTTCGGGGCCCCTTCGTAGTGTTTTATCTTTACAGGGCGTGCTCAACTACTTGACTGCACGTCCACGTCATTGTTACGTGAGAAGCAAAAAGCTTGATAAAAGAAAAGTTATAAAAAAAGCCTTTTTGAAAACATACCATATGCAACAGTATTTCGAAAACAAAACCTTATATTGCGAATCATCCTGCTGACCAAATTATATATAATGAAAACTCGCATAAGGTTTTTGAACATCAGCTTCCTAGAATTATAAGTTTTTTATCTGATGGGAGTAAGAAAAGCATTGGTTTTTTTTTGAAACCAACACTAAAATTTGTTGTGAATGAAATCAAAAAATACAATACTTATACAACCTCAATATAACCATTTCAAATCCAGCAATTTATTTTTAAAATATAATGTTTATTAATTACACTGCTTGCTTCAGAAAATTAAGTAAAATAAAAAAGGCTATACTTTGTTCAAGTTATTAAAACGATTGCTGCGTTGTAGTTGCCGTTGTAACTGGCTGTGGCTGGGGAGCCATCACAACTGGCTGGGGCTGATACACTTGCATAGGTGCAGTAGGCATATAACTGACAGGTTGAGGGGTCTGGTAAGTGACGGTTTGCTGTGCAGCTTGAGGCAATTTTCTGAAATAAGAAGTTATCTATAAACAACAGAAAGATTTACTTCAAAATCAGGTAAAGCTTAGTGCAGTAGATAATCTGCGCAATGCACAGAGCCCAGCTTATGACGGTGAGAATCGATGAAATTGCAATCATTGCCCCACCTAAAACTATGTATATTTCTAGGTACCATTTGGTTTTACCAGAAATTCCGCCAAGGTAGCAGTACAGAAACGTCCCATAGCAGTAACCATACATATAGTTATAAGAAAAAGAAGCGTAATAGCACAAAATTCCAAGTTGCAGGCCCATCCATGCACAGTATACTCCCTAAACAAAATTCAATCATTATGGAAAACTTGCAAAAATATGGCAAAAAATGATAACGCACCAGCAAAGTCAAATAAGTCAAAATGAATCCCGAGCGATGATGTTTAACTCCAACATAGACAAACAGAAGAACGAAGATGCAAACAATAATCACGGTCCCAGCAAGCAGTACGATCGAAGTGAAGAGAAGTGCAAAAAACTGAGCAAGAAAAACGAATCCCGCAAGAATTTTGATGGTTGACTGAAAACAAGTATACTTTATGTGGGACTACATGCCTAAGTAATGCAACAATTAAACACTTACGCATAAACCACTAGGTGGGGATGATCCTTGCATTTTGCGACGGTGCGTCAAGAACCACAGGGAACCGACTTTTGGATTAAAAAGGTGGCACCGATAAGACAAGCCACTGCTTGTGTGCTGATTCACGGCTTATCGCACGAAAAAGAATATTCGTGGGTTTGCTGCTAAACTACGCACAATGGTTGACCGTTTTGGCACATTAATGTCAGACAAAAAAAACATGCTGTTATAGACCATGTTCAAAATGTTTTTAGTTGGATTTGCTACTTGCCTAGAAATAACCAATAGCACTTGTGAAACTGTAAGAGAAACTGTGCATATGTACGCAGTTTAGCAGATATATTCAACAAGGTGTGTTTAATATAATGCAACGAGGCAGTCTTACTATCTTTCGAACTATTTTTATGGCTGCATGATTTTTATGCTACTGACAAAATGTTTTTGACAACGAAAAACACATATGTTTTATAGTAGACAAAACGTAAAACACAATAATTCTGCAATTTAACTCTGACTTGGGAACTAATCACATTTGTTCGTCATTATTTGAAGAACAAGGCTCTTCGCAATTCTTATCTATATAGCTCTTTCGTGCAATTGACTGTATCTTTCCACATCATTGAGTACGTGAAAACCCGGATTTGATCATGTGAAAAGGAAGATAACACTTTTTTCCAGAACTTTTATGTTTTAAAAGTGATTTTAGGCTGCACAATTATTAGTACAGACTGTTTTTTTTTGTTGCCTGGACGTTGTAGCTAACGATACAGACAACATTTTTGAAAGATTATTACAGACGGAAGCGTTTAAGAACCGTTTATATTTGCATCCATTTTTGCGCAAATTTCAAAAATACGATTAAGTTTTCTTTGTGAATTTATTCACTTCTCTGAATACCCCTTAGAAAATTAGGTAAAGCATGTTTTGTAGTGTTTTGTAGTGCGCCCTAAATTTCTTGCACACAAAATTAAAAACGTCCATGACCCTTTATCTCCAGGGATAAATTTTTCTCTGGGATGAATTTGTCCCCCCGGGGGATAAATTCAGATATAACACATTTTGGTGAGTTTTTCAACGATTAACCATGCTTTTGTTATATTTTTGTTTCAAAACACTAGACATTAAATGCTTTACTGAAATTTCTGGCAAAATTGTGAAAGTTCAATGTGAGAACCATAAAATATCCTGAAAATGCTTTTATCCTAAATTTATCCCCCCCCCCCCCCTATGAAGATGAGTCAAATTTATCCCCGTGGGAAAAAATTTATCGCCGAGAATAAATATCTATGCATACTGGTGCAAATCACAATGAAGTTGAACTGCTGCACTTACACATCATTTTTCCAAGAAGGGAATGATGGGGCTTTTTCGAAACGCTTATCTTTACGACCTTATCTTAGTGCGTGACTGTCTTTTCGTCCATTATTTGGGACGTACGCAGGGGGATATGTTTTCAAATATCACTAGTAAACATATTATTGATGTAAGAACTTTTATGACTCAGGAACGACATCGTATGTATTCGAAACAAAGTCCGTGTTGCAGAGTTAGCTGTCTAGTTTAGCCTGGTTGGTGTACCCTTCACTTAATTGTTGCGGTGCCGACGGTACTGCATTTTCTTCCGGAGGCGCTGTCGGTTCATTTTCGGGCTGTTGGTCAACTGGAGGGGCAGAAACATCAATCTCTGTGGGTGTACTGTCTACGTCAATTGGAGGAACTGGTGGCAAATATGGGGTTGTGATAAAAGGAATTTGTTTACTCATCACAGTTCTGAAAACAATAGAACAATTATAATAATTTATACCACACCTTGTTGTTTTCACAAATCTATAAGCTATGATTCCGTAATACAACTGCGTTAAACAGAGGAAAATGCAAACAACGTTAAATAGTATTTTCAAGGCGAAAGCAACATCATCTGAAACGAATACGGTCCAGGTACTGGCTGAAACCTTGTGTAAAAACATACTTAAAAGTGTTTGTTATTGTTCCTAGTTTAGTATGTAGGAGGTTTTTAAAGGCAGTGTGTCACCAAAATTCGACTTAGTCAGAATTCGAAACTTACATTTTGCAAAGTTAGACCTTTGGAAGACGATTTCAACAATGAATATATTTTGCCAAAAATGTATTTTAATTGCTTATATTTGGCTCCTCAAAGTTTTCGCGCCAAATTTTTGAACTAAAATTGGCATACCGCTCTCTCCATTTCTAATGGTTAAAACGGCTCTATATCTGTGTACAGGTCCACCGTACATGCGTTCATTTTTCATGACACATTGCCTTTAAAGAGCGGAGATTTAAAAGGAGTTGCGAAAAAACATAACAAGCTGAAGACTTTGCAATTTGAAAACAGAGATTTTCACAAAACAAAACATAACAAGCTGAAGATTTTAGAAAAAAAAGAAAAAAGAAATTGACGAAGAACTTGAAAAACTTTTTCAATTTTCAACACCTTACCCGTGCCGGGTCATTTAGAAACTTTTGGTCGGTCCGTTCGGTCCTTGTACTCTGGACCACCCAGTCAAATTTCCTTCCACACGACCAGAATTCGATACCAATCGGTGACATTGTTTTTTTGTACAACAAAAATAAACTTATATGTAAGTAGGGACCGCAAAGGCGGCTTCCGCGCAGGCAGCCCGAAATGCTAAGAAAATATGGTTTGAATGGCCTGCGCGCGTATTTTTATGAAATCCTCTATTTTAAAAACGGAATACTAAGTAAAATCACACGACAAAAACGATGGATCAAGTTAAAACACCAAATTCCATCACAATTGAGCAGAAAAACGCTATTTTCTTCGTTTTATGGCCATAATTTCCAAGTCAGGTCGGGAGCACTCAAGGGATCTTGACTATTATGTTTAGTATTACATGTTACACAAAATAAACTAATAAAATAAAAAATCCATCCTCCCCGAAAAAAGTTGTCGCGAGATTTCTACGTTGGCGACCTGTATTTCGTCAGGGGTAACAGTAAAGTAATCAAAATGGCTGTAGAAACCCTCTAAATACTGTTTCCCTTTAGAATAAACAAACAAAACAAGCTAATAATCAAGAAAGTTAAAATATATAAAGTTTTACTAACAAGTATCACTTCTAGCAAGATTTCAGTTCCCTCCGGAATACAAGCAAACTAAGGGCGGAGCACTTAAGAGACAAAATTATTTTGACAAATTAGGTGTTATTCTATATTTTAAGAATAAAAAATGCATTTTCCATCCTCCCCCACGTTAACAATCTTTATTTAAAAATGTAACTTTATTCTTTTTTGGAGCAACTTTCGCGCTCCGCTGCCAGAAGCGCGCTCCATTGTCAAACGTCACATTTTTCCCAAGATCATTTAAACGTGTTTTTTTTTTCATTTTCGAGGTAATTCTGGTTTCATAAATACGAGAAAAATATGAAAAATCATTCCAATACATAAATACTTTCAAAATGATTCAAAAAAAGTGATTTTCAACATAAAAGTGTGAATTCGGAAAGAATTGTTGAGAAACAGTAAATATATTTGCCAACTTTCAAAGTGCGCCTATAATTATGAAACGGTCAAAAAACGTGAAATTCGGAGTAAAAATGCAACCAGAGTCTCAAATTTTTGTGAAAAGTACATTCTCGGGTAATTTCACCCGCTGAATCCAACAATCATAGGGAGAAATCACGAAAACGTGTGTGGAGCCCGAAACTTGCAATTTGTGGGGTGCGCCTATAATTATGAAACGCACTGTATTTTTCATGTATTCTTTTAGAACTATTTCTCTAATTCAAAGTTTTTCGACTCTTACTCATTTAATGAGCTATTTCTACCCCAATTGAAGAAGCTACGCCTGGAATGCTCCTGGCTTTTATTTCACTCAGATGACAGAAGAAATCGCCAACTTCAAAATAGGCAGCTTCAAAGTATTGTGAAATTTTCGTACTTAAAAGATTTAACTGCAATTCACGCGGCAGCCTATCGACCAAATAAGGTAAATAATTTAATTCTGCTAAATCTTCAGTATTTTAGAATATTCGGATTCAGCATCTTCCATCTTTCTTGGATAAGCCGAAACACATGGGGTCGATGATTAAACATCTCGAAGAGGCACACGTGCGTAAATTTGATCATGAGGAAAATGAGCGTTTCGTTGAATTATTGGAGGTGTTTTTAGAGGTTGGTAAAAAAACGATTTATGCTACGTATGTTTTTAAGGAAGTCTGTGCCAAAAAGGAAGCTAGAGGAAATCTAAAAAGTCTCAACTTTTCAGCAGGACACCATAAGTTGTACAATTCCAACCCTCCTGAGAACTTTGTCGGACTTTGGAAAGAAATAACTACTGTAGAAGACAAGGTTTGACTACCTTGCCATATCTTAATTTACCCCTTACCTTACCTTCCCTATTTTCTTAACGTTACCTTATTTTACCTTACTTTTTTTTTCTCAGCATAACCTTTCCATACCTATCTTTTCTTAGCATAACCTTACCTTACCTTAGGCGCCGCAAATGTGGGGTCGGCGCGGGTAGCCCGAATCCAAAAGAAATTTTGGTTTTTTAGGCGCGCGCGCACAATTTTATGAAACCTGGATATGTAACTATTGACTAAGGCGTAAAAACGTACGCGAAACACGCTGGTGCAAGTGGTTTTTGCGAATTTAAAGGTCTAACCTCTGAAAAATACAATTAAAAACGAATTTTTTGATATAAAACATATTTAAATTTTTTGACCGCGGGTTTTCTTTTATTATTCCGATGTAAATTAAACCAACGCTTGAAATGAAAAACAAAAATGAAAAATCCATGTTGGCGGATTTTTTTATTCAACATTGTTTGAAATAAAGCCGTGGTACTGACTCAATTAGCATGGAATTCCATCTAAATTGAACAAAATTAATTTTTTTTGTTTTACATTTATTAAACACGTAAAAACACCAACATCAACAAAAACCAAAGAAAACTTGATTTTTGAACAAGATTCACTTTTTCTGGATTTCCCCTTGTTTGCCGATTTCGGCGTTTATACACCCGGATGATATTTGCGGTTTGAATGAAGTACAGAAATCGAAAATTCACGTTGGCGGTTTTTCGCAATTCTAGTTTAAATATGTAATTTTACAAAGCCAGCGGCGAAATCCGTGCTCCGCTGCTAACGCGGGAAAGCAAAATTTTCAAAACGCTTTTTCACGAAATGCGATTACGACATTTTATTACAACTATTGGATAATTTTACGCACTGATGATGTATAATAGAGTGTATTTATTATTTTAAACAACATAAATATCGCCATAACATCTTACAGCGGAATATAACATAACATTTGCCGACTTGGCGTGCCCGCTGTTTAACGGCGGGCGTAAAGCCTGCCGTTAAACAGCGGGCACGCCAGGCAGACTGCGATCTCGCCCCGCCCCTCGAAAGATTCAATTGAAAACGGCGGCCGCCAAAGACGCACTAAAATTGTCATTTCTCCTTTCAAAGTTAACGAAAATTCAAAATTCAAAAAAAGTTTTGCTGCTACGACTTAGGACTACAACCGTGGCTAAAACTAATCTTGAAATTGCAATGGTAAATTTTCTTGGTCCCTATCTTACCTATCGTTTCTTAACCTTACCTTATTATCTACCTTTTCTTGTCATAACCTTACCTTATCTTTCAGAAAAAATTGGTTACGTTGGAAAGATTGCCGATTGACGGCGGAACAGCGATTATAATGTGCGTAAGCGGAGAATCTTGGGTAAGAGTTATTCGTCTTCCAAACAACTTATTTTTTTTCAGAATGCGTATACGATTGATTTTCTAAACACCTATAATCTACAGGTGCTGTACGAGATTGTTCAGAAACGTTTTTCTTTCGAAAATTCTGATTCTTTGTTCAACAAATTTTGCAATGCTCCTGATGAAAATGCAGCTATGAAACTTTTTATTCCTTTTTCGAAGGCTGAATGGTCTGATTTGCGTGATTGGGATATCATTTGGTTCCGATTCTATGCTTTTATTTTGTTTATTTGGAATTATATTTTAGCTCTTTTCTGAAATCGAATAAACCATTTCCTAATCGATATTTAATGATTTGAAACAAAATTAACATTGAAAATATGAGAATCAACAAAAATTCAGGCGCGTTGAACTTGGCGTCTCTTCACATCCCACTCCTCCAGCCACAACCTGAGCGGTTCTTCGTGCAGTTTCCTCCATTGAATGTTCATTTTAACCTGCTCGTAGATCTGCTCCAGCTTCGCCCGCGCCTGCTGCAGCTGAATTTTCAGCTTTCAAAAGTTTAAAATTGTTAAACAGACTGGCTTCTTGTCAGCGAGGAAAGTCTGCAGCTCCAGAAGCTCATCTTGGGTGCTCAATCGCTCCGACATTGCCCGGATGCAAGAGATGAGCAGGGAGGACGACCTTCCCAAACTGAAAAAGGATGTGGTTTATCTCCTTCACTGCCTTTTAGTTTGGCTCACTGTCACCGCCTCTTTGCCTCAGCCTCACTGTTTATATCTCTGTATTCGCCTCTCTGGCTCTGGCTCTGTCTCTTCCTTCGCCTCTGTGGCTTTTCCCTGCCACTCTGTATCCGCCTCTTTTCCTCCTCCCCTCTGTCTCCGTCTTTATGTCTCTTTGTCTCCGCATCCTTGTCTCTGTCCCTCTGTCTCCGACTCTTTTTCTTCGCCTTTTTTTCTCTCCGCTTCACTGCATTTGCCTCACTGTCGTTGACTCTATCTCTCTATGTTTGCCTCTCTGTCTCCGCCTCGTAGCCTCATTGTCAGCCTTTCTGTCTTAGCTTCCCTGTCACCGCATCTTTATGTATTTCTCTCCGCCTAGGTGTCTCTGTCTCTTCGTCTCTCTCTCCTTGTCTCCGCCTCTCTGTTTCCGCATTCTTGCCTCCGTCTCTTTGTAATGGTCTATGTGTCTCTGTCTCTTATTGTTAGTCTCCGCCTCCCTGTCTCTCTGCCTCTTCGCCTCTCCGCCTCTCTGTCTCTTTGTCTACATTGTTTGTCTCTTTGTCTGTCGTCGTTTGCCTAGGGACCGCAGACCATAATTTAAAAATTATTTTCCCGCTTTTTAGTGTCAATTTTCCATCAGATAATACTCTAACTTAAACTTTTTCTTTTAACAGTTTGAAATTTCATTCACAACGAAGCGAGATATCTCGCTTTGAATGGCCGAAATTTTGTTTCGTTTCTGCATTAGAGCCATGGTTGGGATGGGCCTGTCTGAGCGAGGGCACAGTTTCTGCTAAACAACGGACACAAAGTGGCTTGATTGTAAAACCACTGTTTTTGAGAAATTTTGGCATTATTCACGTATTGCAAAGATTTTTCGTATTTTTCTCGTATTTATGAAATCAGAATTACCTCGAAAATGATAAAAATACACGTTTAAATGGCCTCGGGCAAAATACGGCCATTGACAATGGGGCGCGCTTTTGGCAGTGGAGCGCGAAAGTTGTCCGTAAAAAGATTAAAATTCCAATTTTATATAAAGATTGTGAACGATGGGGAGGATGGAAATTGCGTTTTTTATTCTTAAAATATAGAAAAATACTTAATTTGTCCAAATAATTTTGTCTCTTAAGTGCTCCGCACTTGGTTTGTTTGTATTTCGGCGGGAACTGAAATCTTGCTGAAAGTGATACTTAGTAAAACTCTATTTATTTCAATTTTCTTCTTTACCCGCTTGTTTTGTTTATTTGTTCTGAAGGTAAACAGTATTTACAAGGTTTCTAAAGGGATTTTCGGTACTTAACTGCTACCCCTGACGAAAGATAGGCCGCCAAAGTTGAAATATCGCGACAACTTTTTTCGGAAAGAATGGATTTTTGATTTTATTGCTTTATTTTGTGTAACATGTAGTACTGAGCATAATAGTCAAGATCACTTGAGTGCTCCCGACCTGACTTAAAAATTATGGCCATAAAACGAAAAAAATAGCGTTTTTCCGCCTAATAGTGATGGAATTTGGTGTTTTAACCTGATCCATCGTTTTTGTCGTGTGATTTTACTTAGTATTCCGTTTTTAAAATAGAGGATTTCATAAAAATACGCGCGCAGGCCATTCAAACCATATTTTCTTAGTATTTCGGGCTGCCTGCGCGGAGGCCGCCTTTGCGGTCCCTACGTTTGCCTTTCTCTATTTCCGCCTCTCCGTCTCCGCCATGTAGGATTAGTCCTGAACCTCTCTCTCCGCCTCTCTCTATCTGTCTCCTTCACTGTGTCTCCGCCTTTTTGCCTCCGTCGCTTTATCTCAGCCTCACTGTCTCCGACTCTATGTGCCTTTCTCTTCGCCTGTGTGTATCTGTCTCCCCTCTTTGTCTCTGACTTTTTGTCTCCCGTCTGGGTCTTCGTATCTTTATCCCCGCCTCACTGGTTTCGACTCTTTATCTTTTTATCATTTCCTCCGCCTTTTTTCATCTTCTCTCTCTCTCTCTCTCTCTCCCTCTCTCTCTCTCTCTCTCTCTCTCTCTCTCTCTCTCTCTCTCAAAACCCACATCTTAGCAAAGTCGTCGAAGTGAAGTTTGAAAAACCTCCAAACCGCCGGTCTAGCCACCTCATTCATGTTCACAAAGTGCATCACCCTAGGAATTACAGCCGGTCTGATGGGACCAGCAGGGTCCAGACACAGCTTCATCAACCTTGTAGTTAGATTAGTGTCAGTTGAAGCACAAAGCGCCGAGAGAAGCTGTTGGCGCTCCGTGACTGAGTGAGCCTCCTTCAGGCTGGTGAGGGTTCTGACCCAGGCGGCTTCGCCACCCTGCCGTACTCCTTCCTCCAAAACCACAGCTAGGAGTTCAGGGGCCGGGCGTTTTTTGTGCTTGGTCAGGTCAGAGTAAGCTGCGTGGACGCGTTTGGTGCAGTCGCGTATGCGGAGGCGGCAGGCCATATTGACGAGTTCGAACTGGAGAGCAGACTCGGTTGAGGAGTTCCAGGCCATCTTTTCGTAGGAAGGAAGGATCAGAGAGCGCTCGAAGTCCTAAAAATAGCATTGTAATTCAAACCTTAAGTTTAACCTTAACCATAACCGTAACCCTAACCGTAACCTTAACCTTAACCTTAACCTTAACCTTAACCTTAACCTTAACCTTAACCTTAACCTTAACCTTAACCTTAACCTTAACCTTAACCTTAACCTTAACCTTAACCTTAACTTTAACCTTAACCTTAACCTTAACCTTAACCCTAACCTTAACCTTAACCTTAACCTTAACCTTAACCTTAACCTTAACCTTAACCTTAACCTTAACCTTAACCTTAACCTTAACCTTAACCTTAACCTTAACCGTAACTCACCTTGAAAATGTTGACGTAATCTGTGTCTAGAACCATTTGTTCGATGAACTTCATCTGTCTGGAAATTTGGAACCAGACAACCCTTTGATTCTCATCTGAAAACGTGTTTTCATTTTTGTTTCTCTAAATCACTTACCCTTAGCGTACTTAACAAGGTCCATATACACAGAAATGTTTAGCCTAGCTCCTCTGACCAAGTCAAATGCATCGGCTAAAATCATTGTTCTGTCGACGTCAGCAATTTCCTAAATTATATGATTTTAACAATTTGACTTTTATTTAACAAAGATATTTAAGCTAAAAATTTGCATTGTAAACTTTTGTCCCGAGGTGAATAAGTGCGCTCCAATGCTAATTTGTCTGTCTCCGCGCAAATGCAGCTTTCATATGCTTGTGGCTTATTCTTATTCTGTTATTTTGTAGTTTACATATAGTATATATTTTGTAGTATATTTTAGCTAACGGTTTTCTGAAGATGGTTTTTGTTTTCAAAAAAAAAACTTTTGTTGAAATATTGATCGTAGTTCTCAAAAAAATCGAAAATCATTACTAATATAATGTTATGTGCGCTCCAACGCTGATTATTTGTCCCACCGCTATTGTGGGTGAATCGCGAATGTCTTCAAACGATTTTTCATTCTGTTAAATTAGATTTTAGTTGTATTACCTCCTAATTTTATTAATTTGTATTTTTAAACAAAATTTCAGAAGTTTTTTAATTAATAAATTTTAAGGTTTCGTTGGCATTGAAATAGCTCCCATTTTCCAACAACAAAAAAAAACACTACTTGGTTTGTAAATAAGTGCGCTCCAATGCCAATTTTCTGTCCAAATTTGCCAATATTCTCGGCAAATTACATTTTCAATTGATTTTATTGATTTCCAAAATCTGCGCGGCGATGTTCTGCGTTAAATGTCAGATTTGCGAGTAAGTGCGCTCTAATCTAACAATCTGTCCTATCGCCAATGACGCCTTCAAGCAAGATTGATGAACTTTTATATGACGTTTAAATATAGTTTCTTCAAAAATTAATGTTTTTTCATTGAATTTCAGATATTTTTAAAAAAAAATTCAGTCTTTTAAATTGACAAAAAACTAAGTAAACCATTTTCCCCAAGAAAACATTGAAAACTCACTTCATGATTCTCCTCCAGTTGATCCACCAGTTGATCGTAGATCTCTTCATCGTAGTGTACTTTGAAGTACCCAATTCCTCCACTATTGGCGACCACCCATTGATTATCCGCGGGTGGTCTCCACGACACCTCAGCGTCTCCTCCCTTGAGCCATAACTGGCGAGGCTCCTCCTCAGCCTGGCATCGGAAGACGATCGAAAGAGGCCACTGACTTTCACTATCCGAACGGGTGGAGTCAAAGAAGAAGCGGGTCTGGAACAAAAGTTAGGGTAGCTTTGTGGTACGGTACCTGATTTCCAGCTACAATAATGCCTTCGTCATTCCTATGCACGTTTACCACTGGGTAGCCAACTTGAGTGGTAAAGGCGTCGGCAAGGGTTTTGATGGAGATGCCTTCACCCAGGTGGGCGTGTTTTTCCACGACGTGCCATAGTTCTTCTCCTCTTGCGTTGTCGTAGGCGAACTTGTTCAGGTACTCGATTAGGGCTCGGCGGAAGTTGTTTTCTCCGGCGAGTTCTTGTATCATGTGGATGACGGCAGCTGCCTAAAATATAAAATGGAAATTTAAAAATAGAGAAGCAGAGGCAGAGGCAGAGAACACAGCCACAGCCACAGCCACAGCCACAGCCACAGCCACAGCCACAGCCACAGCCACAGCCACAGCCACAGCCACAGCCACAGCCACAGCCACAGCCACAGCCACAGCCACAGCCACAGCCACAGCCACAGCCACAGCCACAGCCACAGCCACAGCCACATCCACAGCCAACGCCACAACCAACGCCACAGCCAACGCCACAGCCACAGCCACAGCCACAGCCACAGCCACAGCCACAGCCACAGCCACAGCCACAGCCAACGCCACAACCAACGCCACAGCCACAGCCACAGCCACAGCCACAGCCACAGCCACAGCCAACGCCACAACCAACGCCACAGCCAACGCCACAGCCACAGCCACAGCCACAGCCACAGCCACAGCCACAGCCGAAACTACAGCCGGAGCCACAGCTGGAACCGCCACAGCCACAGCCACAGCCGGAACTACAGCCGGAACCACAGCTGGAACCGCCACAGCCACAGCCACAGCCGTAACCGGAGCCACAGCCACAGCCGGAACCACAGCCACAGCCGGAACCGCCACAGCCAACGCCACAGCCAACGCCACAGCCAACGCCACAGCCACAGCCGGAACTACAGCCGGAACCACAGCTGGAACCGCCACAGCCACAGCCACAGCCGGAACTACAGCCGGAATCACAGCCACAGCCACAGCCGGAACCAGAGCCACAGCCACACCCACACCATTATTCAGAGCCAGAGCCAGAGCCACCGCCACAGCCAGAGAGAGAGAGAGAGAGAGAGAGAGAGAGAGACGAAGCAAACTCGGCTAACCTTATGATACGCGATCGCGTCAAACAAGTTAATCAAAGCTTGTCCCTCCTCAGCCGAAGCGATAGCCCTCGACGAAGGCATTCCATCAAGCTCCATGGAGTTAACAACATTATCTACAAAGAATCTAGTCATCTGAAAAAATAAGAACTTTAAAAAAATAAGGAACAACTCACGATATTCCAACTCGGGTACAAGTTATCAACACATCTGTACTCCATATAGTTGGCGAAGCCTTCATTCAGCCAAAGGTCGTCCCACCAAGCCATGGTTACCAGATTTCCAAACCACTGGTGAGCAACCTCATGGCAAATGACCAAAGCTATGTACTCTCTGAAGAGGGCGGAGGAGTTAGGTGTGTGGAGGAGGGCAGAGTCTCTGAAGGTGACAAGGCCCCAATTCTCCATAGCCCCTTCGCTGAAGTCGTCAAGGGCAAGGAGGTCTGAAAAATTGGCATTTTGAGAATAGGGGGAAATATCACCTATTTTCTCAAGAGGATATGAGATATTGAAGTAGTCTTCGAAGAATTCGAGGGCTCTGATTGAAGTATCTAGGCCGAATTCTTCTTGCCCGCGGAGGACGTCTTTCGGCGCGTAGAGACGGACCTCGATCGGGCGGACGGTGTTGCGGGAGACGCGGCGCGCGTAGTCGTAGCCTTCTAGCACGGCGAAGGCCACGAGGTAGGTACTCATTTTGACAGTTGGGTTGAATTCGTCGAGGTAGAGACTGAAAAATACGCATTTGCTTGAGATGTCAGCAGAAACGTGACATATAGCTGTTGCCAAAATGGAATCCGGCCAAAAACAGCCTTTATGCAGCACTCGTGCGATACACAGACGAGAAGAGCGTGAAAAAGCGAACACGCAGACAAAAAGGGATTTTTTTTGCGCCTATATTCGTTTGGCGGCGGCTAGAGTAGCTATTTGTTTCTGAACCCCCGTTTTATAAAAAGGATAAAGTCATAGTTTAATTCATTTTTGGATAATTTAACCCCAGTGTTTTTTGTGGAAAAATTCGATATCTTCATCGATAGCTTATTTTTCAGGAACATCACACGACCTTTCTGCTTTACGCAATTTGGGAAGTTCACCGCCATTGCGTACCGGCCACGGACCATTGGCGGGAATTCAAAATTTTCCCCTGCGGGGATTACGGTCGCTCAATATGATGCTGTCGGCATAGGAAAGTTGATTGTTGTAAATGTGTATTTTTTCATATTTTCGCCACATTTTTTGGTATTTCATTAAGAAAAGTAAATCAGAGTCGTAATTTTAACGAAATATACCGCAAAAAAAGCAAAAAATTAGATAAATAAGGCCTTTTTCGTACCCAAGGGACCCAATTTAGATTATAATGGCACTGATCCTTGTGTTTACATTTTCTTTGGTATGTATTAACACTTTTAAAGCATGTGTGCTCTTTTCAAAGCAAAAGCAATGGTGGAACTCTTCAAACCCTACAAATATCGTGATTTCAATTGATTTTTCTCAAAAAAATGAATTTATTACTCGGGTTTTCGCTTTATGCCACTTTTATTTGCTATATTAGACTTGTTTTAACCGTGAAATAAAGAAAAAGCCGTCCATTTTTGCGATTTCAATTGTTTTTGAGCCGCGCGGCGGCTGCGTCGCGGCTCGGCCGACGTTTCCATTACCGCCTACTTCCCCTCCAGAAAGGCCGTGATCATGAAGAAAAATTTTCCATCGATTCGATTTGGAGGCAAAATCGTCTTTGGTCACATAAATAATGAACGAAATCAAGTGTTTTGTCGAAATTTGGAACAAATTAAGAGCAAAAAAAGTTTATCCTCGATAAAAATTTTTCATTGCTATTGACACGCAAATTTTTGAACTTCGATGCTTCAAAAGATGTTCAGCACTCTTTGTGGCGTGTTGCAGTCAAATCGATTTTGTCGATTTCGATCAATTTTCAAAACTGGCCTACCTAGGCGAAAAATTCTGGAGTAAGCAACATTTTCCTAAAATTGTATGAAATCTAACAAATCTTACATTTTTAAAAGAGTATGGTCTGTTTACAAACAACGGCACCAAAAATTTATAGAACCGGGTGAGCCGGTCTATCAGGGTTCTTATTGGAAGCCGCTTTGCCTCCTCAAAGGGCCGGATTTGGAATTCCGCTTTAAGAAACGTGAAATCCTTTGTAATAAAACGCTACCGTGTGTGTCTGTGTGTGTGTAGTGGATCAGCGGAAGTTCATGCGTTCATTTCCCCCCGAGAGGAGGGTGAGGTCGGCCGTAGGCCGAGTTTCACGTGCTTCACGGCCGAAGGACGAGTAATGAATGGCCGTAGGCCATGAATCTGCGGCCGCAGGCCGCCTAATTAAGCGGCCGCAGGCCACACACCAGGAGGGTGCGCGCCTTTGGCGCGCGTACCCTCCAGGTCAATCAAAATTTCGATTATTAATCGGTCACAGATTGCTCGTGCAAAATCTGTGTATTTGCCAAAGGAAGAAAAAATGAATAGTCATTGATTGGAAAAACATCAAGGTAGAAGTTTGAAAGAAATCGAAAGAAAATTTACTAGGCAAACCCACCCATCATGCCTCTCCACACTCTTCTTAATTTTCATATTCGATCTGACCACCGCCGAAGCTTGCCTCACAATCGAAATTTGGAATTCCGCTTTCAGAGACGGCTCGTCAAAGCAAGGGAACGCCCTTCGAGCATAAGACGGCTCGAACTGTGTCACCATTGATTTCCTGAAACCATATTTTTCATATATCAAAGACAAAAACTCACATTTTTCTTCCTTTGTCATCAGTGTGGATAGATTGGTAGAACCCTTGGAGATCATTTAGGACTTGACCTGCGTAGTTGAGGGTTAGTTCAACTTTTTCTCCTTTTTTGAGGTCTCGCTCCAACGAGAAAGCCCATTGACCATGGGCTCCACATTCACTGTGCTCCGCATCGATAGCCCTGTTTCTGGATTCAACCTTGAATGCTTCGAGTTTGAGCCTTTCAGCGTGGATCACAATGAGGTCAGTAGTCTCAAGCACCTAAAATGGGTTCAATTTCAAGTTTGCATGTTAATTGCATTAATTTTCTGAGTTAACACACTTTTATGTAATTTTCTTTTTTACACTTTAAAATTCTATTCACAACTATAGTGCGTTTCCGAAAAACGGCACCGGCTCAGTTAAAGGATGGTACATTCGGTCCCGCCGCGATCGCATATTTGTCTGCGCACTCCTTTTTTTCTGCGGTCTTTTGCTTTTTTTATTTCTATTCACATCAATGTTTCAAATCGTCAGTGGTTAAAAAGAAAGAAAATATCAAGCCCGCTAAAAAGTCGCAATCCTTTCGTTGGAAACAGACTATAAGCGAGTTACACTGCCTTTTGTTCACACCGCCGTGAGTGGCCGTGGCTTGCTGCAGCACGGGCGCGGATCTCGCTAAACGTCGGGCATGAAATTTTGATTGGATTTGGGGGATTCGCGTAGTTTATGCTCAAATTTTGTTGTTTCCTTGTTTATTGCAGAAAAAAATGTAATTGCATCGTAAATTGGTACATTTATGCATTTTTGGAAAAAGATTTATGACAAATTATAATTTAAGCGAATTAGTGAATGTTGTTGATTGAAAGATGTACAAACGTAGAATTTCGAGAAAAAATACATTATCACCTATAACACGCGACATTGACGGTCCTTTCTCAAAATATAGTAAACGCGCTCTATTGGAAAAATTCTGTTTTCGAGCTGGAACGCAATCGAAATCGTGCTCCAATGTGAAAATTCAACACTCACGCTCCAATGAGAAAATTTTGTAATCATGCTCCATTGGTAAATCCTCAAATCGCGCTCCATTATCAACAAATGCTAATCTCGTTATTTTGGTGAAATACCGTGTTGTTTTTAAAACACGAATTTCGCTTTTCTAACTGAACATATTTTCATGCCGTAAAACACAAATAAAAAATCTTTTTTTTAAAGGAAAGTTTAAAAAGCCTTTAAAGCCGAAAATTGCCCGATGTTTAGCCAGTCCGCGATTTAGTTGCTACAAGCCCCTTCCTAAGGTATTTTTCCGATTCAGTTTGAAATTAGAGTCTATTCTGTGAACATTTTTTGCAGAATCTGAGTAAAAAAATAATCAGAACACCTACCTCAATCGTAATTTCAACTTGTCCCTGTAGAGTACTGGTAGAAGCATTAGGATGAATTGTGAGGTTGTAGAAAATGGGCTGGAGAGTTGAAGGAAGGCGATCCGCGGGCCAAGGAAAGTCAGGGCAGGGACCGGGCTTCATTGTCGAAGAAGAGTGAGAGGAGGGTTCCTCTCCACTGTTTTCAGTCGAATCTGCTTCTTTTTCGTCTTCAATGTCTTCTACATCATCAGCTAGGGAGGTATTTGTTGATGGTAGTAGGAAAGTTGAGTTTGAGACTGCCTGAGAGGCGTTGAGCTGTTCTGAGTCGAGGAAACCCTGAAATTTTGAAGTTTTCTCTGTCCTCCTCTCTCACTGCCTCTTTGTCTCTCTGCCTCTCTGCCTCTCTGTCTCTCTGTCTATCTGTCTCTCTGTGTATCTGTCTCTCTGTCTCTCTGCCTCTCTGTCTCTCTGTGTCTCTGTGTCTCTGTGCCTCTATGTCTCTGTGTCTCTGCTCTGGGTCTCTGTGTCTCTTTGTCTCTTTGTCTCTCTGTCTCTATGTTTCCCTGTCTCTCTGTCTCTCTGCCTCTCGGTTTCTTTATCTCTGTCTCTCTTTTTCTGTCTCTCTGTCTCTTTGTTTCTCTGTATCTCTGTCTCTCTTTTTCTGTCTCTCTGTCTCTCTGTCTCTCTTTTTCTGTATCTCTGTCTCTCTTTTTTTGTGTCTCTGTGTCTCTGTTTCTCTGTGTCTCTGGGTCTCTGTGTCTCTTTGTCTCTTTGTCTCTCTGTCTCTATGTTTCCCTGTTTCTCTGTCTCTCTGCCTCTCTGTTTCTGTATCTCTGTCTTTCTTTTTCTGTCTCCCTGTCTCTCTGTCTCTCTGTCTCTCTGTCTCTCTGTCTCTCTGTCTCTCTGTCTCTCTGTCTCTCTGTCTCTCTGTCTCTCTGTCTCTCTGTCTCTCTGTCTCTCTGTCTCTCTGTCTCTCTGTCTCTCTGTCTCTCTGTCTCTCTGTCTCTCTGTCTCTCTGTCTCTCTGTCTCTCTGTCTCTCTCTCTCTCTGTCTCTCTCTCTCTCTCTCTCTCTCTCTCTCTCTCTCTCTGTCGCTCTCTCCTCACCAAAGGAATTCCTCCTTCCGGATGAAGTGCATTCAAAAACGCTCCTAGACAGACTCCCAGTAAGAACATCAAAACTGCTATGAGAGCGGCTAGCCAGACCGCACATGCCGACCTTTTTTCCCTAGGTGGTGGAGTCCATACCACTAAAAACCATTTACAAACTACAATATCAATAAAAATTAAAACCAACCCGCGGGTGCGGCTTTTCCCTCCTCGAGGGCTTCCTCGCACAGCAGACGCACACTCGCCGCCGTGGGCATTGCTGCTTCGCTCGGTCGCTCTGAAAATATAATTTCTACAAAAACAAAATGTTGCAAAAAAAAGAAAGACAGAAATGTGGAGGAAAGTGCACTTTCTCATCGATTTTCCAACGTCTGAAAGGATAATCGGGAGAAAACTGTTGTTCAAACAAAGGTCGACGAGGTCACTGAGTCAGGGTCATTAGAAAGTGCGGTTTGGTGTTTACTCCAAAGGGAGATAAGATTGTCTGAAGGAGAAAGAGGGAAAAAAAAAGAAAAGAAAAGTATACGAAAGGCATGATAAATATTTAAGTGAACAGAGAAGACCTGGAGAAAAATAAACATGCGACTGAGCCAACGGGTGACCCAAATTTTAAAAGCGGCGCAGCAGAAACAATAAAAAGCTATGTCAGCCGCCCGTATTTTCGAAAATCTATGTCAAAAATCTTAAAGCCATTGTTGGTTTTTAATAAATAACCCAGCATTTAGGATACGTCGTGGTGGCTCGTGACCTACCCGGGCGCGCAAAGGAAAAATCGCGCTAAATGAGCTGGGAAGGTTCCCAAATTGCCAATCGATCTCTCTTTTCAAAAGAAGGAATAAGAAAATGAAAAAAACACTCTCGGTAACTCTGTTTCAAGTAAAGAATTTAATGTAACTTTTGTGACAATTTATGTAACTTTTCATGTAACTTTAATATTTCACGTAACTTTTTGGTATAAATGAGAGGATGACGATATAGCCGTAACTGAGTTTACGTTTTTTTCTATAGTTATTCGAGTTTTCAGTATAAATAAGTAACTATAGGGCATTTCCAAAACTGAGACAAGGAAAAGGGGATTTTCCTAAAGGACTAGGTACAATGGGTCCCGCCGCGAACGTCTAATTGTCTGCGCACTCCTCTGTTACAGTGCTCTTTCGCATATTTTATTGATATTCACTCCGATGTTTCAAATCGTCAATGGTTAAATACCAAGGAAATCCAGGGTCATTCAAAAGTCGTCGTCTCAAGATTGGAAATAGACTATAGTTACATAGCGAGTGGGAGTGTGATGAGCCCAAAAACTGTTTCAAAAGTTTTAATGAACTGAACGGTATACGGATGACGATGTGGAGAGGAAAACAAATAGGAAGAGAGATAAAAAGGAGAGAATATGATAGAGAGAAGGAGACAGAGAGAAGGAGAGGGAGAGAGAGAGAGGAAAGAGAAAGAGATAAAGGGAGATAGGGAAAAGAGGGAAGAGAGTAACACAGATTAACAAACAGACAGAAAGGTAGACAGATGCAAAAAGAAAACAGAGAATGGTGATGTGGAGGAAGGGGAATGGCTAGAGAAAAGAGAGAGAGGGAGAGAGAGAGAGAGAGGGAGAGAGAGAGAGAGCAAGAGAGAGAGAGAGAGCAAGAGAGAGCGAGAGCGAGAGAGAGAGAGAGAGAGATTTATACTCCTACCCAATCCAACTTCGGCCAAAAAGCGGCCACGCCCCATTTGTATAGACAACTTTTTTGATGTAATTATGGTTAATTCGATTATCAACACCATAATAATCTCACTCATTTCCAAAAAAATAACCTGCGAAGTAGGGTTGGCGGGCACTATAGATGAATCGAAGACATGGATGACTGAGTTTCAAAAATTCGAAATCCAAAAGTTCTTTAATCCCTTAAATTGCGGAAGTGATCAGACCGGAAATCGTGGGCGCGAACGAGGGGTGTGAATGTTCTTGTTCGAGAGGAAGGGCTGTTTGCGGGAAGGCGGCGGCAGTGGCAGTAGAGGCTGCCTAATCCGTGGGAATTACGGCAACTGCGGGCACAGTTCGAGTTGGTAAGCCGGCGCTCAAACAACACTGCCCAGGGTGTTCATTGAGGAGAAGGAGACAAAGAGGAGGCCGAGCTGCACGGGGTGAGACATTGCAGCATTGAGGATTTGCAGAACTGGGGGAAAGGGTTGTAGGAGTCAGAGAGAAAGAAGAGGCGGAGGGGCAAAGGACCCCTGAGACAAATAGGCACTGATGTATTGAGGAAACAGATTGAAGGAGAAGGAGGCAAAAAGGAGGAGGAGCTACAGAGGGAGACTTCAGGGTGAGGTATTGAGTCATTCAGGGTTTGGTGCATTGGGGAAAGCGATAGTAAGAGTCAGAGAGAATGAGGAGGCTGAGGAGCAATGGGCTTGTGAGACATTGAGGAAAGAGGCATTTTTGCATTGAGGAAAAAGGAGGAGGAGTTACAAGATATGAGATGAGGCACTGAGGTATTGAGGAAATAGGTTGAAGAAGAAGGAGGAAAAAAGGAGGAGGAGACGGGGCCGGTGGGATAATGAACCATTGAAAAACGCGATTGCAGCTTGCGGAACAGCTTTTTCCCACGTACCCTCCGGGTTTTCCAGACGATTCACCTAACAAACAGTGATTGCCGCCATGACCTTTTGATTTTTTTTTGGCTTTCCTAGCGTGTAAACTTTTGTGGTTGGGCCATATTTGAAATTTTAGGCGGGAGCTGTTTTTCAATATTTTGGGGGAAAACGGCTTTTTGGAGTTTGCAGGCTCGCTTTGTGCCAGCCCACCGGTGCCTTTATGACACACATGGTGCTAAAACTCCCCCCGGCCAATTTTTCCCTCAGGTCAGTTTTTTTAAACATTATTTTACACCAAAACGGCTCGACGTTCATTGAAAACCGTAGGCACGATGAAAAATTTCCGACTGCTAAACAGCGGACACAACTTGGCATGTTCTTATTCTAGAGAATAGTCCTTATTTCAAACTAATAGCAATATAATGATTTAATATTTTCTGTGTTTCAAAGATAATTATCCGATTAAATATAGTTTCACAATTTCGGAAAATCGGAATAAAAATTCCGCAGTTCAGGAAAAGTGGCTCCGAAAAATTCAAAAAATTACATATATTTCCATATCAATCAAAATTCACTGAAAACTTTGAAATAAGAAGACGTAACAGCTTTTTAGAACCATCGAAACTGCACATTCCAAATTGTTTGGGGCGTCAAATCGGCGCTAAACATCGCACAAATCGCCAACTTTAAAGTAAAGACTCCGAATTTTGGATATGATGTTAAAAAAAGAATTTCTGTCATCATTCTCCAACAAAAAACGCTAGTTCCTCGAAATTTTTTAACACCAAGATGCTCGGGTGACCTTCAAAGTACTTGTATTTTAATAATAATTTTAAAATTAGAAAACACAGACCGCATGCTCTTAGAGAATCAAGGGGTTTGCAGTTTAGCGTTTGATTGGGATAGGTTCACGAATTGTGATATTTTTCAGGGTGGAGGTATTTTTGACTGATCATACTTCCCAAACATTACAAAATTAGTCCGCAAAAAAATTGGAATCACTGGGGAATCGAACCAGCAAATGTGCGATTGTGAGTCCGACTCGTTAACTACTTGACCACAGAGGCGGCAGGGTTCCTGCTGCGAGAGCTTTATAACGCCTGCGCGGCTCCCGAAGGCGCCTAACGCGCAAAATAGCATAGACAAAAGCTAATAGTCTAACAATATGTTTTAAATAAAAAACTAGAAGAAAGAAAAAGACGAGCAAAGCGCCGAAAGCTGTTTAGACACTCGATTTGTTTATGATGATCGCCTGTTTTGGACG
Organism: Oscheius myriophilus; assembly: GCA_964057215.1. Lineage (NCBI taxonomy): Eukaryota > Metazoa > Nematoda > Chromadorea > Rhabditida > Rhabditidae > Oscheius > Oscheius myriophilus. Next base: position 18,694,721 of record OZ059902.1, read on the forward strand.
ACGGGGGGATTGAAGAGAGGAAGAGGGCAGCGAAGAGGCGAAGTTTTGAACCACAACGAAAGTGAGAATTGGCGCCGTGACAGAGGAATAAAGGAACGTCGCTTTTTACAAGAATCATCGTCGTCAATTCGCGGCTTATTCACGTGGGACTGGTCCTGTCTGCTACCTCCTCTTGACTCCCATTCATTGACGGGAGCAGATGGAAATAGAACACGCAAACAGAGATGAAATGAGAGTGGCTCTCTATCTCTCTCTCTCCCTCTCTCTCTCTCTCTCTCTCTCTATCTCTATCTCTCTATCTCTCTCTCTCTCTCCCTCTCTCTCTCTCTCTTTCTCTCTCTATGACTCTCTCTCTCTATGTCTCTCTCTCTCTCTTTCTCCCTCTCCCTCTCTCTCTTTCTCTCTCTCTCTCTATGTCTCTCTCTATGTCTTTCTCTCTCCCTCTCCCTCCCTCTCTCTCTCTCTCTCTCTCTCTCTCTCTCTCTCTCTCTCTCTCCGTCTCCCCGATTCCCTTTCTGGCTCATTAGCTCATTAGCAAATGTATTCAAATTTATTAGCATGTTTCCAGAATGCACCTAATTCTAATAATCCACGATATATACGCCTCTCCGGGGCATTTCCTCATTCTGCTCCGCTCTCTCCGGCCGGGAGGATGCCTCCTCCAACTGCTCGTCTCCGGATTCTCCACCTCTTCCTCTTGCTGCTCGTCGTCGAAGCTCTCCATGCCTGTGGATCCGATGTGAGCTATTTCTCACTCTGTACTGCAGTTTGTTGCAAAACTCTTTGCACATGAAGCGAATCCCCTTTCGCTTGTGCCAACTGCTGTCACATCTACAACGGCGATGGTTTCGAAAAGGAATCGTCAAAAGCAAAACTCCTGCGTTCGGGGGGAATCGAACCCCCGTCGAATGCTTGGAAGGCATCCATGCTAACCATTACACCACGAACGCGCCTGTTTGTCTGCCGCCGCGCCAGCCTACAAAACAGGCGCCCAATGCCAGATCGCTGATGAAAGTTCCAGCTATAGTATATTTCCAATGGACGGGTTTATAAGCAACACGCAAATAATGGAACGTTTGGATAAGAGCAATTTGGCGGCCGCGGGTATTGAACCTACGACCTCGCGGTCATGTGTCTGCGGTACTAACCATTTGGCCACGGGAGCATCACTGCGGGGGGCCGCCGCCGCATTACCAATCTCGTAATTACTCGTTACCTGCAACAGCGAATGCGTTACACATCGCAAAACTCTCCAATTTCCTAATTTTTAACAGTTTTTAGTATTTTAAAAACAAAGTTATTTAAAATATGTATTTATATAAAAATATGGTAACAATAAAATGTGATAAAAATAAAATAGGGACTTCGCAGGGATTGAATTACGTTTTCCTAGACTTTTTGGAGGCAGGATTGTATCTGGAAAGAACACGGATTGCCTCAGCCTCGCCGTCCTCCAGAAAATTGTCTTCTTCATCAGAAGACTCAAAGCCCCACTGATCTAAGGAAACACTGCTCCTGCCGTCACTGTCCGAGTCGTTTACGGAGTCCAAATCGATGATCAAGGGCACTGGTGATACGAAAACGACACCCTCCTTGCGAATGAAATCAGCTTCCACGTGTTCTGCGTTGGCGAAAAATGAGGACTTCATGGAAGCGGGCATGTTGTCGATGATTGAGATGGCTTTTTGTCGCATTTCCTCCAGTTTTTTGGTTGGCCCTTGTGTCAATTTTCCCTTCAGATACGCCCAAAAATGCTCAATGGGGTTCAAAACACAGTGATAAGGGGGCAATCTCAAAAGGGATACACCGTAGGAAGCTGCGATACGGTCGGAAACGTAGTGCTTCAGAGAGTCCTTGCCACCGTGAGACTTGTAGAAGTCAAGGAGAATTCGCTGGAGATCAGTTTTGAAGTCAGCAGAACTGCAGGGGACGCCGTGTTTTTTCAGAAAATCAGAAATGTCGGCCTTCGTAGAAGATTTTCCGGGCAACTGAAGGTAGACAGATGAAGAGATTCAAGAAGAGGTACCTTTTCTACAAGACGATTGTGGTACGCCGCGTTGTCCAGGATGAGAACGGGCTTGCGTCCCTGTGCAGAAGCCACAAGGCGAGGACAGATATCGTGGAGATATTGTTCGAACAAGGAGGCGTCCATCGTCTTGTGATAATCGCCATCTTCCACTCCTCCGCTTGTCCAGGCCTTGGTTTACGATTGGAAATTAACTCAGGAACAATGTGATACCTTGAAAGAACCGTTGAGTATTCCCGATTCAGTGATTGTGCCAATTACTATAGCTCTTTTCCCTCGTGAAGCGGCCGGGTCCGGCCCCAATTTCCAGCCCATTTTAATGTACTTCATGGGGTCATCTGTAGTTTCACCATAAGAAAAAATCAATTTTAAAACCACAAACCCCAGACAGTGTTGTCGACCCAATTGTGCGTGTTTTTCATCCCCTCAAAAATCCAGCTTTCGTCCGTGAAAGCAAGAAACGCATTCTGCTCCCGAAATGCCTTCACACGCAATAAATACGTGTGTCGCAACTGCACAAGTTCCGGCTTCTCATAAATCACGGACCTATTCGAAACCTTAAGGATCTAAAGCCCATAGCCTGCAACAGGCGCCAGAGAGAGGTTTTGCTCAGTTTGTAATCGAATTCGGATAATTCTTCATGAAAAAACTCGTTGAGTTCCGAAAGAACTATTTTGCCGCTTTGTTTGTAAAGACGGTGGATGTGAAAACGAATACGCTCAACCATCATAGGATTGCAGAGCTTTAACATTAACCTTTGACTTTTACCGGCAGAAGACTGGTTCAAGTTAGGCATGTCGGAACAACGAGGCAGAGGACGACAGATTGGGCGCGGAATAGCGTAATCGTGCTCTACGGACATACAGACTAAATTAGGAGGTTCAGATTCGACAGCGCGTTGAATTCCCTTCCGTCCAATACCGGTAGCAGACTCGGTCAGCTTCAGAGAGTCATTGAAGGCGGGGAGGTGGGCTCCCAAAATCTGGCCCAGACCATTGAGCCAGTGGTGGATGCGCGAGACGATCAACCGAGATTTTCCACACAATTTGGTTCCAGTTGTCGGTGGAAACCTGTTAAGGCTTATGTAATCGTGCAGTTTGGAGGATATGTCGGCCAAGAAGTCTATCTGAAACAAAGAAAAAAGAAAACGTTCAACAATATTTATTATTTATTCCATTCACAAGTAGGCGTGGGGCAACGCCAGCCTCAGATCCCGCAGTAAAAAATGAAAAAAGATAAATTTTGCCCGTGGTACCAACAATGTTACGAGGCCGAAGCCTTTGGACGTTGCCATCGTGGTCCACGGGCACGGGATTTCGGCACATACCCACTCTACTATGTGAAAGAATTTACGCATAGGTGTTATAAACAAGAAATATTCAGTAAATTAGTAGACAAACGCGTCTGTACTGAATATTTACCTCTTTTCAATCACAAAAGACGCTCAAAAGCGCTTTTCCTCAAAAATGCTGCTTTTTTTCAGTAAAAATAACTCACAGGATCCGTAGGTGATGGGTGGGAGGAAAGGGAATCCTGCTGCGGTTCTTGCGGGGCGAACAAATGAGCCAGGTAGTCCTCTGAAAGGAAAACATAACTAAATATCGAATAAAAATACCTGGCGTGGGGCGCCTTGTCCTTTTTTTCTTCATCCTTGAGGCTGGTAGCGGCAAAATACCTTAAACATAATTTATATACAGAAATAGAGACAAATGCAACAATAAGTTCAAAGAAAGGAGAAAAAATCATATATTTTCCATGTTTAACTTAAGAAAAGCATCCCAATTAACAAGTAATGAAGTTTTCCTATGCTAACAAAATTTTATTAATATTTTCTAACAAAAAAAAGAACAAATAACAAAGAAAACAGATAAAAAAACAAATTAAAAAATTAAATGGGCGAACCGGCTGTCAATAGCACTTGGCTAGTCGCCAAGGCGCTGGCACCAAGCTGTCGCGGCGGGACCAGGTCGGCCCGGTCCTTGAATTTCCTGTGCCGTTTCCAGGAAACAAACCATAACAGGTGAACGACCGTTCACCTGGATTTTGACGTAGGAAATGAACTTGTATGCTAATCGAAAACTCAACTCACGTTCCCGAAAATTCCATCACTTACTCACTCATTTCTCAAAAACCGGTGGTTTCCAAAAAAACTGCGCCATGAGGTATTGCCAGCAAACAGTGCTTCTTTTGAAATGAGTCTTCATTTGTCTGCTACAAGGGCAGTAGGCTGTTAACATTTCGACAACACCTGCGATAAAACCAGAGTGATATCAACTTTGAGTGATGAAAATGCTTTTAAAGCGGCAAGCGTTCTTGGAACCTAGCGCTAGGTTGTTACGTGTAGCGCCTCTCCTTTGCTTGCACCAGCTGAGTTCGTGGTGTAATGGTTAGCATGGATGCCTTCCAAGCATTAGACGGGGGTTCGATTTCACCCGAACGCAGAAGTTTCGCTTTAGATATCTGGTTTCAGCCATTTTTACAAAATGGTGGTTAAACATATAATTTTTTCAGCCCTCTAAAGAAGCTCCCCCGATTGGTGTAGACGTGAAGCATGTGTGGAAACAACGTCGAGTTGGAGGACGGGTAGACGCAGATTTCAAACCTATCCGAATTGAAACATTCTACGACCCTTCGATTAAAACTTCGGCCGGAGGGTGAGAAATTTGACTTTTCCAACTGTATACCGAAAATTCAGACTTAGCGATAGAGATATCAAGGACATAAATAAGTTTGTCATCTATGCTACGAAGAAGTACAAGACGTATTTAGAAGTGGCTTCTTTAAATAGCCCAGATTTGAAGATTGAAGGGTAAGGTTAAAGGCGATAATGAAAGTTGCTATTTTAAGTTGTAATATGATAAATTTCAATAAAAAGATGGGAGACAACGATTTTATGCTTAAAGTCCTTGCCGAGCCGGTGAGTTCATTTTTCTGGTTTCATTCTTATGTCTCTGCATCATATCTAATGAAATTTAACAAAGATATTCCCTTTGTTCAGTGTCCTAATCCTGAAACTCTAGCTACCGCCGGAACTTGCAGTGATGTTGAAAGTCTCTACGTAAATAAAGACAACAAGTAAGCATTCCATTCAAACTGTAGCATTCGTTTTTTTTTTGCCCACCCACTGTACATCACGCTGATGACCCGGCAACAATTGTAAATGGACAAAGAGAACGTAAATACGAAGGTTTCGCTGGTCGTCCCCTTGCCGGACAACTAAAAATTTGCACAGGAGCTTTCCTGGTTGGCTTAGTTTTTTACCTATAAAAAGATACTTCTATTTTCAGAACAGAACGAAGAGAGTAGATGACGATGCCTGGAAATCAACAATTCTTCACGAAATTGGACACGCGCTTGCGTTCGGACCTGATCTTTATGCGCGTTTTCACGACGGAACAAAGCTCTATGACAAGTATGGAACTTTGTGTGTTTTTAACATACAGTGTTTCAGAGGACAGCTCATTTTTACTCGCCCAGACACCACTGGTTGTCAAGATGAAGCCTGTTTGTACGAGATACCTGGTCTTGTGAAAAAAGTGAAAAGAAGCTGGAAGCATAAGACTCATACTGTTGACAGATATGTTTACATGTTAATCACACCAAAAGCCAAACAAGAGGCCAGAAATTACTTCAATTGCCAAAGTTTGGAAGGAGTGGAGTTGGAGAATCAAGGTGCTCAGGGAAATACGTTTGCGCACTTAGAAAAGCGGATTTACGAGGTTTGATCTACCAACTTTTGTTGATATACAAAAATCAATGTTCAGCATGACACTATGACCTCCACTCGTACTTCCTACAACGTCTGGTCCAGAATAACCCTTGCTATTATGGCAGACTCTGGATGGTACAAAGTCAACTTAAATGAAGCCGACCCCATGCATTATGGAGAGGGTAAAGAATGCGAATTTGTCATGAAGTCTTGCAAGGAATACGTGGATATGAAGGGTCCCGCGAACTCCTACCCATTCTGCAGTTCAAGCGAAGAAGAACGGTAGGTCAACAGCTAATTTCGCATAATCCAACTGAAACCATTGAAACTATCATTGGGACTTTGCGCAAAAACGACAAAACGCCGGGGGAACCGAACCACAGACCTTCAGCTTATAAAGCGAAGCGCTAACCAGCTGCGCCACTCAACCAATCGCCACGCGCTCGAAAAAGCGCTCGACAGGTCACAACATTTTGAAGCAATCAAAATGTGCGACACTTGTAAAGACGATAAATTCAAACTCTTTTCGCCTACAAAATATCTCTGTTTAGATGCTCGGATGATCGACTTTCTATCGAAAAATGCGACTTTGACCAACATCCAATGAAACCGAATGAGGTCATCCCTCCGATATATACCTACTTTCCTAATGGCAGGCCAGGTCACACGGCTTTGGCCCCGGCTGATTACTGTCCTTTGTACACAACAATCCTTCAAGGAAATAAGGACACGAAATGCAACGTACCGAACTTGAATGCGGTTCTGAATGCCAATGCTTCAACAGAAGACGAAACTGCACGCTGGAATCGCAAGGGAAAGCTTGAGGTGGGTAAATCACCATTTGTATTTTAAACATCTTTCACACATCTTCTGCCTCTTTGCACCGGTTGCGCAGTATCTCGCCTTCTCTAGCTTCCCTGCGTCTTACCAGTTTGCATAGTTTCTAGTACGCTCTAGCTTCTCTGGGTCTCACCAGGCTCCTGCTTTTTAGTACCCTAATTTCTCTTCGTCTCACCGGTTTGTATGTTTCTCGCCTGCTCTAGCTTCTCTGCGTCTCACCTGTTCGCCTTGTCTCGTCTGCTCTAGCTTATCTGCGTCTCACCGGGTTGCATGGTCTCGTCTGCTCTAGCTTCTCTGCGTCTCACCGGGTTGCATGGTCTCGTCTGCTCTAGCTTCTCTGCGTCTCACCTGTTTGCGTTGTCTCGCCTTCTCTAGCTTCTCTTCGTCTCACCGGTTTGTATAGTTTCTCGCCTTCTCTAGCTTCTCTGCGTCTTACCAGTTTGCATAGTTTCTAGTACGCTCTAGCTTCTCTGGGTCTCACCAGGCTCCTGCTTTTTAGTACCCTAATTTCTCTTCGTCTCACCGGTTTGTATAGTTTCTCGCCTGCTCTAGCTTATCTGCGTCTCACCGGGTTGCATGGTCTCGTCTGCTCTAGCTTCTCTGCGTCTCACCGGGTTGCATGGTCTCGTCTGCTCTAGCTTCTCTGCGTCTCACCTGTTTGCGTTGTCTCGTCTGCTCTAGCTTCTCTGCGTCTCACCTGTTTGCGTTGTCTCGCCTGCTCTAGCTTCTCTGCGTCTCACCTGTTTGCGTTGTCTCGTCTGCTCTAGCTTCTCTGCGTCTCACCGGGTTACGTGGTCTCGCCTGCTCTAGCTTCTCTGCGTCTCACCTGTTTGCGTTGTCTCGTCTGCTCTAGCTTCTCTGCGTCTCACCTGGTTACGTGGTCTCGCCTGCTCTAGCTTCTCTGCGTCTCACCTGTTTGCGTTGTCTCGTCTGCTCTAGCTTCTCTGCGTCTCACCGGGTTACGTGGTCTCGCCTGCTCTAGCTTCTCTGCGTCTCACCTGGTTACGTGGTCTCGCCTGCTCTAGCTTCTCTGCGTCTCACCGGGTTGCATGGTCTCGTCTGCTCTAGCTTCTCTGCGTCTCACCTGTTTGCGTTGTCTCGTCTGCTCTAGCTTCTCTGCGTCTCACCTGGTTACGTGGTCTCGCCTGCTCTAGCTTCTCTGCGTCTCACCTGGTTACGTGGTCTCGCCTGCTCTAGCTTCTCTGCGTCTCATCTGGTTGCATAGTCACGTCTGCTCTAGCTTCTCTGCGTCCCACCTGGTTACGTGGTCTCGCCTGCTCTAGCTTCTCTGCGTCTCACCTGGTTACGTGGTCTCGCCTGCTCTAGCTTCTCTGCGTCTCACCGGGTTGCATGGTCTCGTCTGCTCTAGCTTCTCTGCGTCCCACCTGGTTACGTGGTCTCGCCTGCTCTAGCTTCTCTGCGTCTCACCTGGTTACGTGGTCTCGCCTGCTCTAGCTTCTCTGCGTCTCACCGGGTTGCATGGTCTCGTCTGCTCTAGCTTCTCTGCGTCTCACCTGTTTGCGTTGTCTCGTCTGCTCTAGCTTCTCTGCGTCTCACCTGGTTACGTGGTCTCGTCTGCTCTAGCTTCTCTGCGTCTCACCTGGTTACGTGGTCTCGCCTGCTCTAGCTTCTCTGCGTCTCACCTGGTTACGTGGTCTCGCCTGCTCTAGCTTCTCTGCGTCTCACCTGGTTACGTGGTCTCGCCTGCTCTAGCTTCTCTGCGTCTCACCGGGTTGCATGGTCTCGTCTGCTCTAGCTTCTCTGCGTCTCACCTGTTTGCGTTGTCTCGTCTGCTCTAGCTTCTCTGCGTCTCACCTGGTTACGTGGTCTCGCCTGCTCTATCTTCTCTGCGTCTCACCTGGTTACGTGGTCTCGCCTGCTCTAGCTTCTCTGCGTCTCACCTGGTTACGTGGTCTCGCCTGCTCTAGCTTCTCTGCGTCTCACCTGGTTACGTGGTCTCGCCTGCTCTAGCTTCTCTGCGTCTCACCGGGTTGCATGGTCTCGTCTGCTCTAGCTTCTCTGCGTCTCACCTGTTTGCGTTGTCTCGTCTGCTCTAGCTTCTCTGCGTCTCACCTGGTTACGTGGTCTCGCCTGCTCTATCTTCTCTGCGTCTCACCTGGTTACGTGGTCTCGCCTGCTCTAGCTTCTCTGCGTCTCACCTGGTTACGTGGTCTCGCCTGCTCTAGCTTCTCTGCGTCTCACCGGGTTGCATGGTCTCGTCTGCTCTAGCTTCTCTGCGTCTCACCTGTTTGCGTTGTCTCGTCTGCTCTAGCTTCTCTGCGTCTCACCTGGTTACGTGGTCTCGCCTGCTCTAGCTTCTCTGCGTCTCACCTGGTTACGTGGTCTCGCCTGCTCTAGCTTCTCTGCGTGTCATCTGGTTGCATAGTCACGTCTGCTCTAGCTTCTCTGCGTCCCACCTGGTTACGTGGTCTCGCCTGCTCTAGCTTCTCTGCGTCTCACCTGGTTACGTGGTCTCGCCTGCTCTAGCTTCTCTGCGTCTCACCGGGTTGCATGGTCTCGTCTGCTCTAGCTTCTCTGCGTCCCACCTGGTTACGTGGTCTCGCCTGCTCTAGCTTCTCTGCGTCTCACCTGGTTACGTGGTCTCGCCTGCTCTAGCTTCTCTGCGTCTCACCGGGTTGCATGGTCTCGTCTGCTCTAGCTTCTCTGCGTCTCACCTGTTTGCGTTGTCTCGTCTGCTCTAGCTTCTCTGCGTCTCACCTGGTTACGTGGTCTCGTCTGCTCTAGCTTCTCTGCGTCTCACCTGGTTACGTGGTCTCGCCTGCTCTAGCTTCTCTGCGTCTCACCTGGTTACGTGGTCTCGCCTGCTCTAGCTTCTCTGCGTCTCACCTGGTTACGTGGTCTCGCCTGCTCTAGCTTCTCTGCGTCTCACCGGGTTGCATGGTCTCGTCTGCTCTAGCTTCTCTGCGTCTCACCTGTTTGCGTTGTCTCGTCTGCTCTAGCTTCTCTGCGTCTCACCTGGTTACGTGGTCTCGCCTGCTCTATCTTCTCTGCGTCTCACCTGGTTACGTGGTCTCGCCTGCTCTAGCTTCTCTGCGTCTCACCTGGTTACGTGGTCTCGCCTGCTCTAGCTTCTCTGCGTCTCACCTGGTTACGTGGTCTCGCCTGCTCTAGCTTCTCTGCGTCTCACCGGGTTGCATGGTCTCGTCTGCTCTAGCTTCTCTGCGTCTCACCTGTTTGCGTTGTCTCGTCTGCTCTAGCTTCTCTGCGTCTCACCTGGTTACGTGGTCTCGCCTGCTCTATCTTCTCTGCGTCTCACCTGGTTACGTGGTCTCGCGTGCTCTAGCTTCTCTGCGTCTCACCTGGTTACGTGGTCTCGCCTGCTCTAGCTTCTCTGCGTCTCACCTGGTTACGTGGTCTCGCCTGCTCTAGCTTCTCTGCGTCTCACCGGGTTGCATGGTCTCGTCTGCTCTAGCTTCTCTGCGTCTCACCTGTTTGCGTTGTCTCGTCTGCTCTAGCTTCTCTGCGTCTCACCTGGTTACGTGGTCTCGCCTGCTCTATCTTCTCTGCGTCTCACCTGGTTACGTGGTCTCGCCTGCTCTAGCTTCTCTGCGTCTCACCTGGTTACGTGGTCTCGCCTGCTCTAGCTTCTCTGCGTCTCACCTGGTTACGTGGTCTCGCCTGCTCTAGCTTCTCTGCGTCTCACCGGGTTGCATGGTCTCGTCTGCTCTAGCTTCTCTGCGTCTCACCTGTTTGCGTTGTCTCGTCTGCTCTAGCTTCTCTGCGTCTCACCTGGTTACGTGGTCTCGCCTGCTCTATCTTCTCTGCGTCTCACCTGGTTACGTGGTCTCGCCTGCTCTAGCTTCTCTGCGTCTCACCTGGTTACGTGGTCTCGCCTGCTCTAGCTTCTCTGCGTCTCACCTGGTTACGTGGTCTCGCCTGCTCTAGCTTCTCTGCGTCTCACCTGGTTACGTGGTCTCGCCTGCTCTAGCTTCTCTGCGTCTCACCTGTTTGCGTTGTCTCGCCTGCTCTAGCTTCTCTGCGTCTCACCTGGTTACGTGGTCTCGTATGCTCTAGCTTCTCTGCGTCTCACCTGGTTGCATGGTCTCGCCTGCTCTAGCTTCTCTGCGTCCCACCTGGTTACGTGGTCTCGCCTGCTCTAGCTTCTCTGCGTCTCACCTGGTTACGTGGTCTCGCCTGCTCTAGCTTCTCTGCGTCTCACCGGGTTGCATGGTCTCGTCTGCTCTAGCTTCTCTGCGTCTCACCTGTTTGCGTTGTCTCGTCTGCTCTAGCTTCTCTGCGTCTCACCTGTTTGCGTTGTCTCGTCTGCTCTAGCTTCTCTGCGTCTCACCTGGTTACGTGGTCTCGCCTGCTCTAGCTTCTCTGCGTCTCACCTGGTTACGTGGTCTCGCCTGCTCTAGCTTCTCTGCGTCTCACCTGGTTACGTGGTCTCGCCTGCTCTAGCTTCTCTGCGTCTCACCTGGTTACGTGGTCTCGCCTGCTCTAGCTTCTCTGCGTCTCACCTGGTTACGTGGTCTCGCCTGCTCTAGCTTCTCTGCGTCTCACCTGGTTACGTGGTCTCGCCTGCTCTAGCTTCTCTGCGTCTCACCTGGTTACGTGGTCTCGCCTGCTCTAGCTTCTCTGCGTCTCACCTGGTTACGTGGTCTCGCCTGCTCTAGCTTCTCTGCGTCTCACCTGGTTACGTGGTCTCGTATGCTCTAGCTTCTCTGCGTCTCACCTGTTTGCGTTGTCTCGTCTGCTCTAGCTTCTCTGCGTCTCACCTGGTTACGTGGTCTCGCCTGCTCTAGCTTCTCTGCGTCTCACCTGGTTACGTGGTCTCGCCTGCTCTAGCTTCTCTGCGTCTCACCTGGTTACGTGGTCTCGCCTGCTCTAGCTTCTCTGCGTCTCACCTGGTTACGTGGTCTCGCCTGCTCTAGCTTCTCTGCGTCTCACCTGGTTACGTGGTCTCGCCTGCTCTAGCTTCTCTGCGTCTCACCTGGTTACGTGGTCTCGCCTGCTCTAGCTTCTCTGCGTCTCACCTGGTTACGTGGTCTCGCCTGCTCTAGCTTCTCTGCGTCTCACCTGGTTACGTGGTCTCGTATGCTCTAGCTTCTCTGCGTCTCACCTGGTTGCATGGTCTCGCCTGCTCTAGCTTCTCTGCGTCTCACCTGTTTGCGTTGTCTCGTCTGCTCCAGCTTCTCTGCGTCTCACCTGGTTGCATAATCACGTCTGCTCTAGCTTCTCTGCGTCATTTTTGATACCACACTTTCACCTTCGCTGGCTTTTCGAGAAAAACTTATAGCTTTTTTTTACAGATTTATTCCAAAACTGCAAAGTGCTTTCAAGTCGGAGGAGAGAGAAAAGTTACAGCAAAAACACACTTTCTACACATGAAGATGAAACATGGATGTTTCGAGGTGACTTTTGTCACAACGTTCAAAACAAGACTATTTTTTAGAATAAATGCGAGGACGGCAGCCTTTGGATTAAAACAGCTCGCTCCAAGTTCTATCGATGCTACTATGATGGACAGACGATTCACGTCGCGAAGGTTTGTTCTCTCTCTCTCTCTCTCTCTCTCTCTCTCTCTCTCTCTCTCTTTCTCTCTCCCTCTCTCTCTCTCAAAGAGTTATGTTTCAGCGACTCATCGAGGAGAAAGCGACCACAAGGTTCACAATCACCTGCCCAAAGTGTTCTGACCTCTGCACGGGCGCTAACTTCGTTTGCAAGGTTCAACTACTTTCAAATATGCAACTTATATATGTTTTCAGAACAGAAAGAGTAGTGCTCCGGCGAGAGTTGGCGACAGGGACAGGGAGAAATCTGGATCCACCAAGACCATCTCCGTCATCATTTCTCTATTCCTTTTCACGATTGTCTGAATTGAATCTGTGTAAATACAATTCAATCGAGTCTGTTTTATAAGAAGTAGAGAGTTGAGAGAGAGAGAGAGAGAGAGAGAGAGAGAGAGAGACGGAGACGGAGACAGAGATATACAGTGAAATCGTACATCTTTACTCAACTCACACTATTTTACAACGCTAAACCAAATTTTATCTCCTGAATGGCTCCTCCTCTCGGATAGCTGCCATATTGTCCAGGGTGGCTTGAATCAACTCGCTTGTCTTCGCAGTTCCTCCGATATCAGATGTGTGGATTTTCTGCTGAACTAGAGCTTTCCACAGAGCGTCCGAGATCAAGTCAGCGTGGTAGTTGCAGTCGAGGTACCTTAATAGACAACCTCGTAGGAAATAGTAAGGTTAGGTGACATAAGTAAGTCTGAGGTCGCCCTAGGTAAGGCAAGATCTCAAGTAAGGCCTTACCTAAGCATGTCCACACTCGCCCTCAAGAATGCCGTGGGGTTGGCGAGGTCCTTTCCAGCCAAAGAGGTACCAGTATTTCTCGTTCCCTAAATGGATAATTGAACTGGGTTTTGAATTCCTCACTTACAGTTTCGAAAACGGCATAGTCCTTTCCAATGTTCATTCCAGAGACCAAACCGGGTCCTCCAACCAATCCACAAGCAATGTTGGAGATGATGTTTCCGTAGAGGTTGGGCATGAGCATCACGTCGAATTGCTGGGGCTTGGAGACCAGTTGCATGGAGGCGTTGTCGACAATCATTGATTCGAATTCGAGTTTGGGGTACTCGGCGGCGTGGATGTCGCGGGCGACCTAGGACATGGTGATCGATCGATCGATTGATAAACTCATTTACACACTTAACACACGCACACACGCACACATGCACACACGCAAACACGCACACATGCACACACGCAAACACGCACACACGCACACACGCTAACACCCTAACACGCTAAAACGCACACACGCAAACACGCACACGCGCATACACGCACACACGCTAACACCCTAACACGCTAAAACGCACACACGCAAACACGCACACACGCACACATGCACACACGCAAACACGCACACACGCACACACGCTAACACCCTAACACGCTAAAACGCACACACGCAAACACGCACACGCGCATACACGCACACACGCTAACACCCTAACACGCTAAAACGCACACACGCAAACACGCACACGCGCATACACGCACACACGCTAACACCCTAACACGCTAAAACGCACACACGCAAACACGCACACACGCATACACGCACACACGCTAACACCCTAACACGCAACGCACACACGCACACACGCTAACACACTAACGCGCTAAAACGCACACACCCTAACGCGCTAAAACGCACACATGCACACACCCACACACCCACACACCTACACACCCACACACCCACACACCTACACACCTACACACCCACACACCTACACAAACCTTCAGAAACAGTCCATCTCCAAGCTTCTGAATATTAGCCTTATGCACAGCTGTGACCTTCTTCCTTCCATTAATGGTGGCATAGTCGAAAGCCATTCTAGCGATTCTTTCGATCTTCTCACGAGTAACAACCCAAAATTACGCTGTGTAAAAGCGAATGCCTCAAAAATCTCACCTTGATGCTCTCAACGATTCCGGGAATGGTCTCGTGTTCCAGACCTGAGTACTCTCCTTCGGTGTTCTCACGAATCAGAACAACGTCGATGTTCTTATGACGAGAGGGGACCTGGAATTAATTTGATTTGGTCCTAAAACGACTGGGTTACGGTAGGAATGGTAACGCAGTGAAGAATATTGGCGTAGAGGTCCAACTTCCAGCGGAGCTCCACGTTGCGGGAGACGAATTGAGGGTCGTCGTGCTTTGTTTCGATGTTTCCCTGAAAATGGTTATTTAGGCCCTTTTGACAAATGGGTGTGGCCTAGTTGAACAGATTGTGGAGAGTTCGGCCAAGCCCATAAAACTACGCGTCACGATATCCCTTATAATAAAACGCTATGGTCTGTGTGTGTCTGAAGTGGATCAGCGGAAGTTCACGCGATCATTTCCACAGAATGGGAGGGTGAGGTCGGCCGTAGGCCGAGCTTCACGTAAGTTTCACGGCCGAAGGTCGGGTAATGAGTGGCCGTAGGCCATGAATTTTTGCGGCCGCAGGCCGCCTAACTGGGACCCAGGAGGGTGCGCGCCGTTGGCGCGCGTACGGTACGTAAGTTTGTTTAGAGGTTGACTACATAAATTAGGCGAAAAGTGTTTATGTTGGCACTCAAAATGATCGAAAAAACATGATCTATTCAATTAGCAAATAAAAAGACATGGTCATCGCGCAACTTGACGAGAAAAGTTCGTTTGAACGAATTAGTAAAACTTACCAACTTTGAAAGGATGGTGTGAGCGATCGGCAATATGAAATTTTGATTTTATCATCTCAAAATGTTGCAAATTACTTCAAAAATTATATTTAATCGGTAACTATAGCGTTCGCCACCTGCAGCTAGGTTTTATGCTCGAAAAACCGTTTTTTGCAACTGTGAGATATTTTTAGCGGACATTTCTTAAATAGAACGTATTGTTAATGCTACATAATTGAATAGATCAAACAATTATCTCCAATTTCCTGTTTTCAAAAGCCGAAAAAGTTAACTTTGAAAGATTTTAGAAGGGTGGGCCCAGAAATCGTGACATTTTTTGCGCAGGAAGTGGGCGGAGCTTGCGGTGCCTACGCGTACCCTCCTGGTCTATTATACGACCAATAATTTGCGTGATTTTTTTAGGAACCCCCCCCCCCCCCCCTAGAGCCGCATAATTCGTTTGGCCAAGCCCACAAAACCAGGTGTTCATTTTGAAGCAACGTCCACAATTGCGTGTATTATTTGAATCCACGCCAATAAAGCCGCGTGCTACATTGGCTTGGTTACAACAACGAGCTAATCGATCGATTGCCAAAGTTATTGATCTAGCTACTCACCTTAATGGCAACTCCGTTTCTCTCAATGGCCATGATGGCAGCCTCCATGTCACCATGGTCCAGAGAAGAGCTCACTTGCACCTCTTCGAAGTCAACGGGAACCTGAATCATCATATTTTACGAAACCTTCGATATTACGTTGATAGCAGCGAAGATTCTGCGAATGTGGTGGATCATCTCGGGTCCGATTCCATCTCCAGGAAGGGCGGTTACGGTATGGCGGCCTCCGTACTTGGCTGTGGGGCGACGTTCACCGGGCAGCTTATGGGTGCGGATGGCCGAAGCTGATCCGGAGGAAAAGGTGCGGCGGCAAGCTCGAGAGAACATTCTGAAAACATGAGTAAGTAAATGTTGAGAAACTCAACGAAAAGTGGGAAATGAATGAAGAAAGTGAGACACATGAAATTTGTAAATGAAAAATTTAAATTGACCACCCCGAATAAAGAAAACCTACCCTATTTTTCAAATAAACAACATTTTTTGGCATGTACTTACCCATCTGAATGCTTGAAAGGAATCGAGAGACAAAGAAAGTGGATCAGGATTTTTGCCAAATCCCCAGAAGCGGCTGGCTAGGAAACGGACTTCAGCCACGAAAGGCGGGTGGCGATTCGCGAAAAACCTGCGAGTGTGTTGAATATGCACATTCAAAGGATTAGCATTTCTCCAAATTCAGAAAGCGTGGGTTTGGCAAAAACTCTAGTGTTCTTGCAAGACCCATGTTAACTGGGTAGGAGTGCTGTTGCAGAAGTTCGGGGCATTATAATTTGAAATCGTAAAATATGGTAGTGAAAGAATAACACAACCCATTGCAAAAAAAAATGTCAGCTGGGGTCAAGCATGGCAACGGGCCGGCCCGGGCCGGCCCGCTTCAAAATTTTTCACGGCCCGGCCAGCCCGGCCCCAAATTTTGCCATGCTTGGCTTAACGTGTTATTGTATTGTGTCATTTGCCATCTGTCTGTTTTCGAGAGTGAGATTCATTTGGGCGAGCTCTTGGCAAAACTTGGTCGCCGCGCGTGGTCGAACCACTGCCGCACGCGCTGAGCGCCGCCGCATGCACTGCACTACCGTTGCGCTGCCTATGTGCCTTCACAATATGTACTTTCACAAGTATTTACTCCACGGCCTTTCCATCCTTAACGTTTGAAGGAACTCCACCGCCCGAAAAAACGGCCGTTGGCCGTTGGCCGTTTGCCAAAAGCCCATTCCAAAGGCCGTGGTCCCGCCACGAAACCATTGGCAAAGTGCCAAGACTGTCGAATGCACGGTTTTTTGCAAAGCACCGGTTGTTTATCAGCTCCTTTCGTGGCGGGACTCTTTGTACCATGGAGAAAATGAGGCGGGGCTTGGCAAAGTTCCAATTCTGTTTTTGAAGTGATCCGAGTTCCCATTTGGAAAGGCCGTGACTCCTCGCGCATCACTCCTTTGTTCCCCTGAATTCCGATTTCAGTCGATTTTATGAATTATGGATATTTCTTGGCACAATATACAACTGGATGTTTAATAGGACACAAAAAGACTGTTGCTGAGCGGTTACTTCCTGAACGGCGCGGCATTTGCAAGCAAAATATGAGCGAAGCTTAGAAATTTTTTCAAATCCGCTTTTTTCAATGGATGCGACGGACATTTTGCTTAGAAGTCCGATCTGCAGTGTCACAAGCGCGGCGGCTTTTTATTTTTACCTCAGGTCACGCAAGCAAAAAGCCAACTTCTCCACTACCGAGACCACTAACTGTAAGGCATTAAAGGGACCGTCAGGGGCCTTTTGCAAGTTTATTTTATTTGATTATTCATAATTTATTATTTCAGGATTCCATAACCATTTTTATGCACGTATCCGATAAAAAAGTATTTTAATGATGAATAAGTGAAAAATTTTGTTCCAACGGCCATACGCAGAGGCGACGTCGCGGTGTTTACCGAAAAGTGTGCGCAAATCGGCAAGCTGGCTTTTTGCCAAAATTTTCTTTGCGGATTTTCAAGCCCGGTTTTAATATTTGCTCTAAAATGTGTATTTTAATCGTTTTTCGGTTTTTACCTTATTTAAAATAAACACACGCTAAATAACTGCCGTAAAATACATGAAAATGCATAAACATATAGCTGGTAGCCGAGTGGGCTGTGGAAAAAGGCTCTCTGCGGCGTTTCTCGTTCTGTCTGCGTCTCTCAGCGAGAGGTTTGATTCTCGCAGCCAAATCAATTCAACAAATCCCAAAGGAGTAGTCGCGGACAATCGTAATCGCAGGTAGTGCCGCGTTGGTTTTTATTACCGTGGGGGTACTGTAGCATAAAAAGGCCCCTGACAATCCCTTTAACGTTAAGTGTGAAAACTTCATGCAGTGTCACATTCGTGGCAGCCTTTATTATTACCTTGGGCCCGCTGACAAAAAAGCCGATTTCTCAATTGTCAAAACCCTGCAGATAACGTTTAAATGTGAAAAACTCATAATTACCCATTGTCGTATTTAATTAGAATTCGAGTACCTACC
Source organism: Oscheius myriophilus (assembly GCA_964057215.1). NCBI lineage: Eukaryota > Metazoa > Nematoda > Chromadorea > Rhabditida > Rhabditidae > Oscheius > Oscheius myriophilus. The sequence continues at coordinate 18,712,590 of OZ059902.1, forward strand.
GAATTAGGTTTAAAGGGACAGTCAGGAGGGTTTTCAACATTGGCTAAATTAAGAGAGAAAAATTCATTGATAATGAAAATATATATGATTATGGGTAGCAAATTTGCCGTTTTCGATATAGTTGGCTTCAAAGTGTCCAAAAACGGCCGACCATCCGCAGATTGTGCGGATGGCCAGTACGTCCTGCGTGTCCGGCTTTTACAAGGCACGCTAATGAGCCGAATTTCATTCTAAATGGATGAGATAGCTTTGGAAATAAGGAGGGTGCGCGACAATTTAGCAAAGTTAATTATAATAATTTCCGACCGTATCCGATAGAAAATGAAATGAAAAGCCCCCTTACTGTCCCTTTAACACGCCTCTACACCCCCGAGAACTGACTGAGACGAGAGAAAAACTGGAAAATTTCGCTGCAGTTCCAATCCAGAGTACTAAAAACAAAACTAACATCTTGGTCCACAAAAAAGAACCTTTTTAAAAATATTTTTATGAGCCAAACGCGACCTTTCCAATTAGTAACCAGGGTCTCATTGGAGCTTTACCAAACCCAGCCCGTTTCCCTGAATTTGGAACAATGTCAATCCCAAGAGTGTGCATATTCAACACACTCGCGGGTTTTGGCAAATCGCCAGCTTCTTTCGTGATGGGACTCTTTTTTTTACACTTCCGCATTTCACGGCACTTGGCAAAACATCAAATCCGTTTTTTTCAGTTACTCGATTTCCTTGAAACATTAGGATGGAAAAGTGCACAGGTTCCAGAGAAGACCTAATGTAAAGTACCAAATTTTTGGATTTGACAGGGTTTCGATAAAAGGCGCAAAAATGTATATAGCAAATGCTAAAACTACTTTGCTACAATGTTCACTGTTGTTTCTAGAGTAAAGCGTGCAATATAGGATACTCAGGCCGTATAAGCAGCCAAAATGGCCGAACTAGATTTGGCGAGTAGTATATTTTTTAGGACGAAAAGCATTGCTATAGAGGGAGATTGGAAATTGCCGAGAGAGAGGCGAAAATTCGGGTAACAAGTATTGATTAAAGCACACGACGATATATTTCCGAGCAATCGAAGGCGCAGTTGCCCCGTCCAGCTGGCACTATTTCGATATAAACAAGCTATATTTTCAGTTATTCTCAGCAAAAATAATTATATTTGTTTATCATTTTGTTTTTCCCACGGAAAAATGGAACCTAGAAAAACAAAAGGTTACCAAACTAGATAAAAACAGTGCAAAACTGATAATAGGGCAATTAAGTGTTGTCATAAAGCAAAAAAATGCTACAAGTGCGCTCCGTGCAGTTTGGTCGATTCCCCGAACGAAGGTAAACACGGTTTGAACAGAAACCAAGTGGAGCTCACTTTTGTTTTGAGAGAGAGAGAGAGAGAGAGAGAGAGAGAGAGAGAGAGACGTGCCAATCAAAAAAGTCTCCTTGACCAGCCCCCGAGAGACCAAAAGTGGCATTCACACGCCGGCAAAGATTGAAGAACGCAGGAACTTTGTTGGATCACAAGATGTGCTGGTGTAAACCGCTGGCAGGCGCTCTGCTCACTTGCGAAAAAGCATCCTTCCGGTAAACACAATTGTTGGCACAGGTTTTGTTGGATTAGGATGGAAAATGAGACAAGAAAGCAGGCTACGGCAATCAGTTATTGACTTTCAGGGCGACTGATAATGGAGGGGAGCAGACGAACCCGGCAATAGTGACCTGGAATTCGGTGACAGAAAAAGCCGCTTTGTGAATGTGGCTTTTTCTTTGTGTCTCTGTGCCTCTCTGTCTCTCTGTCTCTCTGTCTCTCTGTCTCTCTGTCTCTCTGTCTCTCTGTCTCTCTGTCTCTCTGTCTCTCTGTCTCTCTGTCTCTCTGTCTCTCTGTCTCTCTGTCTCTCTGTCTCTCTGTCTCTCTGTCTCTCTGTCTCTCTGTCTCTCTGTCTCTCTGCCTCTCTGTCTCTCTGTCTCTCTGTCTCTCTGTCTCTCTGTCTCTCTGTCTCTCTGTCTCTCTGTCTCTCTGTCTCTCTGTCTCTCTGTCTCTCTTCCTCTATCCAGTCTCATTCATTGCATCTGAGTGTTTAGTTTCCCATCCTGTACAAATATTCAAGCACACCTGTCGCGTCGATTTTCACACTTTTTTCATTTTGTTTTTTTTTTTTCAAATTTTAAACATTTCATGAATTGGATTGAGCGTTCGATTAGTTTTCAAACAGCTTATGAATCAGAAACCGTTTGTTGTTCGCCAAATTGGCTGGGGTCCCGCCACGGCAAGTTATTACTGGTTTGAAATACCGTGCGGCAAATGAATTAATTTTTCGAATTCATCGCCGGGCGCTTTTGAATTCTTGTATTTGTTTTGTTTTTTTTAGCTGTAACTAATTAAAGTGTTTTTGAAACAATATTGTTTTTGTTTTGGTTGATGACCTTACGCTGTCATCGGAAAGAGCCGAGGTCAAAAGCTATCCCCGAGAATTGATTTTTGCCGTGGCTCGGCCTAACGTAGGCTAAATATTTGTTATCTCTCTTTAGTTATTGATTTTTGTTACTGCTTCTGTTTATTTCCTACTTTCAGGTGGATTAGGCTGATTCACAACGCACAACCTCAGAATGGACCCTTTCTCCGGGTACCGGGAAATGCCCCACGACCAAGGTTTGTTTTTCCTAATTTTCTTCGATTTTTAAAGTGTTATCACTTTTTAAAACCATTTTGGCAGGCGTGTCGATGTTTTATAACCTTCATTGGTCAAATAAATGTATTTGTTTCAGTAAATTGGGCCGCTCTCGCTCAGCAATGGATGGAAATGAGGGGCGACGCCCAGGGATCTCAAGGTATGTTTTTGGTTTTTTTGTTTACTATCTTCTTTTAAATAGCTTTTTATTCATTTTTATTTAGATAACTGGGAGCAGCCGGGAAAGCCGGTCTTCCCGTCGGCCACGAACATCGCCGATGTGAGTTTATCTTTTTTTTCCCGTAGTTCATCACGGGGCAAACTGTCGTAGAAAGAATCCCGGTTAAAGGACTGTCTAAAAAATGGAAAACTGCCAAATAATTATGGAATGTAGTTTTAGGCCCGCGTTGTATGCTATGTGTCCCGAAACTTGCTTAGATTCTCATGAAACCTGCTTAGATTCTACTTTTGTATTCGGGGCAAATATGAACAACAACAACAACCTTTAAAGTTTTTATAAGTTGCCCTTTAATGTATTTATGTGTATCAGCATCGGTAATTCAGTTTACTGCATGAACTAGTCCTTTAAAGGTTTCCATAGTCGTTTTATCTTTGTGTTAAACGGTTGTTTTGTGGTGCCACAATTTACGCAGTCCTTTAATATCCTTTTTACTATAACGCAGTCTAGTCCTTTAACCTTAGAAAACTGGTTTAAATTATGATAACATGTTGAATTTAGTTTTTTTCACAATCATACGTCCTGACAGGATCTGTGCACAGCCCTTTAAAGTTAAAACGAACAACGTCCACTCCTTCCATTTAGGGATTTTTGGAAGATTTGTTCCCATTTGTTGTCAGAAACGTAAATTTAACAATTGTCGTAATCTATGACCCTTTAAACCCAGTGCCCTGTAAATTCCAAACGAAAGAGGTTTTTCGCGTTATCAAATACTGCTGACCAGTCCTTTAATTTTTTATGTTCTATAATCCCGCACGGTAAGTTCAGCGCACAAGTAAAAGTGAATGGAAGCCGTCTGCCAGACTGTGTGGCCGGTCCCGACACGATTACCCTGATCTTCAAGTTGACTTCGAGGCAATCCTGGTTTTGTAGAGATTTTAAAAAACAAATCCTGACTTGGATAGCTGCCAACTTGACTTCCAGGCATATCGTGGCGGGACCAGCCGCGAGTGGTCGCGTCGCGGCTGCAGATGGCTACCATTGGACCCTACTTGCGTATTTACTCATAACGGACACGGCGTGCCCGGTTCGTTCAAATTCAATCTATCACGGCGGGGAAAACCAAACTGCAAAGACTTCAAAGATGATCCCTGTTAAAGGGTGGTGTTTTCGAAATTGGGGTCGAAACAAACCCCGAATTTGGAAAACAGACCAGTTTTAGATGCATTTCTTTGTTGTTTCTTTTTGCGGTATTTGTTAATTTTAAAAAATTCAATTTAAAATCGCGCTTGCGAATCTACGAGATGTTTTGGAATAAAAATATTCCAATAATAGGACCTAATTCTATATAGTGTACTATATTTCGTGCCAAAACTACTTAGAAACAACGTGCCAATGTTTTGACGTTGTTCTTATAATAAAGCGTGCAATATAGGATACTCAGGCCGTGTACGCAGCCAAATTGGCCGAAGTTGTTTTGGCGAGGAGTATACTTTTATTTGGATTTTGACATTTTGGCAGTTTTGTTGCCTGTAAAACGCTTCCAGTCAGTGAAAGTATTAAAATAAAACAGTAGTTTTTATAACTTACATTTTCGTTTCAGGACCATTCTTGGAGAGGAGGCCCCCCTCGCAACGACTACCACGGCCCACCTCATCACCACCAGCAGCAGCAGTTCGACCGACGTGGTCCGCCTCACGACTCCTGGAACGGACCCCCTCCTCCTCACGACACTTGGAGAGGCCCTCCCCCTCCGCACGACTCCTGGAACAACAACGGACCCCCGCGACAGGACTGGAACGGCCCTCCGGATCACCAGTGGAATGGAGGACCGCCGAGAGGCGGCCCACCGGCGCCCTTCGGCCGCGGAGGAGGAGATTTCCGGCCACCGCCGCCCCAGCAGCAGCAGATGAGGACGTTCTTCCCGATGCCTCCTGTGCAGAACTACGGCCCCCCGAAGCCTTTCCATCCGCAAGGGAATTTCGGAGGACATCAGGGCTACGCACCTCCTCCTCAAGGACCGCCTCAGAGGGAGTATCCGCCTCCGCCTCCCAGGGAGTACTCACCACCTCCGCCTCCCAAGCCGGTGTTCCCAGCTGCTGCAGCTGCCGCGGCGGCGCCCGTACCTGCACCACCGCCTCCGGAACCTGTGAGTTTGAGAAATGCTCTGTACAGCAAAAATGCCTCACGCCCTCAATCTCAGCGCCATTGTTCAGTTTTGGGTGCCAAAGTTACATTGGCCATGCAAGATCAAATGGGGGTACTTTTGTAAGAAACATACCTCGGGAGAGTATAGTCGGCCTTCCCCGGGTTACGGGGGGTAGAGGCCCCAAAAACGCAGAAATTAAGGGGATTAGCCACTATAATGGCAAAATTGAGCACGGAAGACCAAAAGTTAAGAGGGGCTACCCCAGTTTTGGTCCCAAAAGTTACGGGTGGGTCCGTCACCTGTCAGTCTCCCGAGGTATGGCAAGAAAACATCGATCGTACTTGAATTGGTGCTTACTTGATTTATGTATGATTTGAATAAATTACCCAGGGGGAGTGTCGGCCCGGGCCGGCCCGCATTCTTCTTGGCCCTGGATCAAAATTTTTAAAGTTGAAAAAAAGTTAACACCGGTTTTGCACAGAACGTCTCTAGCAAAACAGTTACATAAGGCAATTAAGGCGAAAAATTTTTGTCGGCGGGGGAATCGAACGTACCTTCTTCGGATTGCCAGTACGACCTCTTAACCAGTCGGCCATAAAAATGTAGCAAATGTATACAGGGTAGTTCGAATTCTGCTTTACACATTATTTTTTTTTGCACAATTAAAATTATGTATTGCAACAAAAAGAGTTACATAAAAAAGGCTTTTTTAAACTGGGACCGGGCCTGTCCCAAATTTCCTCGGCCCGGCCCTGCAAGGGGTGTATAGGTGGTTGTGAGGTAAATAACTAAAGGGGGCTTTGGTTATTTCCGAGGCACTATTTGAAGGAGCTTGCTTACGCATCGCACCCCCAAACATTCATTGTTCAGCTATGGTGGGGGCATAGTTCTCACAAGAAGGGCCGGCCCGGAGAACGAGAAAAGTGTCGGCCGGTCCGTTTAGGCTCGGTTTGTAAACTTGTCAAATCAAAATTTCGTTTAATCGCTATTTTGGCTTACGTTAAAATGTTTAAACTTCGAGAACACTTTTATCATAGTTCTACAGCACAGTTAAACTAATTCTAAATTATGAAAAATAAATTATCCTGGCCGGGATCGAACCTTGGCGTGGGTGATATTTTGACTAGGCGACCGAGTAAGCGGGCCGGGCGGAGATTTTTCACATCGGCCCGGGCGGTGAGAACGATGGTGGGGGAATAGCTGAATTTCTCTCTATTCCAGCTCCCAAAAGCGCTCCCAGCCATGTCCCAGCTGATGCTAGTATAGAGATCCCAGCCCTATTTTGTGTTGAGAAAGGTGTTTTATTCATGATTTGTGGGGGGGGGGCACATTTCCTATAGCTGACGCCAAACGGGCATCATGCCAATTTCGTTCAAGTATTCTCTGTTGATATTAGATTAGCATAAAATCGTAATATCAACAGAGAATGAAGGCACAAATTGGAATGATGCCCGTTTGGCGATAACTATATATAATTTTTTTCGAAACGTTATTTATTCATTTTTAGGCTCAACCTCTCTTCCCTGGAGCTTCGAAAGACTATGACTGGGCCTACGGCTGGGGAGATTCTGCCGGCGGAGCTCCTCCTCGCCCTCGGGGCCCACCTCCTCCGGATTCTCGTCCTGTTCCTCCTCCGCCTGGCGGAACTTTCTTCACTGCGATGCCCCAGGCATTCAACGGTGGCTACGCTCAGAACGGGGCCGAGGATGTTCCTATGTTTGGTAGGGTTTTGTATTTTCCGTAAAGATTTGGGATTTTAGATGCCAATGCGAGGAAACAGCTGCCGGCGTGGATACTCGAAGGATTGGAGAGAACCGAGAGGGAGAAGGCCAAACAACTGGAGAAGGAGGAGAGGCTGCGGATAGCGGAGGAGGAACGGAGGAAGAGGAGGGAACTGGCTGGGAAGGGACGATTTGTGGGTATTTTTACTTTACTACTTTACACGTGTACACGGGCACACAAACACATACATATGCACAAACACCCACGCACGTATACACACACGCACATACACTCACACACACACCCACACACTCACACACTCACACACACTCACACACACACACACACACACACACACACACACACACAAACACACACACACACACTTTTAGGACAGCAGCAGTGAGGATGAGGACGAACGGGAGCCCAAGAACGAGACGAAGAGCTCTCCCGAGAACGCACTGAGGATTTTTGAACACCACGAAGTATGTTGAAGCTCCGCCCACTTTGACAGATTCACAGCCTCTGTCTCCGCCCATTTAACTGCGCCACATCTGAGTCACTGACTCCGCCACACGCGTGATTCATAGCAGAATCGCTATATCCAGCCGTTTATCCGCTATATCCGGCCGTGACACTCTTGGGACGAACCCGCCTTATTTACTGCGCCACAACAATGCTCAGTTCACAGGCTCAGCCCATTTAACCGCCTGTGCCTAAAATGCCTGCGGCTTCGAAGAAGGCGAAGACTCGGGAAACCGGGCTTTGGCTTCTGGTTTAACCATACCAAAGCTAAGTCACCGGCTCCGCCCATTTAACTGCGCCACTGCAGTGCAAATGCTCCGTACCTCTCTGACCGATTCACAAGCTGCATAGCCTGTGCGCAAGCTCCGCCCCTTTTACCGCTTAACTTCCGACAAGCTCCCCACCTATTTAACTGCGTAACTACTCGCACCGCCCATTTAGCTGCACCTATGCTGAGTTACAAGCCCGCCCATTATTTAGCTGTGTCACATACATGCACTACCTATCCGGGAAAGCGCGACCCGCCCACCCCCTCGGCGGCTAACGTAACCTTTTATCCGTGGCAATTTACAGATTTTGGTTTTAAACAAATCTATGGTAGCGTACTGTCATAACATTCCAACATTAGGGGGCCGCGCGTGGCCCGGGGCGCCCCATACTCGCGTCAGAATTGTGAGCAGAGCCGCGCGCGACCCCCAACATGAATCTTTTTTTGGAGTCATACTTGACCTGTCGCCAGTATGGCAACGGGCCGGCCCGCTCCAAAATTTTTCACGGCCCGGCCCGACCTGGCCCGGCCCGGGCCGGCCCGACTCAACCGAAAATTTATGCCTTTTTTCAATGTAAAAATCAAAGAAAACAAAAAAAAAATTTCGGGCCGGCCCGCTTCAAAATTTTTCTCGGCCCGGCCCGGGCCGGCCCCAAATTTTGCCATGCTTGGTCGCCACCCCACTTCAACAAACTTCCCTTTTCACTCTTAACGGGAACTTCGTACCTTCCTGACATACGCCCTACCGAATCTGCGGCCGCTTGTTCATCTATGCCGTCTCACATGCGAACCATTAGCTGCGCCCATTTAACCGCAGTCACAGCCCTGCTTATTTAACTACCCCGCAGCCTTTTCACTGGTTCTGCTTCATAAACCGAGTACAGGCTCCGCTCTTTTAAAAGCACGAGTTTCGGGTCTCAATTTCCTCCGCTTTAACTGAGTCACAGCTGATACACTGGCTCCGCCCATTTCACGGCACCTCTGCCGAGGAGAGCCGAGAGATTGCATGTTCCTTTTTTCAGAACGGTTCCACTGAAGACGACGAGGAGCGCGAAGAGCGGAGGAGAGACGAAGCTGTGAGTATTTTTCAATAATTTAATTAAATACTCTCTTTTTCAGTTGTCCGTGATTAAGCAAACGATGACGATGATGCTTCTGGACGTGACGGACGAGTTGCTGCGCAGTGCGGCTGTCGACTGCATCAGGGAGAGTAAAGAAGTAGAAGGTTCCTTAGCTCGTTCATGTTTTGTCGTTTCCTACGCCTTTATCAATACAGTATTCGTTTTCGTAATGCTGATCTTATAGCTGAGCCTATCCTTCTCGCTAGGAGTTCCGCATTGGCGGCTTTGTCAAGCCTCGGTAAGTAGTTTTTCATTTTATTTTTTCACTACGCACACGCTGAAAAATACACACAAATGAGTTCTTTTAAACTGCATATTCGGACCGGGGCAACCTGTTGACCGAATTGGGTATTTTACCATCAATATTATTGAAAATGTCTAATTAGAGCATGATTTTATCAGATGAACTGGGTGAATTGTGCATTCCCTCGCGTTAAACCATACGCATACCCTAAATTGGGGTAAGGATCTGCGGGGGGGGGGGGTGCGCCGGGGAAAATCGGGACCCTGAGTCAGGAGAGGGGTTTTCGGGGGGGGGGGGGGGGGGGGCCGCAGGGGGGGCAAAAATTGTGTCCTCGAAAACGCGTAAAAACGGGGGGTTCCGCCGGCCCACCGGACCCGCCGAAAAATTCGGGGGGCTCCGCCCGGACCCAGTCGCACCCACCAATTTAGGGTATGACCATACGACACCAACATGGAAAGCGCGGGATTATGAAGATGAAAGGGAGGGACATCCCTCTTTTGGGAAATGAATTTATGTTGCTCAACACCGCATGGCTACCGCTCCATCGCTTTGTTCGTGGCGAGACCCCCGCTTTAAAAAAAACATACGGGGGAACCTAGATACCCCCGCGAATATAAAATTGTTCTTGGCGAGCCCAACCCCCCCTTACCGTCAAAGCATGGCTGGACAGGGAGCGTTTGGGGGTTCGATGCGTAAGCCCTCCCAAATGGTGCATGATCGGCAAAGTAAGGCCCCCTTTCGATTTTTGTTATCATTTTCAGCCAAACGCCGAAATACGTAAGTACCCCAAGAACCTCGTGTCCAGCTTTGCGTCAAAGTCGGGCTGACGCCCATGTATTCTCTTGTGGCAAGGGCTGTTTATTGATCTGTTACGAAACTCTTGTTAGGACAAAATTGGCGCGAACGTGGAAAAACCTTGATGTCCCTTTTTCAAATTTTGGGGTTTGCAACCGACTCGGCGGTGACGGAAATCAGTTTAGCAGCTGGTTCATACTGAAAAGCAAAATTTAAATTCACCAGTAGACCAAAGAATCGGTCAATTCCATACATGGACAATCTTTGGGGTTCGTTTTGCGCGACGGCCGGCACGATGTTTCTGAACACCGGGCCCGGCACGGGATTTTCGCCATGGTTGCCCCCAAGGAAGAAATTCTACTCGGAGATATGCCCTTTCCAGCCGAGCTATGATTCTGGGTGCGGGCTAACACGTTATCATAGCTCTATCTCTGATTGCGAAGACCTTCAGTTCAAAAAATGGCATCGAAATTATTTTCTCTCTGAATGGCAGTGGTTTAATGAAATAAAAACGGACAGCGCCATATTATTTTATTCATTTTCACCTGATAAAACGGTACATCAATCATTGAACAGAGGCACGAAAGTTTTCGGAGGCCGGGCCATTTGCAAAATTTTTGTTGGCCCGGGCCGTTTCACTTGACCACCAAGTCAGATTGCCACGCACATGATCAGGGTTCGATCCCGGTCCGTGACATTCTTTTTAGTACAGCTAATATTGACGTATATAACAAACATTATTAAGCTATTTAAAACAATTTAATAAATTATTGTGCAGATTTATACAAAATTTAAAATTTTATTTTTTATACACGGGCCGACCGGGCGGGGTCGTCCCAAAACATCTCTCGGCCCGGCCCGTCATTTGAGAACCCCGTCGGAGGCATGACTCCGATCTTGTTAACACCCATTGCTAAAGACGAAAGCACTGATTCGCGATTTCCATTTATACCGAAAAATCACTCATCAGTTGCTTCAATTGAAAAATGCTAAAACAATACGAAATAACTCATATACATATAGTAACATTTATTCGGTCTTTAAAGGTTTGTTGCGGTTCATTTTGTGTACTTTTCCTATTTCGGAATTGATCAACCCCTTTTAGGAGGCGACGATGACAGCGACAGCGACGACGGACACCGGCCCTCATCCGCCAACAAGAAGGAGGAGTTGGAAGTGACCTTTAAGGCTCCCATTGGTATACCACGATCTTTTAGCAAATCGACCCCAAAACGAGGTATGTGACCGTAGGTTTTACCCAGTTTCGTAAGTTTATGCCCCCTTTTTCGCCCAACTCAGTCTGCTTACCCATTTACTCGTATTCCAGCTAATCTTTCATTTTCAGAGGCTAAAAGGACGGATGAGGAGAAGACGGAGATCCAGGATCCCCAGGTCAAAGAGGAGAAGAAGGAGAGGTAATTTTGCCTCTTTTTCCGCAGAAATTTAGAATTTTTAGTGAGTCCCGTCGAAAACGGAGCCGCAGTCGGTCGAAGGAGAGGGAGCGTTCTTCGCGGAGATCTCGGTCTAAGTCTCGCGAGAGGGAAAAGGAGAGGAAGAGGAGTCGCTCCCGTGAGAGGAAGAAGAAGAGTCATCGCAGTAGATCTCGTTCTCCCCGTGATAAGAAGAGGAAGCGCAGTCGTTCCCGTGATAGAAGTGAGAGAAAGCGGTCCCGTAGTCGGGAACGCCGTCGCAGGTAAGTGTCCCGGATTCCCGTATTCCTCTATTTTATGTTGTTATGTTTCGGATGATTGTTTGTGTCTCTGTGGTTTGAGAAGGTAATAAAGTGATGAATTGAAAGTATGCTTTCGGATGACATTCAGTTCAGCACCTTGCATCCACACTGCAAGGAGAATTTTTTTAAACTTATGGCACTCCGAAACTAAGGTTTAAAAACGGGTGGCTGATCAGTGGGCCGGACCGAGAAAATTTGAGGGGGCCGGAGTATTTTTGAAAATCTTTTTAGATGTAACAACTTTCGAAGTCAATATTTTCCAGTTCTTTTTGTTGCAAAACACAGTACTAATTGTGCAAAATATTCTGCGCGAAGGAGGATTCGAACTACACTATATGAATTTTATATAATTTTCACGGCCGAGTGGTTAAGAGGTCGTACTGACAATCCGAATTTACCCTAGTTCGAACCCCCGTCGAAAAAAACTCTTTTGCCTTATTGTGTTATACATTATGTACGATAAAAACGCAATTCCTGCTCATAGGTTGTGAAATTTTTTTTTCTCAACTTTCGGAAATTTTGGCCGCGGGCCGGGCCGAGATTTTTTGGGAGAGAGCCGACCTGCAGCAACCCTTGTTTGAAGCTATAAAAAATATATCCGACGGATTCTCTTGGAGGACTGCATATGTCTCCTTCAGAATGTTTTATCGGGGCTCTCAAATCACGGGCTAGCTCGTTCTTCCTCTCGTGGAAGGTTGAGGGGTTTTGAATCTGAAAAATTCTCCCAATTTTTGTCGAAATTTGCTGCCAAAACTAGTTCTTTTCATCAGCTGAAGGTTCTGTGTTGTTTGTATAGTTTAAAGTGGTATATAGAATACGCAGGAAATCTACGCAGCCAAATAGCCAAAGTCTAGTTTGTGCATGAACCCCCATGTGTTCTGAGTGGAATTTAATTGGGTGATTTTACAGTAGTCTAGTTTGAAAGTTATTTGAACATTTTTTTTTAAAGAATCCTTTTAAAACGCGAAATTCCCGCGGATACTCGTGCATAATTAAAAGCAATAATTTGTGAGATTCTTGGAATGTTTTTATTATTTTTCCTCCAATTTTAAGGCAAGATACGTGACGAGATCCGCTTATTCATCCGTCTTTGCCATATACGGTCAGAAAAAGCCATTGGTGTTGCTAAAAATAGGCTTCAAGTTTTGGCGTGATTCTGCGAATTAGGACTTTCTACCGTAAAAAGAAAATAAACAACTATTTTCGCCTGCGTTCTCGGTTGAAATTGCCGCGGTCACATATTTTCAGGAGAGTCAAAAGTGTAAGTTGGTGGAGATAATGGCTATAAGGGTATCAAGGACAGCTGGGTTGTGTAAAGATTTTAAAACTATGGAAGTAGTCTCTGAACAAATTATTAACGCCACAATGCTCGTTAAAGACCTCTCAGGCCTAATTTTGTTCCTCTCTCTCTCTCTCTCTCTCTCTCTCTCTCTCTTTCTCTCTATTTCTCTATCTCACTCTCGGTTTTCTATGTCTATGTTCAGATCTTTCAGATCTTCGATCTTCTGAACATCAAAACCTTAAACATTGTATTCCTGCTGGTTTTCAAAATACCACACATCTATTTCTAAGATGAAGCCGACCGCTATCGGACACTTCATAACCATCGCGGCGGCTCTCTTTACTACGCATCACTTTTTACGCGTCGCGTATCTTCTTTTGGCGTCTGACAACATTTCAGTTCAATCCCGGAGTGGCTTTTGGCCTATTCGTACCTATATAAGTCATGTTGCTTAGCTCTCAGCATCCCCAAGATGACTTCCCTTCGTCTTCTCTCGATTCTGCTTATCACATTCACTGCCTTTGCCTCTGCCTGTCACAGTAACAGGGTAGCTCGTGAGTACTGCATTGAAAAAGATTAACAAAACTGATTTTTCAGCAAGAGCACCAAATTCTCGATCGCTTCTGGAAAGAGCGAGCACCACAGCTGCGAAACCAAGAATGGACGACCCTCCGCCCGCTAGGAACCCCTCCCCCAGCCAGGGAGAAGAAGGAGAAAAAACACCGTCGAATGAAGAGGAGCCCGGAAGGAATCCCATCATCACAACAACAAGCGACGTCTTGACTACAAAAACGGTCCACAATAGCGATGGTTCAACTACGACCACTGAAACGTTCAAGAATGGAACGACAAGAGCTACTGTGAGGGATAAGGCTAAAAATGTTACCAAGATTACGGATACTGTGAAGAATGGAAATACAACTATCGACACTGAAAGAAAAGCGGACTAGAGCCTTATCAAGACCACTGAGACTGTGGATGAAGGAAATGGCAAGACAGTTGCCACTGAAAAGGACAACATGGGAAACAAAACCAAGATCACTGAAACCGTGCAGACGGGAGACGACACTACAATCACTGAGAAGACTGCAACTGGAAAGACTCCTACTAAGGTCACGAAGATCACAAAGAACGGAAATGGCACAACAACGACAAAGGAAGATTTCCAAAATGGAATAACTTCTGAAATTCTTAGTGGTCGAAATGGTAAGCCTACAGTGTCTACTCTCATAGAACAAGCCAGTTTTAACAAGCCAATGAGGACTACGGTCACTGACTTTGGCGCGGATGGGAATCCCAAGAACTCTACACTGACGATAGACGACAAGAAGGGCACGACAATGGTGATTGAAAGTGGTGCGGATGGCAAAGCCACTAAGTCTACGGTCAAGGAAACAGCCGGTGACCCAGTGAAGGAAACCGTTACTCTCTTCAAGGACGACTCGGTCCTGGGAAAAATTCAAGAAGACGACCCCACCCAACTAGACGACCCCAGTACCAAGAAGACGACCCCATGCCTATATAAGAATGGGTGGGGTCGTCTCCCTGGTAGGAAAGTTTGGGGTCGTCTTTTTGAATCAGACCAGACTATACGACCCCAGTTTTAAACTGGCGGGGTCGTCTACTTGAGACCCCGGGCCTATTAAAGTATACGACCCCAGGCATTAAATTAAAGGACCCCAAAAGATTTTTAAAGAAGACGACCCCAAGTGGGGGTCGTTTGCTTTAATCAGGGGGTCGCAAAATTGAACCATGGGGGTCGCTTCTTTTAACCATCACTAGATGGATACCACTAGCTAGTTATTAAAGGAGGCGACCCCCATGGTTCGTCTTGCGACCCAACGATTAAAGCAAATCGCAGTAAGACTATTTGTGGGGAAAGGAACCGACCGTTTATACTCTGCTTCCTATGTTCACCAACAGACACACCCAGATTGGAAGAAAAAAGAAAGGAGATTATGCCTTAAATTTAATGCGAACACCGTAATTGATAACAATTAGGTAATACAGCGTTAAATCTAAAATACGATTGTGGTGGAAGTAACTCAACTGTGCAAAATTAGATAGGTGACCGCATCCCAGCCGAGCTTGAGTGGAAATGACCCGGAGGTTCACACCAGATACGTGAGCAAACGTTCAATTAGCGTAACTTAACGCTGGGGTCGCATTCTAGAAAAGATGGGGTCGTTTCCTTGATAAGGAGATAAGGGCTTGCTTAATCAGGGGGTCGTCTTTTTGGAAAATCACTTGGGGTCGCATTCTTTAATGGGGTGGGGTCTTGAAATTGAATGTACCCCGGTCCTGAACTCCACCCTCACTGAGACGGCAAAGAACGGCACGGTTACAATAACTGAGAATGACAATCACGGCATGCCTACTAAGTCTAACGTGACCATTCCGGCCACAAATAACACGCCTGTTATTACCATACTCACTGACTTCAAGGATGGCAAACCAGTCAATTCCACGACCACGGAGCCAGCCATGGATAAGAAGAAAATGAAAGTTACAGTCACTAACTTTACCCCGGATGGAAAGGCAAAAGTCAACTCAACTGTTACGGAAACATCTAAAGATGGCAAAATGATCACGGTCACAGAAAATAACAGCAAAGACCAGCCGACAAGATCTAATGTTACAGACACAAGTGGTGACCCTGTGTTTGTTATAATCACAGACTTCGAGAATGGCAATGAGAAGAACTCTACTTACAATGGGACGTCGGTCGATGGCAACATGATCACAATCATTGAATATAACAATATGTCCAAGGCTACAATGTCTACTGTGACAAATAAGGCCAACGGCGACAAGCTCATGATGGTGACGATTACGAAATTTGGCCCTGATGGAGAAAGTGCGACTAATGTTAAGGTCACTACTACAAACCCGGATAATTCGACAATTACCACGGACACCGATCACGTTAAAAGGATGACCAAGATCATTAAAACGAACAGTAATGGTGAAGAAATCTCCTCAGAATTTGGACAATATATCCCGCCCGCAACTTTGTGAATGATACTTTTTGCCCGTTGGAATCGATGTTTATCTCTTTTTTTAAGATCGCCTGATATAAATATGATAAAATACACTTTCTTTTGATTAGAAAACCTTAAAATTGTTAAAAGAACAGTGAAGCAGCTAATAGTGGAGGATTCGAATTGAAATTTGTTTCCCCGTGTTTTCACGTAAGCAATCTTTCCCCTGGGCACTTCTACAAAATATACTCTTTCAAAAAAAAGAGCATCCATTCTCATACCGTCAGATCAATTTTGGCTACAAAACCTATACTTTTCGAAGAGACACAAGCAATACTTTTTCCGTTTCTAGATAAAGTTCGTGAAATATATCAAGCCTTTCTTTTGTAAATTGCCCTTTTTGCGGAGAAAACACGTTCACTGTGTTTTTTTTTTAAAAAGTTTATAGCATCGGTAAAATATTGTATTTTTTTGTTGTTGACAAACTTAGGTGGGCAATGCTTCTTGTCCAAACTTTTTGTTTTGTAGGCAAAGTGTGCAAATTTCAATGAAAAGAATATCTCAATATATGGTTTATCTCACACATGCTCACAAAGTTTGCAAAAAAGACTCGAAAATTTTACTTTGTACAAGCACAGATTTTGAAAAGCCTGTGAAATCGGCATAGTTTTGGTTAAAACAAAGTTGCAAGATGAAGACAAATCGCACAAAACCGAGTTTTCAAAAACCGGACAATCTTGAGCTGAGGTACAGAAACCAGGGGTACCCTAGCGTAACTAGGGGCCAAAAATCGGTTATGGTCCCGGTAGATCCCCATAATGGTGGCGGTAGGAGTACTTTTGGGAGAAATTTCATTTTTCTATGTGTGTCAAATTTTCTATGTGTGCGACTATTACAGAAATGGCGTCCTGCAAAAATCTTGAGCTATAACACAATGAAAATAAGCGACTGGTAAATTGAAGTCTGCAAAAATGGCGATGAATAGAAAGGGCGAGGATGCGCAATCGCAGGCGCAGAAACGCAATAGCTTTTTGTTTCGCGTGCGCCCATGGATTTCTCTTTGGCGGCAGAGATAACTCTGTTTTCGCATCCTGCCAGACAAAATTTCAGATGCTTCTTGAAGCTTCATGGTTCCAATTTTATTCTTTCTCCTCCTGATAAGGATCATTACCCATGTTCATCAGTCATGTTGTACCAACTTGTCGCCACCTCTTTTTCAAACACTTGTACCGCCGTTTTGCTGTTTGTGTAATTCCGGCTAGCGGATGGGCCGCCAAATGTAAATAGGACGAGTAGCGGCGATTGAGCCGCCGGCGGAGGAGGGCAGTTAGTGTAATGCGTGAGCGACACTATCTCACTAGCTCCTGGCATTGATCGCTCGATGCGCTGGACGGCAGTACTTGTGCTCCTGACCTTGTGTCTTCTACAGACCGAGGCCAGGAGGAAGAACCATGCCAAGGTTACCGTCGCCGATGATGTCGTCGCCGCACCTGTTAAGCACACCAAACAGGCTTCTAAGGTTTGTTTCTAAAGAAAAATAGTCAGAATCCTTTAGTTTGAAAACTGTTTTTGGTGAGATTTTACTTATGACATTCTTTTTGGCAAGCACCTGCTGTTCATTTGAGTTTACACTTGATTTGCGGGCTTTATTGATCTGAATGGTTGAAATATAGCCAATCATCAACGAGTTACACCGTTTCTCAGTTTTTTATGTTATTCAAGATTAAATTTTGACAATTCTCTTCTCCGTTACGGCTATGTAACTATTTTTCTTCACTCAATATATTCTCTCTCTCTCT
>OZ059902.1:18732544-18828931 GCA_964057215.1 Oscheius myriophilus
CCTATTATGTACGATGGTAGGTGGAAATCAATCGATAATTATTGATTATTTTTTATCTACTTTCGGCTTAGCCAGTATTTGACCCGGTTACGGTTACGGTAACTGTGTCAGATTACGGTAGCGATGCGCGTTACTAAATGTTACAACAGCGGAACCAATCGATAACTTTAAAAATTCGTTTTTCTGTTTAGTTTTTTTTAAACCATAAGCACATGAGTGGATTTTTGTAAGTGACGCTCACAATGCGTCATTAGGCAATCGATTATTCACTTTCACGGGATTACTATAACCAAAACCGCCATGGGTTACTGTAGCGCACGGAAAGCTATTTTTGAACAGGGGTGGGCAAACATCGGGCTCAGCTCGGCCCGGCCCGGCCCGGGAAAATTTCCAGGCCCGGCCCGGTCCGATCGGGCCCGATCTTGCTAGGATCGAGCAAATGTGGTGTAGTGAAACGTCTTTGTAGATGATATTTTCAAGTCAAGGTGTTTTTTTTAAAAATCTTTTTGTTATATAATTAATCTAATTTATATTTAAAGGCAATTTTAAAGCTTAATGACTAAAAATTTCACCTTGAACTGTCAATCGATTTTGAAAATGGGCCCACGGGCCGAAATCGGGCCCGTTCGGGCCGGGCCGGGCCGAGAGGTTTTGGAGACGGGCCCGGCCCGGCCCGGTCCCCGACAACCCCTGTTTTTGAAAACACGATTCCAATAAATCGATAGTTTTGGTATTTGAAAATGATGAAACTTTGTAAAAACTTATTTTGAAAACAATTATTCGCGTTGTAAATTACTGTAGGTCAGCTTTGATGCGTCATACTGTAGGGCACAAAATGTACCATTTTATAATCGATTTGTGGTGTTTATTGATTTTCTGCTTGGTTTTCAGACGAATGCGGGTTACGGTAGCGCGCGACGCGTTACTATATTTAGCGCGCAGTACGAATCCTTAGAATTGACAATGTTGATTATCGATTTGTTGTTATTATTGATTTTTCCGGTTTTTGAGAGATGATAGCGAGTTAGGACAGCGTTACTATCTCTTCAAAATACTGATTTTTACACCGTTTTGAAAAGCTATTTTTCACCGGTCTGTTTCCCCCAAAGAATATAGAAGGTTTTTCGATATTTTTGGTAAATTGGGTCACGCGGCTATGGCCATTGAAAGGTCAAACTTTTATCGATTATGTACCTTTTATCGATTGTGTAGAATGAAAAAGCAATGTGAGCTATTTCAGGCGACTTCAAGGACTCCGAAGCCGTTCTTCGCTGGCTCCGCTCTCACGAGGAGGTTGTCACCTGGGAGCTGACTGACGATAACTTTGAGCGCCGCACTGATTCTCACTCTCCCGATGAGGGAGCTCTCGACTGGTTCGTCATGTTGTAAGTTTTTCTCAAAATAAATCAATTATCGACGATAAATTTAGCTACGATGCTGACGAAGGAGCTTGCAACGCCTTTGTTCCGATGTGGGAGACTGTGGCTCACAAGCTGAGGGGACTGGTAAGTGAGATTTGTACAATTAACTGACTTTATAGGTCACTCACTCACTCACTCACTCACTCTCTCACTCACTCACTCACTCACTCACTCACTCACTCACTCACTCACTCACTCACTCACTCACTCACTCACTCACTCACTCACTCACTCACTCACTCACTCACTCACTCACTCACTCACTCACTCACTCACTCACTCGCTCACTCACTCACTCACTCACTCACTCACTCACTCACTCACTCACTCACTCACTCACTCACTCACTCACTCACTCACTCACTCACTCTCAAGAATCCTCCTTCAGGTCAATGTCGCCAAGGTCGAAATGAGCGTTAACGACGATGTGAGCGACCGCTTTGACGTCGATGAATCTGACTGCCCAGCTTTCCTTCTTTTCCATAGAGGAAAGGTCTACAGGTACAAGGAAGCTGCTAAAGACGTCCGTTCTCTTGTGAATTTCGCCATGTTCAAGTTCAAGGAGCAGAGGGGTCATAGGTGAGTAGGCAATGAGTGCGAGTGAGTGAGTGAGTGAGTGAGTAAGTGAGTGAGTGAGTGAGTGAGTGAGTGAGTGAGTGAGTGAGTGAGTGAGTGAGTGAGTGAGTGAGTGAGTGAGTGAGTGAGTGAGTGAGTGAGTGAGTGAGTGAGTGCGTGAGTGAGTTTGCGAGACTCAGTTTGAATAAACCTTCAACTTCAGGGTACCCGAGCCACCCACCGCTATTGAGCATGTCTACGAGTATGTGAAGGAGAAGATTGTGGAGATGGCTGTGAGTTTTAAATAAAAGAACTGAACCACCCCTCTTTTTAGGACGACAAACAAGCCATGTCTGTTCTCGGAGTGGGTGGACTCATTGTCATCGTTGCTGCTACGCTCGGCTTCAAGGCCTACAGAATCAGCAAAGAAAAGAAAACAGCCTAAACGGGACAGAAGAAAGAAAAATAGTTGACGAGTATAGCGATCGCATAGCTCAATGTTGTTTTGTCCTCACTTTTGCACTGCCCACGCCATTTGTTGCCATCGATTATGAATATTTGCTACTTGAAGAGAGAGAGAGAGAGAGAGAGAGAGAGAGAGAGAGAGAGAGAGAGAGAGAGAGAAGACACATGGATCAGGAATTTTCCTTTGTTTACGATGCAAACGAACAAAATATATCGAGGCAATTTGTGGTGCTTCATTTTTGCCGCTTTATTTGTAGCGTTTGCCACAATTTTGTTATTTTTACGTTTCACAAAGCATAATCTTTGGATCTTCAATTTCTATGTCTTGTTTGGTGATACTGTAATTTTCGTTTTTATTGCTTCATTAGAACTATCTACGACATCCCATTGAACTAAAAGTGGAAAGCAAGAGTTTTTTCTTTAATTTTGGTTCATATGAAAGAGAAAAATCGCAAATAACATTGCTGCCGCAAAAAGGCCATCGATGCATTCTGCCCGCTTTTTTTGCAGAATTTCAGGTTGGGGACAACATTTCGCCCGAAAATCCATAGTTAATTATGGTTTATTTAAAATATTTGTCGTGCAAAATATGCAAAACTGCCGAGAATCTGCAGTATGCGCACGTTACCAGTACGGTCTGTGTGGGCGACGTTTAAAAGGCTTCTATACGGAGTTCCTGTGAAATTTTTAGCAGTCGCCACGCGTCCAGACGCGGCGCGGTCGATGTGAGACTAAGCACATTTGTGTATTTTACGGGTTGAGTTGCTCTGCGATGTCGCACATTTCAATTAATTCCCATTATGTGATTATATTTTAATATTTTAAATTCATTTCAAGTTAAAAAAAAAACATGAAAATAATAAAAAAAAAAAGGCAAAAGGGAAATTTGAATGAGGGAATAACCGTCCGAGCGAGCGATTCTCACCTACCGTAGTCGCTTTCGCGCCGGGACCCTCGCAGGCTTCTTATGGCCATAGTTCTCACTAGCCGACTTAAAAAAAAATCTTCGGGCCGGCCCGTCTACTTGGAGCACGTAGTGAAACTGTCACCCACGCGACCAACGTTCGATCCCGGTCGGGGCACTTAATTTTTGCTAACATAGAATCAGTTCAAATATGTACTATAAGTATTATGAAAGAGTCTGTGAGGTTAAAAAAAATTTATGTAAGCTGAATAAAAAATTTAAGGAAAAATAAATTTGATAAATTTACAAACCGGGCCGAAACGGGCCGGGCCGACACTTTTCTCGGCTCGCTTGGGCCCCCGGGACGGCCCTTCTCGTGAGAACTTCGCATATGGGCGTTAGTTTTGTATGGTTTATCTGCATTTTTAAATTTGACACAGGTATGGATTCCACGACACTCGAATTCGTCCATATGCGAAGTTCTCACGAGAAGGGCCGTCCCGCGGGCCCAATTTAAAAATATGCGGCCGCCAAACACGCATTCGCGGAAAAAGTCGCTTTTTCTCTCCGTCTGCGCGTTTTGCATACTATTTCCTTTAGCGACAGCTATATTAAATTTATGATTTTTCAGATGATCGATTGCCCCCCTTTCGACTTCAACCTCCCAGTTAGCTATCTAATCGGCAACATCATGCAATATATTTCTCCGACTGTGAATATTTACACAATCTTTTGTATCATTTTCCGCTCAACCAAGCAAATGTCTCAATATCGGTGGTATCTCCTCTATCATCAGGTCGTGGCGTTCGCTTGTGATCTCTACGTAAGTCTACTTTTTGTACCTTTTTCTAGGCGTTTCAGCTTGGCGTCTTCGCTAAACCCGTTCTTATCCTGCCGTTTGCAATAGCTTTCCCTAGGGGTCCTTTAAAATATGTTCCTTATATTCCCCCACAAATACTGTTTTATGGTTTATCTGCATTTTCTCCCCTTTCTATGGCTACAGTAATTAATCTATTCAATTATCGATATATCGTTGCCAGAGGGGCCAAACGCTTTCCACTTTCGAATATTGTTGTTTTGGTTTTTATCTATATATCATTTCCCTGTCTGGTCTATTATTTGATGTACATAGCTGAAGATACTCAAATCCTGCTGCTTAAAATAGCTTCGGTAAAGTTGTTGACAAAACTAGAGTCCAAAACCAAATTTTAAAAACAAAGTTGTGTTTTGAGCAAATTGTTGCATCGTTGTGTAGCCCTAAGTTTGAATTAGCTGACGTTTACTTATTTGTGGGCTTTTAATCATTAGTTTGAAACGAGTTATGGCCGTTTTAGGCGCGCGCTCAGCGCTAGAAGAGCGGGGCTTGAACGCCGCCACCGCAGGGTGATTTGCAACCGGCGCACGCTTTTCCGAAACGGTGACACGAATCACACCAAACCCCGAATACAACTTTTTTTTGCTAACTTTGGAACAAAACGACACAAACATATATAAAAAAGTATACTTTTTAAACAAAAATCATGTGGGGTATATAAATGCAGCTTAATATGTTCAATATGTTTTATTATTGTTTTCACGTATTTTTTAGACCCGGTACGTAATAAACATTTTATAAAAGTGACGTTTTGCGACTCTGAAATATCAAAAGTTTTTCTGTTTTTTAAAGGGCTCGTAAGGGGCCTTTTCAGAATCGTATGCTAATGAAGACTTGGCAAGCATTTTGGCCGTTGTCTGGAGCGGTGTTCGGGAAAATGATTTCAATTGAAATGGGCCAATTTGCACACGGTTCATTTCCAATCTGAAAAGGCCCCTTACGGCCCCTTTAACTACTCTGCGGAATTTATTAAACTTTTCGTTATCGAAGTGTTAGAGCCTGTCTTCGCTTTTTTGTCGCAAATGGGGATGTTTTATCAATATTTTTCAGGAATACAGCTGTGTAACACTCGATTTAATCAACATCCCACAATTATATCTGGTCGATAGAAGAAAAATAGCAGTGCCAACGGCTTTTTGGGTTGTGTTCATGGGAATCGTTTATCCATCTGCTTCTTTCTATTTTATCTACAAAACAAACAAAATTTTGAATTCTGAATCAAGTTCCTTAAAACTAAGACGACTTCAGAAAAATTTCCTCAAACAACTTATTTTAACAGCGATTGTTCCAATGTTAGTCATGATTGTACCTTCAGCTGGCGTGCTTATAATAATGGTTTTTGAAATTTTTGGTCACATAGGTAAAATGGTTTTATTGATCTTTAATTTTCTATTTTTTTGTAGAAATGTCAGTTATTCTAATTGAAGCTGTTGCTACATTTGGTGTCAGCAGTGGAATCATTCTCATTGTTACAAACCCGACTTATCACCATTTTCTCTTGAAACCGTTCTTTTGTTGCAAGAAGACTACAGTTACTGTTATTGTTCCAGCTAGCTCTAGCAATAAATAAAAAGATACGAAAACTGTATTTTTTATTTCGGGAAGCCGACTAATCGTGACACTAATTGTAGCAACTTTGGTGTGAAGGAAAACGAAAAAAACGACCTACCTTAGTGGTGCAAGACGGGGTTCTCAAATGACGGGCCGGGCCGGGCCGAGGGATTTTTTGGGACGGCCCGGTCTGGACGGCCCGTGTCAGAAAAATAAAATTTTACATTTTGTATAAATCAGTGCAATAATTTTTAAAGTGCTTCTAAATAGTGTTTTTTTCTAAACATCTTACATTAATATTAGTTGTACAAAAAGATTCTCACCGACCGGGATCGAACCCTGGTCGTGTGGGTGACAATGTGTTTAGGTGGTCCAGAGTAAACGGACCGGGCCGGGCCGTCCAGGGCCGGGCCGGGCCGGGCCAACCAAAACTTTTAAAATGGCCCGGCCCGTGAAAACCCCGGTGCAAGGGATAGAGCCCCAGCTTCGTAACCCACTGATTTCCCACCGGGTTCGATTCCTTTTCAGGTTTCTTTTCAATTAAATAGAAAATAATTTTTTGCATGCTCACACTTCGAATATCTCTAATGTTGAATGCTTCGAATGTTTTCCTAGACAAAATCTCTTGTGGTTGTTTTTCTGCTGCTTAATTTATTGTACCGTATACACAAATACAGAGCCGTGTTTTCACCATTTGAATTTCTTTCCTTCTTTTCAGAAATATTATAAATGTATATAATTTTTATTAAAGGGCTCGTAAGGGGCCTTTTCCAAATCGTATGCTAATGAAGACTTGGCAAGCATGTTGCGCACGGCCGTTGGCTGGAGCGGTGTTGGGGAAAATGATTTCAATTGAAATGACTCGATTAGCATACCGTTCATTTCCAATCCGAAAAGGCCCCTGACGGTGCCTTTAATGAGTAGTCCCCAAAGGTCTGTCATCAACAAATTACAATCACATCCGAGTCATTCCAAGCAACGGGGCCGGCCCGTTACCATATTTTTCACGGCCCAGCCAGCCCAGGTCGGCCCTGACCCAACCACAAATCTATGCCAAAATTCGACGAAAAATTTTAAAAAGCAAGATTTTCTCGGCCCGGCCTCAAATTTTGTCATGCGTTGCCATGCTCTCCAAATGTTTGTCTTGCAATGTTTGTCATAGTAGGAAATTCCCTTGAAAATATAAACTGACTTAAATTAGCCCAAAAAACATAAAAGTCAGTGACTTATATTTATGACTTTCATAATCGAATCGACAGAAAATTTTAGTTTCAAAGTCAATTTTCGGCAATATGGTAACGTCTTTTTTGGCTTTCAACATTAGAAAAGATACACTAAAAAATGACGGCTTTTCCTGTTTTATTGGCCTTTTGCAGCCCTTCTATGATTAAGACGCCGTCTCTGTTAAACTCGAGCAGCCGCCTTAAGGGCGCGGTCATAGGGAAAAACTTGATGTCTTAGAATCGGCCCAAATGCAGAATCTTTTTGAAATCTTGGATGACTGGAAAATCCAACATTTATCACTTTTATAGTGAGTTTCATGATTTAATAAGAAAAGTTAGATTGAAAAATTGTGTTCCACCCGAAAGAAAGGTTAAACCATACAAACATGTTGAATGCAATCTAAAGCATCAGTATTACCTCAATTGGTTTGGAAATGAGTGAACATGTGCTCGCGGGCGCGTCACAACTGAGTCCGCGCGCGAGTCAGCAATCTTCAGGCGCAATTATCAAAAAACATGTTATGCAGGAATTTGACGGTACAAAGTTGGTTTATTGCAGAATTGCATCTAGTTTCAGAAAAACCAAGTGCCGTGTTTACCGTTTTTGAAAATTTTCGAGAAAAAACTTGAAAACCCCCCCATAATCATGGTTTTTTGAGGTTTAGGGGCCGAAACTTTTTTGTTTGACCATAAACATTACTTGGTGTAATTGACAATGTTATTGGAAATTGAATTATCTACCTTTTAATATATACATGTTAGTACTTTGGATGAAGTTTAAAAATTACAGTACCCCATAGGGCACCTACAGTAACCCGGCGCCAAAAAATGACTTGGCGCCAAAAGTTTCAGGATAGCGTTTTCTTGTTATAGGAAGCTTATATACCAAATTTGGGCCGATTCTAAGGCATCAAGTTTTTCCCTATGACCGGGGTCTGCTCGAGTTTTACAGAGACTACGTCTTAAGGACAAAAATGCAAAAAACTGCTTTTTTAAACACAAAAATGAAAATTTTGTGGTTTTTGACGTGTGTGTGTGTGGAAAACGTCGACATTGTCTATGCTTGAGTTTTAGAGATGACCTATTTACTGCATAAGCTTAAAAAACTTTGCTTATCTTAAAAAATTTTGGAACCCTACCGTAACCCCTGTTAAAAATCAATAATTGGCTAAACAAATTTCACAATTTTCAATTTTTGGCCCCCAGAAAGCTTATAGAAAAATGTTGGGCCAATTCTACTGCTTTGTTTCCTATGTCAGTGTTCTGCTTCGCTTTTTTTGTCTTTGCTATTTTTTCGGATTTTTAAAAAAAAAAATTTGTTTTAAGATGATCGATTGCCCGCCTTTCGACTTCAACCTCCCACTTTCTTATCTTTTCGGTAACATCATGCAATATATTTCTCCGATTGTGAATATTTACACAATATATTGTATAATTTTCCGCTCAACCAAACAAATGTCTCAATATCGATGGTACCTCCTCTATCATCAGGTGGTAGCGTTTATAGGGGATGTCTACGTGAGTTTACAATTTGACATTTTTTAAGTTGTTTCAGCTTTGTGTTTTGGCGAAATCCGTTGTTATCCTGCCATTTGCATTAGCGTTTCCTCGCGGCCCTTTAAAATACATGCATTTTATTCCTCCGCAAACATTGTTCTACGGTATTGCCGGCTTTCCTCCTCTTTCTATGGCTACAGTAATTCATCTATTCAACTACAGATATATCATTGCCAGAGGGGCCAATCGATTTTCCCTTTCGCATGTTGTTGCTTTGGCTTTTATCTACATTTCATTCCCATCTGTGGTCTATTATTTAATGTTCATCGCTGGTGATCCTCCAAATCTGCTGCTTAAAATAGCTTCGGTATGGTTGTTTCCATAGATAGGGCCGACTAACCAAAATTTTATGTTTTTGTGGGCTGGTTTTTGAGTTAATCTGTAGCCTTACTAGGGAAGTCCATGAACATGACCGCGGAGTTTTCAAACGAGCTATATACCATTCACTAGAGAATTTAGTGGAGAATCGACTGGTTAGGTTTAAAATTGCCCAATGGACCCGATATTCGAGAGCGGACCGATTTTCTTCCCCAGCGTCCCGGCGCCGAAACAAAAGCCGCTGCCGCGCCTTAATCAAATGTGGCAGCGTGGCGCAGCGCCAAGCGCCTCGCCTAGTAAGCAGAAGCTCTCTGGTTCGATTCCCCGATGCTAGATTCTTTTTGCTTTTTGTTTTTAAGACACCTTGTCAAATTCAAAAGTCCAGCAACATGGATTTTTTTTTTGTTCAATTTTTTTTGCCATTTTTTGGAAATTTTCCGTGGATCTTTCTGATACAAAAATGAAGTTCTGAAAATTTCCGTAACGATAATTTATTTTTCCTTACTACGGTTCTTTTTACGATGGAAAGTCAAATTGCCCGAAAAAGTTTTCAATAAAAACCCCCCAATGTTTCAACAACAAAAAAATCATGTTCCTGGACTTTTGAAATTGACAAGGTGTCTTAAAAACAAAAAGCAAAAAGACTCTAGCGTCGGGGAACTGAGCCAGAGAGCTTCTGCTTACTAGGCAAGGCGCTTGGCGCTGCGCCACTCTGCCACACTTGATTAAGGCGCGGCAGCGGCTTTTGTTTCGGCGCCGGGACGCTGGGGGAGAAAATCGGTCCGCTCTCGAATATCAGGTCCATTGGGCAATTTTAAACCTAACCAGTCGATTCTCCACTAAATTCTCTAGTGAATGGTATATAGCTCGTTTGAAAACTCCGCGGTCATGTTCATGGACTTCCCTAGTTAGATGCACATTTGTTGTATTTATGGGATGTTGTTTAGTTTGAAACGAATTATGGTTTGTGTGCTAACTCCTGCAGCGACTAGTTTGGAGGGGCGGGGGCTTGCACACCACAGAAGGGTCCAATGCAACTCTAATCAAAAACTAACAACGTTCTTGTTCAAAATTTAAAAGCAAAAAACGGCAAGGGAAGGCGCCCGAATAGGAAACTTTTCTTTAAGACTGGGGCATGCTGTAAAATGCTAGGAAACGCTAAAAGCGACCCATTAATTTAAACAGGCGCAGATCAGTCAGGTCAATGCACATGTACAACAGCTGTTAGCCCTTAGGATTAACTAAGGCGCTATTCTAACAGTAGGCAATGTCTCTACCTAATTACTTATCCTAAGTACCTACAGTTTCTCGTAAAGTTTAAAGTTCCATAATAGTTCCGAAAAGGTCTATAACCTGAAAATGTTTTTGACCTACAAAGCTTACATTTTTCATTAGTTTTATGTTAGGCCTGAAAAATTTGAGGGTCGGCCCGGGCCCGGTTTTTTGGGAGCGGGCCGGCCCAATCCCCGAAAAACAATATAAAATATGAGGACCGGCCCGTGCCTCAAATTTGCCAGGCATGCTGACGAAAATATAATGAAAATATGTTCAAAATTTGCGGGCCGGCCCGGCCCGTTGCAAGCCCTGTTCGTCAGGATGGTTAAGGAGTTTTTGGCTGGCGATTCTTTCAAAGATATTTTGCGACTCTTAGGTGGCAAATACCGAAAAACGTGCGAATTGAAACTTTACATTTAAATTCATTTCTTAGGGTTTTCTGGCGCTTAATAAATTAAATATCTGCCTTTAGTACCATAAATATTAGTTTTTTATGCATTTATAACCCGAATACTTGCAAGAGTACAGCTGTGTCACGCCTGATTTAATAAATATTCCCCAATAATATCTATTTGATAGAAGACAATTAACAAGCACAATAGCTATTTGGATTGTGTTTATCGGAACCATTTATCCTTTTGCTTGTTTCTACTTCATCTACAACACCAATAAAATCTTGAATTCCGATTCAAGCTCCCTCAAGCTAAGAAGACTTCAGCAAAAATTCTTAAAGCAACTTATTTCAACAGCAATTGTCCCAATGTTAGTCATGCTTATTCCATCATCTGCGGTGGTTTTCATAATAGTTTTTGAAATTTTTGGTCATCTAGGTAAATTTTCTTGTTTTTCATTAGCATTTGTTTTTTTTTTCAGAAATGTCAGTTATTCTAATTGAAGCTGTTGCAACATTTGGTGTAAGCAGTGGAATTATTCTCGTCGTTACAAATCCGACGTACCACAGATTTGTTTTGAAAATGTTCTTCTGTTGCAAGAAGACTACAGTAACTGTTGTTGTTCCAACTAGCTCTAGCAATAAATAAACGATCATGAACCGTTTCGTGAGCAGAAATATTCATGTAAACAAGATAAACTAACATCCATGAAGATTGGAGAAAACCGAAAGAACCAGCGAGGGGCCGGTGGAGTATGACTACGACGGAGTAGAACAGAAACGAAAGCGGACAGCTGCACGGGCAAGCACTAAATGTTACTTCAGGGTCGATGGTGAACTAATGAAACCATAAGTACATCAAGATTCTGAAACTGAACAGATTGTCTGGTTAGGGAACTGTATTACACGCTGCAATAGCACCTAGATAGTTAGTTAATCCCCAGAAACCTCTTTCCATGGGGAGGAAGACGATATTGGCATCTACAAGAAATAATAAGCATACTTACGAGGGAAGTCCGTAATGGTACCCCCGGAGTTTGAAACGACACCTATACCATTGGATAGAGCATAAAAAGTTGTCTCTAAAAGTGGTCTCCAATTTTGCTGCGGACACCTGGGAGCCGAGAAATGTCGGTTTTCGTTTCTATGCTAAATTATGCATTTACGCAAATGTGGCTTATCTTGGGAAGAAATCGACCGCTAAAGTGTGAAAGCGTGGTAAAGTGGTTAAGTGAACTGTCAAAGATGAGCTATGCTGGATCTATCCCCGGCAGTACTTTTTTTATAATTTTTTTTGCCCATTTCAACTTTAACTTTTTTATGACTTTCTTTTTGTTTTTGAGAATTTTGTTTTAGTCGGGAAATATATTCGTTGTTTTTAGAATTATAGGAAAATCCAAAAATGGTCTTCCCTTCCCATGTTCCCGACTTTTTGAAATTTTTCAAAAACAAAAGATGTCATAAAAAAGTTAATGTTGAAATGAGCAAAAAAAAATTATAAATAAAGTACTGCCGGGGATAGATCCAGCATAGCTCATCTTTGACAGTTCACTTAACCACTTTACCACGCTTTCACACTTTAGCGGTCGATTTCTTCCCAAGATAAGCCACATTTGCGTAAATGCATAATTTAGCATAGAAACGAAAACCGACATTTCTCGGCTCCCAGGTGTCCGCAGCAAAATTGGAGACCACTTTTAGAGACAACTTTTTATGCTCTATCCAATGGTATAGGTGTCGTTTCAAACTCCGGGGGTACCATTACGGACTTCCCTCGTTAGCTGATAGAAAGTGAATCCGACATGAACCAGGTAAAAGGAAAACCTGAGGTGGCTGCACGAGTGACGTTTCCATTAAGGATAGACGTCAGTACAGGAAATAAATGAACCTGAAGCATGAACCTCCCGCACAATCCCCCGCACAATCGACAAGACTGCGGCGGGAGCGGCGTTACCCCAAAATGCCCGCGAACTCTCTGGAAGGGTTGCGCCGACGGTGGCAATAGAGCGCATTTTTTTCTATGAGCCTATAAGGGATCGAGCGACAGTTTAGCCGATCAATACGCGGTAACTGAGTATTGCGAATCGACGGAGATGCCTATTGAGGCCTATATGATCATTACCGATGACAAAATCTAAGGAATTCCTATTGCAAAGCCTCGCTTGAATATTAGAGAAAACGCGTTTCAACACAACATAACTTGGAAAGAAAATATTATGACATTTGTCCAGACGAAGACAGGCAGAAGTGCGTTTCCACTCTACGTTTTTTTTCAATTCCATTTGTAAAAACGGGAAAAGGACTTGTACTTTTGTATTTTTTATGGCCGTTCATTTATTGGTTGAACTAGCAGGCACAACAACAGTAACACCTGTCTTCTTGTATTTGCAACAGAACATTTTCACAAAGAAGCTGTTGTAACTAGGAATTGTAGCTATCAGAATAATTCCACTACTGACGCCAAACGTAGCGACTGCTTCAGCCATGATAACAGACATTTCTGAGTTTTCCTATTTACCCAAATGGCCAAATATGTCAAATTCCTATTTACCCAAATGGCCAAATATGTAAAAAATCATCTGGTAAAGAACAAAAGCTGTAGGGACTTGCAAAATTAACTTGGGATTATTGCTGTCAGAATAAGTTGTTTCAAGGACTTATGCTGGAGACGTTTTGATTTCTCAGAAGTCGAACCAGCACTCAAAACTTTTTTGGTTTTGTATATACTGCTTGCTCATAAAATAGGAACAAGCAGATGGATATACGTTTCCGAAGAACAGAATCCAAATAGCATTCAGGAATATCAATTGTCTCCGATCGTATAGACACATTTGTGGAATCTTTAATAAATCAGGTGTTACACAGCTGTACTCCTGTAAACATTCACTAAAAACTGACTAATAGAATTTTCCTTATAACACTGCTTGTCATTCTTTCAATAGTGTGTATGTAAAGTGTGTATATAGCTGTCGCCAAATGAGCATCGGCTATTAAAAGCTGTTTTTTTCCTGCGCCTTCGCTTCTCGCACACTATTTCGGCCTGAGGCCGTTTTAGGCAGGATGTTCGTTTGGCGACCGCTATATATGTATAGTGCGTTTCCTTAAAAAGAGTGGAGAAAAAGGGATTTCACTCTAGGAATTCTGAATACAGCTAAAAGGATACAGTTGTGTAGCACCTTATTGAGCATGTTAAAATTGTATCTAATCGACATAAAACAAGTAATTGTGCCAAAAAAGTTTTTTTGAAACGAAAGCTCAAGTTCTTATAAACTAAAGCAGATCCAGCAAAAATTACTTATGTGATTTCCGACTGGTTGTGTAATAATGAAGGTTTTGAAGTATTTTGTCATAAAGGTGCTTTTTAAAAATTTGATTTCGCCACGCTTTTTGTGGCAACGTTTGATGTGTGCAGGAATTTATTTTGTTACATTACCGATCAACAAAGCTTTTTATTGAAAATGTTTTCTGTGAATGAAGAAATATAGCTGTTTTAATCTGATCAAATAAATTTTTTTACGCTTTTCTGTATATGGATGCCAAGTCACAACAATTTTGCGACTCCAGAAACTAAAGGTATTAGCGTCGATTTTTTCAGTCCAGTATTTAAATTCGCTTTTGCGCCGATAGTGTTTTGCTGTTCATAAAGGAAGAAAGCGCTTTTGCTTTTCTTTCATTATCGCTTTATTTAAATGAAATGCCGGTTGTTGTATGTGTTTTACATGTTGTTTGTTCAATAAAATATTTAACCCCCCCCCCAATGTATTACCCTCGCTAAATACTTTTTCCAATTACATGCCGGGGTTCTTGGGCAACATTTTTAATCTCACGCAAAATACAACGTCAAAACAGGTTGTTTGTGTTGTGAGGCCTTGTTATTCGGTAGTTTATGAAGTTACGTTTTCTTTTATATTTTTCAAGTAGTATTTTGACAATTTATTTTTCTGTTTGCGATTTAAAAAAAACGTAACTGTTTTTTATTCAGATGGCAATTACGGTTTCAACTCTTCCCTCTCAAATCCAACACCAAATAATTCAAAAAGTGCCTTATTAACCTACAACAAAAAAACTATCTTTCAGACTGGCTGTAAAGAATACATCCGACTTCAAAAATGTTCCCAACTTGCTCTTTCTCTTTGTCAAAAAATTAAAACCAAATTTGTTTTGGAAGTGGAAAACATTCTTGTGGAAAATAAGCAAGGGGTAGTTTTGTAGTGTATGTAGAATTATGGCTAAATATCGTTTCAGGTTGCTGGAATTCAAGTGCCTAAAGAACAGGCCGAGCTCAACATGTACAACCTATTTGAAGATGTTTGGCAGATTTTAATTTATGCTATATAAATTCATTTTCAGCCTGACAACCATCCTGTTTGCTATAATTTGCCGGATTTAAATATTCGGTTCGTTGCTAAAAATATGGTTATAAAGTTTGCACTATTGGTAAGTTTTTCTACATTATTTCATTTATCAGTTTCGCAAATTTAGAAAAAAATTGAAGCAATTATTAACACTTTAAACTTAATTTTTGTGTCATTTTACGGTTAATCTTTTGTTTTCAAAAAGAAACCATAAGTTAAAGTAACTTCTCCAAACAATTCTTTCCGATATTATTGAAAATTCACCCTTCGAACAAAAAACTTTGTTTTTCAGGAAACGATGACTGATGAATTTTGCAACGCAATTACCAATTTGATAAAAGACACCCGATCAACTGTAAAACTATTTGTATTAAATGGAGCTATGCAATGCAGCACAGAAGCGTTTGGTACTCTTATGATGGTATGGCATTTTTGTGTGTTGCTTTTCATGATAAAATTTTAGTGCCCTAATGTAACTGATTTAATGTGTCTTTCCATTTACCGGTTTCCTATTCAGTATTACAGAACGGACGCCGTTCGTCAGGTTAGTTCAACCCCTTCCCCCCAAATGCTCAACTGATTTTTAGCTTGAGGGCCTGTCAGCGTCGTGTCCCGTAAACGACGAAGATTTTCTTTCTTTCCGCGGAATAAGGCTTTTAGTAAATAACAGTGAGATTACGGCTTCTGGGCTGAATTTATTCATAAAGGTGAATAAGACAATTTTTAAAAAACTGAATTTTCATTCTTATAGGAATGGTATGCTGGAGACCGAGAAATAGAAGAAGTTAAGATTTTCCGCGAAAGGAGAATCCCTAAATACGTACTTGAAGATGTTCTTGCTGACCTGCCGTACTCTGAAAGAATTACCGAAGAACTTCCTCCGCGTGAAAGTGATCCGGATGAGCAGGAGTTTGTGTATGTTATTTCACGTGGCGAAGTAACGTTGAAAGCTCGAATTTCAAAAGACTCCTTTAAAATGATAATGATCTAGTTGTTTGTTTTCGTATGTATGTAAAAACTGTTATACACAATAAAAAACATGGGTTTTTAGTAATACACTTTTCCATTTAAAACGCACCGGTTAAAAAAGTTTAGCGCAATATCCGTTGCATAAAAAATGCAACAACAAAAAATCTGCCTTTGTGAAAATGTTGAACGTCGCTCTTTTTGATAAAGTACACTATCTTGCAAATAGATTTACCGAGCATTTTGCGCCAAATGGAACACAGAAGTCGTCTACAGTGCCCCCGGCCGTCCCAGGAACCTGCGAAGAGAGCTGTACCAGCAACTTGGCCAGGAGGCATTGAAAGCCGAATCAAAGGAGAATGGGAACAACCAAGTCAACGTCGTGAGATTGAATTCGACAACTGTGATTCATTCTGGCGGTTCAGGGAACAGCCCTAGAGAATAAACCGTATGTATGTATGTATGTATGTTTGCGCCAATTATGCGCAATTTGTGATTTCTTCGCCAAAACTATCTGAAACAACAGATAGTACAAAATATCCTAAAGTTTTGGTAGCGACGAATAGGATACATTTTCCGAGCCAACAGGCAATGTCGCAGAGGTATTTTTTTTTACCGATCCCTAAACAAAAAATATATGGGCCAATACTCGAACTTATTCCGGAAAACAAAAAATTTCTAGATTTGTTCAACGATTTTTTTATTTATATTGTTTTATTTGTGCCGAATTTGCTTTTAACGGCGGGAACTAACTCATTTTTTAACGATTATTTTCCTTCGGGTTTGGAAAGTTTTTTTGAAGGCTACCTTTATCTATTTCTTTTTGCAGGATATCCTTTCTATTTTAGCGCCTTTTTTCTTGATCTTGTTGATTTTTGTATAGTTGTTTTTTGTTGTTGGTGTTGTAAAATTGTTAAAAGAAAAAAAAGAAAAAAAGAAAACATGGTTAAAGTTCAGATACTGTTTTTATTTTGATACGCAAGGTTTTTTTTTTAAATATTACATTGAAAAAGCTATTTAAGGAACTTACTGAAATTATTCTATCAGACTGGGCCGCAAAAACTGTCGCCCCAATTTTCATAATGTATTTTTTTTAAATAGCCCAAAACATGCAGAACGTTGGGAAAAAGAAGAACTTGACAAGCCACTACAAATTTTTTCCATCCCCACCTCCAGATGTCCAAGGAGAACAAAATGACTAACCTATTCTCCCGATTTAAAAAAAAACCAAGCGCATTTCCCCAACAGGAGCGTGTAATTAGCGTTTCATTCGGCGGTGACTGGCACTACCGCCGCCTGGAATTAATGCCCTTTTGTGCGGCTACGAATTGCTCTCTCATCGAACGTCGCCAACCAGATGGAACAGGAAAACACCGGCGTTATAGCTCATTTAAATGGCAATTCGCGCGAAAACTTGATTAGTTTGTGTTATAAGAAGAGGAAACGTGCCTCGGGTACGTAGTTTAATGATTGGAAATACAGTCATCTAACATTGGGTTTTCCTTAGAGAAAATGCCAATTACTGACTTAAAATGAAGTTTTCAAATACAACGACTATTACTATTGGAACATCGTTAATAATAGAGTGCATTGAAAGCACAAACTAGTGAAAAATACAGAAAACAAATCAAAAGAGGAAACATTCCAAACAGTTGCCTTTCAGGTCGCAGTGTAGTTTGTTTTCAACTTGCGTACGGTATTTTCAGTTAAGCGTCAAACACAGTTTTACTGTATTTTCAACCCCTTTTTACCGATTAATTTTTGTTTTTATAGTTGTAGACAGAGAAAAGGTATATGCCACTTTTAAAATAAAAGATTTTTCTTTCGTAAAAACGTTTCTGGAAGTCCTCGTTAAGATATTTCTAGAGATTGCCCTTTTTTGTACCGAGACTGCACCTTCATTAGCGGGTAATTGATTTGCGGCTACATGGAATAAAAAACTATTCTATTAATGGCCTCCGTTTGATGAAACATTAGTATAAATATGATTTATTTTACTACAAATGAGGTACTGTAGCAAAACTGGGGGGGGGGGGGGGGAGGGGGGGCTTGGTAAAAATGGGGAAACCGGGTCACAAAGCGGTGTAATTAAAATTTGTTCGCATTTGTTTCATGTGCGCGGCTAAAGTCTGTATTTCGTTGGTTTTAAACTTTCTGCGCCGCTTTTTTGCGCTGTCATTTCAAGGCTGCATCTATGCGATAATGCTGAAGCCCCTGTTGGAGCGTTTCCATAGATTGCCCTCTTTTTGTAGACGGCTTGCCTCCTTCATTAGCTGACAATTGATTTGCGGAAACAGCTATAACACTTACTTAAGAGCGATGTTCACAAATCTCAGCCTCATTTCCTACTGTCACGGCGTGTTCATTAGGATCCAGGGCACGCCGTGTTTGTTTCGAAACTTCTCGTATTGGTGTTTTCCCCATCCCCAGGTTTTGAAATCTCTCCCTGTTTCTCTTCGCTTCCCGGTCTGTATCCCAATTACCATCCAGCTTGCCGGCTGTCATGGCAACAAAAAAACAGCCTTTAAAACAATGTACCCTCTCCCCGCTAGAATTACCGTATCGCGCGACGGACGGTCCTCCCAGGGGAATGAGAAGCGCGCATCGATACGCCATATCCTTTCTTTTTCCTCTAATTGTAGTCTGAGTAGTGACAGTACTTAGTTTACAGGCGAGCCACAGCCTTTTCACTTAAGATTAGTATTTCGGGGTCCTTCACAAATAAATGTTCCGTACTGCCAGTCGGCTGCCCTGAATTTGGACACCTCGCGAGTGTACGTATGCGGCGATTTTTGCCGTCATCTTCCGTGGCGGGACTCTTTTCCTAGTCCCACCGCATTTCTTGGCATATGGCAAACCACCAAATCCGTTTTTTATCTTCCTAGAGCTCATTTAAGCATTTTTTCGAATATGTTACCGTTTTCCACTTGTTTTCATAAGTATAGTAACCGACCCGAATATGTGAAGCGATTTTGCTGCTGGCAGCTGGAGGCTACAGTAATATCCACAATGCGTAGTGACAGCTTTATTTTTTCAGCTGACTTGCAGGGGTACCGTATCAACTCTTTCTACTGCTGACAACCGACTGGCACGAAGAAACGCACAGGTTAGTGACAGTCGCTATACTGTACCAGCGAAGAGTTTATTAATGTCGCTGTACGGTACCTAATTTGTGACAGCCGGCTGTCGAAGTGCCGGAGCATGTGCTGCCAGGCGGCCGGTACCATTCTGTTCCCGACAGCCGGTTGATATAACTGATCTACCGAGCCACATGCCAGCCGACTGGCAGTACGGAACATTTATTTGTGACAATCGATGTACTGTACTTTGTTGACAGCTAGTAGAAATTTTGTTTTGGTGACAGCCAACGCCGATAGCTTTTGATGAAGCGTTCGCGACACCCGTCTGGTTGAAATGCTATAAAAACTGATTTCGTGACAGACGGTCGTCTTAATTATCTTGGCGCCAGCCGACTGGTCCCTCTTTCTTACAGACAGGCGACGGGAATTACTTTACCTACTGTCCGCCCTGCTAGTGACAGCCGGATTGATTTAATACCGGCTGACAATAACGTAAACGTTTGTTTCCACCCGGCTGTCACCAGTACCGTATTTGTTAACGCTGCTTAAATGACAGCTGTATGTGTTGCCTTAGTGACAGTCGGCTGGCACGATCTATACTATTCCCGTATGATTAGAGCCAGCCAGCTGCATCGATTCCTAATTCCTTCGTCTTGATTGGGTCGCCCCAACAGGTGCGTCCGGCTGGCAGGAATTTCTAATTTCCAGATTAGTCAGTGCCAGCCGGCTGTCTCCAAGCGATGCTGCCAGTTTCTCGTCCGCTAATTATGGGACGGCTGCGAAATTTATTGCCAGCCGGTTGTCGCCAATTCTCCGAAACCCCTTTGTTTTGACTGAAGAAAACACGACGTCGACGTTTCTTCCACCCGGCTGGCTCTAAATGAAGCGGCTAGGTGACAGCCGACTGACAGGCTTATTAAAATATCGATGCCTCGGTTGACAAATGAGCAATTTATGCTAATTTTTATTCGATTTTCATCCCTCCCGGCGTAAACCATGCGTATGTCAAGAAAGCCTAAGCATAGGTGGGCAGCACATCACGCCGATCCTGATCGGATCCACAGCTGATTTCAACTTCCGATGGTTTCATCGGGCCAAAACCCGAAAACAATTGCCCAATCACTACCGAACCGAAAAACTTCCGGCGTTTCGGGCCAAAAATCCCTTTCCCACAACTGAATTCCCAAAACCCCCTTCACTCCGGGCGAAGCCCCGCCCACTTATGAGCCTAAGGTTGTAAAACCCGGCTGTCAATTTTCAAAGTTTTTTTTAAAAGTAAAAACCTTTTGCACGTTTTGATAAATTTTGCTAGAAAATGGAGTTTGTTATCGCCAAATAACACTTTCCGCCGAATGACATTTTCCGCGAAACGCCATTTCTCTGCGTCTCCGTTTTTAGAACGCTCTTTCGTTCCCCGTACGCAATACGGCGTGGGACAGCAAATGTTTCTGATCGCAGTTTTGGAACGACTAGTCGTGACGAATAGAAACCACAATCAAATGGAGAAAACTATTAATCTAACTAGCACGTATAAAAAGAAAAAAAAGCACATTTTTACAAATGGTAGCCTAGAAGTGAATTTCATGTTTTGCAATTATTTTGTACACTTTGAGCACAAAAAAGTTTACATATAAAAACCTGAAAATACAGATAGATGGGTTTTGTTCTAAAATCGCAACAAAAAGAAAAATACATAAATTGTCTGCATGCGATTTTACTATTTTTTTTACTTGGTGTAAAACAATTTTACATCCGAGTAAAGAACTAAATATCAAAAAATAAACGAAATTTCAACATTTCGCTTTAAATTTGAAAAAAAAGTGTTCACGATTTTTCTTAATAAAAGTTTAAATTACATAAAATGCATTAAAATTTATTTGAAATTTTGCAAATAAGATCAATAGTGGGGATCTCACGCGCCGTGCTGGGCCGGGTAACTTGGAAAATTTTGGTCGTTTACCGTTTACCCTGAACCACCCAGTCAAAGTACCACCCACGCAACCAGGGTTCGATCCCTGTCGGCGAAATTCTTTTTTGTACAACTAATATTGACTAATATGTTAATAGCCTACACTATTGTGCTATTTAAAGCAATTTTAAAATTATCCCATCCCCCACCACGTAAAAAAACATTTCTGAAAACAAAAAATAACTGCTTCATCGTTTTTTTTAAACATTTTAAAAAGAACACATATTAAAAAAAACGAAATAAAACATTTTAAACAGAACACATATTTTTAAAAAAAAACGAAATAAAATTGAACATTTGAATAAATTAAAAGTTGTCTGTTTCAATATGAATCGATTAATTTTTATTTCCAACTATTCTCGAATTAAGTAAATAAACAAAAAAGTGATCAAATTTTCTTGATGATAAGATTTCCCGTGTTGAAATATTTCACCCTGGATCCGCAATCTCTCTTGCAGCCGGCTGTCAGCAGTCCTTATTTAGCCAGCCGTCTGGAAAGAACCTCTCTCGCCTCGCTTGTTATGCTATCGAGAGTCTCGTTACCAGCGATGCAGCTGCCGCGCGAGAGCCAGACAGGCAGGGGTGGCTGAGGACGCAGAGGGCGCTCGGTCCTCTCCATGCTACCGTTGCCCACGTCGATTGCCTCGGGGGGCTTCAGAAGACACCGTACTCGCCGGAGGCCTTGCTGACAGTCGGCTGGCTACAACTACCAGCTGGTGGCAGGTTGGCCGGCTGCCACAACGCCCGGCCCGCCGCCCACCCCTATCGATCCGAGCGCATTCTCCCCCTTCTTCTCCGTAAATATATCAAAAACTTTTACTGATTTTAAAAATCAAAAGTCCAGTCAGCCGACTGTCTTGAACTCGTGCCAGCCGACCAGCCACCCGGCTGGCACACCGGTTTGGTCTCGTTTTTTCCCAGCCTGCACGGCGTGTTGTAATTTCTGACCACGGGGCCGAGACAACACGACGCATTTATGGATTTCCGATAGATTTCGCAGAATTTCTGGAATTTTCAAATAATTTTTGAATAATTCAGCAAACTTTTGAAACCAAAACCGCCGTTTCTCCCCGATAATTCCCCGTCGTACAATTTTTATCTCCTTTTGTTTACTTTTTGTTTTCTTCGCCTGTTCCAGAGTGGACACTCCTTGATTTTATCGATTTTTCTATTATTTAAACAAATAAAGTTATAAAATTAATGGAATTTTCAGAGATTTTTAACGAGGCGATGCAAAAACGCCCGAGGGAAGAGAAGAAGAACGTACGGAGGAATTTTAAGACCAGGGTCAGATTCTCAGAAACCATCAAGGATGGGTGGGTTTTTATTTTCATTTATTTATTGTTTTTCTTGCTAAAAGGTAAGTCTTAAAAATATAACTTTTAAACTAATTAATTAGATTTATCGATTTTTGGGGGGAAATTTTGCAGTATATACGGCCTTGCAAATCGAAAGATCAAGGATAATCCCGGCTTATGCACTTTTCAAATATAAAAACGGAGTATTTTTATTTCGGCGTCCCAAAATTATCCCTCTTGGCTTAATCTATAGCGTAAATGTTCAAGAAATAAAACGTTTTGAGGTTTTAACTAATTATTTTGTTTTGTTTAAATTTTATATTTGAAATACGGTTAACAATGTTTATTTTTATAGTTACAAAAGGGTTTAAACCAGGTAAATTCACTATGTTTCAAAATTACCCTGTTGAAATTGATTTGATGAGCCACCTAGCTGGCACCGTTCTTTTGCTTGCTTTAATCAAATATTGATTTTTTTTTGAAAATTAGTCGATTATCTGAATAATCGATAAATTAGGGAGTGTAGGGGTAATTATTGATTTTGTTAGACCCATAAAATTATTGCGGCAAATTTGAGCGCCGAAGTATGATTTTGTAATTTACTCACACAAAATCAAATTTTTGATTTTAAAGTTTCAAACGGTGGTGGAATAGCGGTTAAAATTGTAGTTTTTATCGAACCCGGGCGATTTGCACACTAATATGCTTCTTCTTTCTGCTACTGGGTCAAACTTGGCTTGTTTTCAAAGGAAAGCCCGATTTCGCGCCTCACCTTGGCTCATTTTGCCCCAAAAATGTTAGCCAACTAGCGGGAAAACTTTAGCTTTTTGGTTGTTTATAGTTTTAGTGTTCGATTTTGGCCGAAAATCTTGCGAAAATGTTTTAAATTAGTGGCAATTATCTCTGTTTCTCCCATCATTATCCCTTAATTTCAGAGTAAATTGGTCGCTAGAGTATGCTCGTCTGTTTCTGTGCTTCATGGCTCTCGTGCTCGTCGACATGCTCACGGGACTGCGCATAGAGCTGTTCTACCCCTTTCTGGTTGTCATCAGGGCCTGCTACGGCGCCTTCCAGAAGAACCACAGCTACCTGTGCACGCTGGCCAATCAGAATCAAACGGTTCGTTCGATTTTCTTGCTCTTTTTGTTTACAATTTTAGGAAAAATAGCTTCGAAACCGGGAAAATTGGACTAAAATGTCAAATTTCACTCATTTTGCCGGGATTTTACAAAAATATCTCTAAAATTGTGTGTAAACACCGTTAAAATGGTATTTTCACTGCCAGTTGGGTGTCATTTTTACAAAATGTTTGCTGCCACCTGGTTTTTGATTATTTCGGTTTAAGTAACCCTCGAATGCGGTGAAAATGCAAAATACCACCTAAGACACTAGAAAGTAGAGATTTTCCTACGACTTGGGTGTCACTAACTGGAAAAAATGCCTTATTTACTGCCAGCTGGCTGACTCTTTATAAATACAATTGCCGAATTTTTAAACCGCCATTGTCATTCATCGATTTAATGCCGGTTAGCTGTCAGCAATGCTCGAAAATTTTAGTTTTTCGGCTGCTAACCAGCTGAAACCACAAGTTTTCCCCTAATTCCACCTCAATTTTAACTCAAAATCGCAATTTCGCGGATTGTTTACACCGAGAGGTAAAAATATCCCGTAATTGGATACAATTTTCTATCGATTCGCGCTAAAATGATGAAAAGGGAGCGAAAATAGTTCGGGCACTTCGGGAACAACGAACGTTTGAACAGTGGTTTTTTAAAATACGGAAAGTTTCCGTGGTTTTATGCTTCTGCTTTTTGATAGTTTTACTAGTTCCACAAATTTCACAAATGACGTTGTGAGATTCGTACATTTGCAATACGCTTGATGCTGCGTAATGTGTATTCCGGCGAAACTACAAATTACAAAATACAAATAATGCAGGCCAATGCGGGGCAATCAATAGAAGACTACAAAATAACGTGATAATTTCGAAGACAGATGAAATAATTAAGCTGTAATGTTCCGATTCCGTTAAAAAAAACGGCGCTCTCATTATTATCGTGGCAGAGATTTTTCGGTATGATTGATACTTTTTTAATATGACATCCCCGGTACCAATTTTTGCAGTAAATACCACGAGGTTGGTCATGTATATTTTTGGAGTAAATAACGAGGTATACACAGGTACGGTGGGGGCTCAAAAAGTAAGGTCCCCCAATGAGAGGGGGGACCCCAAAAGCTAAGGACCTCTATTTTTTACAAGGTCCCCTTACAAAGCAACCCCCCCCCCCCCCCCCCAAAAAAAAAAAAAAAAAAAAAAAAAAAAAAAAAAAAAAAACAGGGTCCCGCAAGTACAATGTGTCCAGGCATGCGAGGTATGCAAATATCTTAACCGACCCTTTTACCCTAATTTTGAGAAAAATTGTTCTATAAAACTTGTACCAGCTGGTTGGCAGCGGTAAAACTCACATTTTGGAAAAACAGATGGAAACGATATGCAACATTTTAGAAACCGGCCCAAATCTCACATTCTTTTTGAGTTTGATCCACCCAACGGTTTTTTTCTTACATGACACCCAAATGTCCGTAAAATTACATATTTTACGGTTTGATAACCATTTTGGAGCATTTTAA
This sequence comes from Oscheius myriophilus, assembly GCA_964057215.1. Lineage (NCBI taxonomy): Eukaryota > Metazoa > Nematoda > Chromadorea > Rhabditida > Rhabditidae > Oscheius > Oscheius myriophilus. Next base: position 18,757,378 of record OZ059902.1, read on the forward strand.
ACAGTTATAGAAAATATCGAGCCGGATTTTCTGTTTAGGAGGTCGCGCCGAGCTTAATTTCCTTTTAGGGGGGCTTGCATCACTCGTCTCTTTTGTATGGGGGGGGGGGGGAGCGCAAAACAGACCCCACAGGTAGCTTGTTCATGTGTGTAGCCGATTTTGCTGACCCGGAGCAAAGTTCACAAATTAAGGACGTTTTCTATTAATGTTGGCTGAAAGGATGATTGAACACTTTCTTAGCGTTGAATGGAAAATCCCGATTGAAAAAAGTTCACTTATTTATTTCAGAAATTCTCCGTGCTGTTCCTGTGCATGACAGCGACGTCAGACCTGGTCTGCTACTTATTTATACCCATCCATTATCTGATATTCCTCGCCTCCTGTTACGTCTGGCTCAGTTTAATATGGTCCAGCTACGGCGGCTTCCTCCGCGCCATCGCCGTTGTCAAAGGTCGGTTTCTCATTAAATTCCCTTTGTTTTCGCCAATTTTACCGCTAGAATTAACTCATTTGGCCGCCAGGAGGCGTGTTTACTGGCTATTTATGGGTTCGAGGGAGGATATTGTTACCTAGGCGGCCAAGTTTGTAGTTCGAGCTTTGAAAACTCTGCTCATGGATGAAATTTGTAGTTTGCTCTCGTCAAGCCTTCTCCCTTTGTACGCGAATTAGACGTCGAAAATTGGATATTCAATGATTTTCAAGTGCATTTTTATTGCTGAAAGCACCCCCAGCGCTATTTTTGCACAATCTTGGTCTGCAACAAAGGTAGATAAACTTTTCTGGCTCTGTTCCATATTAAAAATGCCCATCGCTTCAATTTTTATTTAAAATCTATCGCTTTTCGTTATAATAACGATTTTTGGTTATGTCGGAACTTTACCTGTACATTAAGACCCCCCACTTTCCTAAATGCAGTCGTAACGTAACCAAAGCACGTCGTTGACGCAGCATTTCACCTTATAGCTCTCGCCAAATTGGAATCGTGCCAATAAAATTGGAATGTTCAAGTGATCCTCTGTTGATGTGGGAAATTCGTAGTCTAATCATGGTCGACAGAGCATGGTTTGCATGTTTCCGCAATTAGCATAAGATTTCGGTTTGGCGGCATCTATAGCTCATTTCGACTTATGCAATAGCTGTGCCCGGCTGTCCTTCATTCCCCCTTTCCCGTAGAAATGGTCAGGTATTCCATTCTTCTTGCGTTACGTACCCTTAAGATTTAGCGTTCATGGCGAACTTTGGGGATTTAATTCCCATTTACAATGAGAATTAAAGTATTATAAAAGAATTTGCGGAATACATGGGCACAGCTCTGTCGCTTCGGTCGTGCCGAGACCCCCCCCCCCGCCTTTTGAAAATCACCTTTGGGGAACCTAGCGATAGATTCCCTTACATTCTTGGCTAGACCCCCCCCTGAGCAAAATTATTTTAGGCTAGACCAAATCCGGCTGACACCATACCTGGGAACGGCGCGGAGTGGGGTGAAAATGTAAGGTCCCACAAATTTAGGGGGCCCCATTAATTCAAGAAACCTCATTTTACAGGCCCCATACTAAGCAAGTCCCATACCTGGACACGGTACGGAGTGGGCTGGAAAAGCAAAGCCCCGCAAAGAGATGGAAACCCCAGAAAATCAAGGATCGACGTTTTTACAAGCCCCCCCATACTAAGTAACCCCCCAAAACCAAGGTCCCGCAAGCACAACGTGTCCAGGTATGGCAAGTCCCCAAAACAATTTTAGTTGAAATAGCGATTTATACCAGCCGACATTTTTCTCGGCCCTGTCCGGCCCGCTTCGGCCCGTTCTTACGAGAACCCAGAAACCGATATTTTTGACGCACAGCTATAGTTTGGGGAATCACGCTAACTACAAGGGGGGGGGGGGTCTTTTGTGATCCTCTTTCTAAAGTATGACCCATACCCTGTTTCATCGAGGGTATTTTTAACACGCAGTAATGCAAATCGTGTGAAATTTGAAGCGTACCTGGACACGTGATGTTTGCGGGACCTTCTTTTTTGGGGGTTGCTTTGTACCCTGAAAAAGATTAAATGTTTTGGGGGCTCCCTCCCTTGTGGGGGGCCTTACTTTTTGAGCCCCCTCCGTACAATGTCCAGGTATGATTTGAAGAGAAAATATATTTTTTTGGTTTCTAATATCTCAATTTTCAGGCGAGAGCACGTCGTCATCCGCCTTCCTGCTCTTCGGAGCTTTTTTTGCTCTTTGTTTCGAGATTGTTTGTCGACTACGGTACGTTTTTGTCCCATTTCTTCACTTTTCTCATTTTCAGGTGCGATCTTCTAGTCCATTCTATCGGTGAACGTATTTTTAATAATTTAGCAGAGGGTCAAGGTAAGAATTCCTCATTTTCTATTAAAATTGAATTTTCAGCCTGCGAACATTTACGGGGTACAGGGAGTACGGTGCCGAAGGCGTTGAACGCTTTTTTCGGGGCGCACTGCATCGGATATCCTCTTATTTTAATATCGTACAGTCTACGCTACTACTTTAAGTGAGTTTTCGCTCTTTGCTATCTATTTTCTTTTCTTACTCCCTGTGGAGTATCACCCTTGCCTTAAAGTTAGGGTATAATCCTCTTTGACGGTCCTAAAACGGTCCTAAACCTTCTCTATTACCATATCCCAAACATTACGTGATTACCTTTTTTGAAGGCCTAAAGCCTTAAACTACGGAGATCATTTCATTTGCAGGCGTCAAAGTTAAGATTAGCCGACGGGTTTTCCTAGTAGAAGGCCCTGAAGCTAAGGTGATCGACCTTTTAAGGCCCCAAAAATTAAGGCATTACTTCTTTGGAATACCACAAACTATATTTTTAAGATTTAAAACCCAATGTGTCTTATTTTACGGGGTATTACCTTATCTTAAGCCCTAAATTATTAGAAAACTACTCTGTTTTGAGTCCTTAAAGTTGAAGGATTTTTCTGTTTAAGTCCCCAAACAGAGAACACATATTTTTACCCTATAGTGAATAGGGATATTTTTATTTGAAGGCCCCAAAGCTAACGTGCTTACCCATTTTTAGCGTGCTAATGTTGAAGGTTTGTTGAATATGAAGCCCTGAAGCATTATAAGCCCTAAACGAATTTTTCCCTATTTTAAAACCCAAAAGCTGGTGAAAGTACACAGTTTATAACCTTCAACAATTGGTTTTACCCTACTTTTACGCCCATGGGAGAAATATTCTGTTTGGAGCCCCAAAGTGCCCTAATGCAAAGGGATTATTGACTTTTCAGGCCTGAAAGTTAAGGTTCCACCCTATTTGAATGCCCTAGGGCTAAGGGGATCGCCCTGTTGGAAGGCCTTAAAGCTAATGTAATTATTACATTAGCTTAGGGCCCTAAAGCGGAAGTTCTTACCCTAGTTGAAGGCCCAATGTTAAGGGATTACACTTTTTAAGGCTCCTTGATTAAGTGGTTGTTAAGGATTTTCCCCTATTTTCGGCAATTTTTTTATAAAATTAATTGAAATTTTCTATAGATTATTTTGTATCGTAACCTCTCTAACGAAATATTGCACCGCTCCAACAAAAAGTTGCGAAGTGCTGATAACCGCGGGCTCCACTCTGTCTCCTTCCCCATTTTATCGCCAATTTCACTTCTTATCTCATCGTTTTTCTACATTACAAGACGGAATTGCGGCTAATCCGGAAGGAATCCGGGGTTTATAGTGATAATCCCCGCTACTTGCGAGATTCTGGCCTAGTTTATGTGGAGATGTGGGGGAAGAGGTGGTTTTTTCTGCACCAAGAGCGGATATTGAGTCAGAGTTCTTTCGCCCCCGGTCTGGTGGGCAAAAAGGGGGGCAGTTAATTAATGATGCTCCTGTTCATACATCAGCCTTTCTTGCTTACTCTCAATGTTTGGGTGCGAAAATGGCTGGGCCATTTCGAAAATTTTAGTCGGCCCGGCCCAGGACGGCCCTTTTACCCTGGACCACCCAGTCAGATTGTCACCCACACGACCCGGGTTCGATCCCGGTCGGTGACATTCTTTTTTGTACGACTAACATTGACTTATATGTTAGTTACAAACACTATCAAGTCATTTAAAGGAGTTAAAACAAATAATTGTCCCAATTCATACAAAATTTGAAATTTGGATTTTCTTAAACGGGCCACTCAAAAAAAATTCTTTCGTCATTTGAGAACCCTGACAAACCGGCCGTCACTTTTGAGTGTTTGGCCCAAAGTGAGATACATTTTGCCTAAAGTGTGTGGAAATCGTGATTATATGTATATTCGAATCCTTCTTGTAATTATCTTTCTTGTGGGTCGAATAACACCGAATGTTTTCTCCTTTTCTCCGATTGGTGCCGAACTCTGAACATGTGGTTAATATATGTTAGCCTGGTCTCCTTCAGAATCGTTGATTTTTTTTAATCCCAGGAAAAGTGAAGCTAATTGATAAGAGCTGCGTGGTTTGTAGTGGAATACTCGCCTCTGGCCTCATTTTATATAAAGCACAGGGATGTTTCTCACTTCTAACCATACTTGAGCAACCCACCGCGGGGGTCTATTTTGCGACAGCCCCCTCTATTAGAAAAACTTTTTAAAAATTGCGGCGGGCCCCCGCCCCTTGCAAAAATTGGGTAAAAGTCAAAATTGCGACACCCCCACCGCCGCAGCTCGCGGAGGTTGGCCAAGTATGCTTCTAACTTAGGCGCAATCATTACAAATTTGTTGTTCTTGCACAGAAATTTTGGTGGGCCCCCTTGCTTCAACGAACCTTGCCAAGAACGAAACTTCCGACGGCCTTACAGCAACTTATGATGGACCTTGGCAATGTATGCTTCGGATCTTCTGAATCCTTCGGTACAAAAATATCCAATTCCTTCGCTCAATTCAGGGTATGGCTCTCAGACCGTGTGAATCATTCCTGTCCTTTGAAACCTGTGATCAGTAAGTAGATCGCCGTTGCCACAAATAGGGCAATTCGAACGCCCTATGATGCGAAGGCAATGATTGGAAGTGACACCTGATGGTGTAATCGTAGAAAACAGGAACGGAGATCACGATTTCAAACTAAATGCACTCCCAAGGGGAGATTTTGACGTGTTCGCGGCACGATTTGAAACATTACCAAATAAATAAACTTTTTTCCAAATTCTTCAGTCATTTTGGCTGCGTAAACGGCCTGAGTAACCTATATTTTCCCATTATTTAAGAAACGACAGTAAAACATTGACATATAGCGACGAATGTTTGGCATCAACTAGTTGGTAACAACACTACTTTGTGTGACAATGTTTTCATCTTTATCTAACGTTTTTGTGTGGTATATAGTGTACTCAGGGAAGGTACGCAGTCAAATTGGATGCCAGTTTTGGCGAGTTGTACCGTATAGTGCTTGCAAAACATGGGCGTGGGGGTACGGTAATTTTTGGGCACATTTAGCGTGTCTTTCGGAATCGAAATGGGTTCCGTGTGCCCAGGATCTCCGTTTTTAATCCACCTGTCCCTATTAGAATGTGTGCCTTTTCTAGCTCCTTCTATGACTTCCGCCTCAATTTGGAGTTAGGGGTTCATGCGCAGTATAAGCTACTTTTTGTTGCTTCCGCTTTGTAGTTTGACACGAAACGCGAATGTTCGTGTTTGACAAGAAACGCGAATGTTCTACATTGTGCATCAGAGCTGAATAGCCCGACGATGATTGCAAACACAAATTGTTTATTGAAAAAGGGACATATTGAGAATAGAAACCCCTCTATTTGGTATGCCTTCCCAATTTATTCATGTTATTGTTTATCCGCAAACATTTGTTTTGAGTCACTTAACAGGTGCCAATCTTCATAATCACCTGGATACATACCCTAAATTGGGGTAAGGATCTGCGGAGGGGTGCGCCGGGGAAAATCGGGACCCTGAGTCAGGAGAGGGGTTTTCGGGGGGGCCCGCAGGGGGGGGGGGCAAAAATTGGGTCCTCGAAAACGCGTAAAAACGGGGGGTTCCGCCGGCTCACCGGACCCGCCAAAAAATCCGGGGGGCTCCGCCCGGACCCAGCCGCACCCACCAATTTAGGGTATGCCTGGATAACACGTCAGATCCTCACACACCCGGCTTGTGGTTGTCATAAGCTGTCACACCTGCCATTTGCCGAATTGGCTTCCAATTTTGTGAGACTGCGTAAACAAGTTAGTTTTTTCTGGAATGTTATTCCGGGCCGGGCCGTTTCAGGCACACTTGCATGCTGTTAAGCACAAAACCCGGATTCGAAATGCCACGCCAACGGGAACGGGCCGGCCCGCTTCCAAAAATTTCTAGATCAAGCCCGATATTTATGTCCAAATTCAATTGAAAAATCTAAATTTTTCCTTAGCGGGCTGGCCCGCTCTTTCACGGTCCGACCCCACATTGTGACATGGTTGAGGGATCTTGAAACCAAACGACACAATACATTAATGTGATTTATCATGAATGTTTCTTTTAAGCCGCAAAAATATTTGCACGGTAGTGGTCCCGAATCTAGGAACTATTCCATTTTCCATTTTTATTTTTGGCATCATCGAACTTTCAATTCGATTTTCATCAATTTGGCGACGCCAACTGTGCGATGCGATTTTCTGCTGACTTGGTGGATTCCAGCCGCTTGTGACTGTCTGAGTCTTGTAAACGACGGACAGTCGGAAATGCCATGTAAAAACAAAGTTTGCTGGACCTCCGCTGAAAAACAGATTTTGTTTGATATGTTGTTTCAATCCTTATTTTTTTCTCTTCTATGCGGTTTGGCTTCAAATTTTCTCGACTCGCTCCGGCCCCATTTTTGTAATGGTTGCACCATCATCAAACCGATTGGCTGCTTTCACCCACGGGGCCAAGGTTTGATCCCATTCACTTATTTTTTGCTAACACAATGGGTTCAATAAGAAAAAAAAATTGAAATACTCCCGTAGTTTTTTTAAAATGTAATGTAAACTGTAATAGTTATTTGGAGAAAATTCTGTTTGACAGAAAAACCGGGCCGGCCCTTCTTGTGCGAACTATGCATAGCTTGAGTGCTCTTATATACCACATGAAGCTTTTCTTATGAAGTTTCCTTATGTACCACGGAAACTAAAAAAGTACAACATCGGAACTTTGGTACGATATCGCGTAGTTGTTTTGGTCGAAACTATATAAGTGCATCTCGGCGCTTCTGTTGACGCGAACTTCCCATGGCAACGCTGGCGCCACATATGTGCATTGGTGACCATCAAAGGGGAAAGAAGAAGAACATGTACGGGTCTTCTCCCTTACATCGATCGCTTCGCCTCAATTACTCGGGGACGCGGGCGCCTTTGATTCCCAGACATAGTGAGGGAGGACACGCAACTAACAGCCATCACTGGGTGGATAATGAGCAGGCGCAGTTCCGGATTAGCCTTGTAAAAAGGGTTTCGAATTATTACGAATATTATTTTAAGCTAAATTTATCTTTTTTTTCATGATTTTAAAAAGAAAATAACTTAAAAGCAAGAAAAATTGTCCTAATTTTCAGGGAGTGGCTTATACACCGGCGGGAGACGGAGATCGCGCGGCGAAACGAGCTCTACTACAAACTGCTCACGGAGGCACTGCCGGCAGTGTACGACGGGCCTCGCGACTACTCCATCCGAACGCCAATTCTCGAAGAGGGTGCGTTCTTTTATCGATTTAAGAAGGGGAACGATTGGAATTGGATATTTTTGTACCGAAAAACGCGGGAATTCGTCGTCAAGGTTTAACCAACTCAGTCGATATCGTGGTACGGAGACGTATTTGTGAAAATTATGGCATCCTTCTCAAATTTCGGGCAGTTTTACTAACACCCAGATATTAGATATGCGTCAGCCGTTATACCCAGCGGATTTTACATTTTCCATTTACGTGAAATCCGATTTTATATGGGTTCGCGACGGTTTACGACTTAGCTCGGGCAACGAGATGTCTTGCCGTCTTCGGTTCAGACATGTGCCATTTTTTGCCCTTTCAACGTTTTGTTACAAAGGCGCGGTGCGTTAACTGAAATGATTATGTCATTTGACCCTATTGACAACCGGCCGCCACTAAATACGGTCGACCACACAAGAAAGTGTGAAATTTGTTACAAAGGGTACACACTGGATACAACCAAGCATGGCAACCGGCCGGCCCGGGCCGGCCCGCTCCAAAAATTTTCACGGCCCGGCCCGACTCAACCGAAAATTTATGCCTTTTTTCAATGTAAAAATCAAACAAAACGAAAAAAAAATTTCGGGCCGGTCCGCTTCAAAATTTTTCTCGGCCCGGCCCCAAATTTTGCCATGCTTGGATACAACGCAAACTTTTAGCCCATACCTGCTTCGGTCATTAAGATGTCATTCTGGTCATTACCGGCATTCATTCACTAGTTGCAAAAAATGTATCATACGGCTATGTCTCTTTATTTTTCACCATACCTCGGGAGACCCTGTCAGTTGACGGACCCAGCCGTAACTTTTGGGCCCGGACCCCCCGTAACAGGGTACTCACCGTGCCTGGCAATTATCGGCGAGTCAGGCTATTTTGTAGCGGATTTGATAAATAATATTTTTTAATTGGGTAAAAGTTATTTTAGAAAAAAAAACAAAAAAGACTAAAACCCCATGGAAACACCTCATTGTCAATTTTTTAAAAAATTTCACCCCCCGTAACAACAATATGGGGCGCCCTTTAGGAAAGCATAACTTTGTTCAGCTTTAATATTTTTGAGCCAGAATTTGAATTTGAGTTAAATACAATATTACAATGCAATAAGAGAGGTTTAACAGTGATATTAATTTCTCAAAAAATGTTACTGGGGTCTCAAAAACCGAAAAATTGAATTTCTTTTAGATTTAAAAAATCTGAAATAATTCAGCAGTGTTCAAAGGAGGTTTAAGGGCCTGATACAAATTCCTATATTTACTGTATTTTGGCCTAAATACCGTTTTAAAATCATGTTAAAAATTAAAATCAAAGCCTCATACCCCCCATAACTTTTCACGACCCAGGGCACCTACCCACCCGTAACTTTTGAAGGGCCGGATATACATTCCCGAGGTATGTTTTTCACAAAGAAAAAGATCCAAACGTATAGGATTATTGGGCGTAAACGGAATTTTTTTTAGTTCAATCTGAGGCACTGTCGGAGAAAAAGCTGCTCCAAATGCTCGATTGTCTTCTTCGTAACGTTTTGAATTTTTGGATGTTAATAATGGGTCCCGGCGCAAATTGTGAAATTTTCGCTAATTGGGGACACTGCATATGTCCATATCTTTAAAACGTAGAAAGTAAACTTCAAATTGTTTAACCTTGTGCAACTTGCTATACTATTTCATACTTGAAAAAGTTTAAAAGTGTGTACCCAAAGGGCACAGTTCATAAACAGATAGTCCTTGTTTTCATCCCACTCATTCATTGCTTACGCCACTCATTGCTGTCCGTAATCCTTCCTCTGACAGGTACGGTAGCAATTATCCGCAGGAGGAAGTGGGAGGAAATTGATAGATTGACCTAATGGATGCGGAGTTACCTAGGTAACACTCACCTCTCGCCGCCCCGACCACCCGCGTAATTTCACCTTTCCACGGCGTTTTTACCGAAGATGATTATAATGTCCCTGGGGGGAGAAAGCGGAAATTCCTGCCAGTAATAGCTGTTTCTTGCACGCAATGAGACCAATTTTCAATGGAACGGAATAGCCCGTTTTCTCAAATTAACCAAATTACTTATCAGCCATACGGCCCGGGTTCGATCCCGCTCGAAGTCTTTAATTTAGCGTTTTGTTTCAATTGCATTTAAACTCCTTTCTATGTGTTAATCAAATTTTACAAAAAGTCCATGTAAGTGCATTGCAGTAATCAGATCTCTTGGTGACAGCCGGAGCTGTACCAAACATTTGGATCCATGAGGAGGGTTCAAGCCGGGGTGCTCACGGGCTGGGCCAGCTGAAACATTTTGGTCGGCCCGGCCCTTGGCGGCCCGTTTTCCGACTCACCATTTGGGGGCTTACGCATTGGGCCCCCAAACGCTGCACGTCCAGCTTTGAGCCGGCTGTCTTTAACAAATGGAGCCAAACTGACTTCCTGTTTGTATACTTCGTCTGTCTGCTAGGCTAGTGCCAGTCGTTGGCACCACTAGTTGGGTAACCTCCAGCTGGCATTAAGACTACAACCAGCCGTAATAGGCTGGCAGTAATATTGGCTCATTCTTTGTGCGAGCTGTAAGTGCGCACCAGTCTTCTGGTACTATGAAGAGAGTGCCAGTCGGGTGATGGCAGCCAGCTGCCATTAAACATGTTCTGAAAAGTTGGGATTTAGCTTAGTGGCAGGAAGGTTGCTACCATTCGTACCACTCTTCCCACAGAGACGACCACGGTATTCTAGTTGACAGCCGGGTACCCTGAATTGTGCTTGCTGCCAGCCGATAATGAACCAACCAGCTGGCAACATTGGAAAGGGCCTGCTGGGTGGTCCCAAACTGCGGATATCATTGCTTGCAGTCTGTTGTTAGTTTCGGAACCGTTTGAACCAGCTAACTGGCACCAATTAGCTGCCTAGACTGTCTTGAAGCCTTGGTGAAAGACGGGTGGTAGAGACAGACGCTTGTCTCATTTCGTGGCAGCTGGTAGTTTTAGAGGCTCAGCTCTTTGGTTAAAGTTTGCGACGGTTCCTTTGCGCAGCCCCCTTAAAGGCACCGTCAGGAGCCTTATCGGATTGGAAATGAATGGTATGCTAATCGAGTCATTTCAATTGAAATCATTTTCCCCAACACCGCTCCAGCCAACGGCCGTGCGCAAAATGCTTTCCAAGTCCTCATTAGCATACGATTTGGAAAAGGCCCCTTACGAGCCCTTTAAACACCCTACTTTGTTTGTGGTCTACCGCAACACCTTCCAGCTGTTAACCAAATTCTCCTTGACATTTGGCTTGCACCAGCCGATCGATTTGAAGCAAAGCAGAAAATTTGCAAAATTTGCAGTTTCATTCAGGCTTTGTTAAGAAAACAATTGTCTTCGAATGAAAACACGTCGCGAGGCAATGAATCAGGCTGTCAGCATAATAGATGATAAACAATGGACGGCTGCCTCCTCTTAATAGAAATTTCGATCCAGCCGGCTGGCAAATTGAAGTGGCCGGCTGGCTCGATTCTAGTACCAGCTGCTTTTTCTTTCATTTTCTCACAATGTTTTCAACAAAGGCGCCAACGTCTGTCACCAAGCCCCTGTGCCAGCCGTAACTACTCCTACAAGTAGTCTGTTGACAGTCGGCTGCATACAAATTCGAGCCAGCCGGCTGGCACCGCCTGATTTTTAATCGGTAAAACGGGCCATTTGAGAAAACAATGTGTTCCAGCCGGCTGGCACTACCGTTTGTGCCAGCCGGGTTTTTTTTTCGACTGGCAGTGTGACAGCCTGTTACATGAAGCATTGGCACCAGTCGGCTGGTACTAACTATGTCGAACTACCATCTGTCAATACGTCGGACCAACCGGCTGTCTTTAACACACTCGGCTGCCCTTATTGCTGACTAATTGAGCTTGGTGTTGGTGATGCGGCTGGCACTTAGCTAGTGGTACCGGCTGGCCAGTAGGCCCGGCTGTCTGCAATTTTGGTCCTTTGTGACAGTCTTTTGTTGCCAGCCGGCTGTTTACTATGCTTTTTGTATTAGCTGTGTCTATGATGCGATCCACCTGGTAATACGTAGCTAACAACCTGCTGGCAATAGCTCTATCCAGCCAGACGGTTGGCGCAGACGATTATTGACAGTCGGATGTATTTCTCATTCAGCCGGGTGTATTTCTAATACTTTTTTAGCTGGTAGTTTTGAAATTCCTAATGCCAGCCGTCTGGCTCAAATTCTGATCAGAAAGTTGAGCCAACCGGCTGGCACCCTCCATTACCAGCCGATAAGAATTTTTACGGTCGGCTATTTGGTTTTTTGGTTACTGCTCCTTTTGTTCTCTACAGCTGGCTGGTAGTGACACCCACCGGCTGGTACTATCGATAAGATTAGTACCAGCTGAGAGCCAGCTGGTACTAACCGTTGTTTTGTTTCCTTCGATTCATGCCGACTCTCACTAATTGAGAATACGGTATCCCCAATTTCGGTGACTAACGACAGCCGGGTGGCTTATTACCTATTGTGACAGCTGGTTCTTATCGTTACTGCCAGACGGCTGGTACAGCTGATACTGTTGTTTTGTTATTGCCAGCCGAAGCATCTAACAGTCTGTAGAATTTGCAGGTTACGGTAGTTTTTTGGGAGCTTTTTTTTCAAACTGTTTTCCCAAAACGGTAGTTTTGGTATTGGGTTTACGGTTTTTTCTCGATATTTTTTGTTGTTTAAGCCGATTTTCCGATTAATTTTTCCCATTTCAGAGTGTGAGGGCTTGGGGCTGGACCTGCAGCCGATGCTCATGGCGCCTCCTCATTGCAACGGCACGTCGCGGAAGTCATCGACAAAGATGTCGAACGGCGGGTTGCGGAATCGGCAGAGTTCGAGGAACAAGCCGAATGGGCAGCACTCGACGCCACCACAGCAGAAGAACGGGGTTGGGACGAGGGATGACGACGATGATGACTCTGACGGTGGGTTTAATGAGAAATTTAACTGGCGAAGATTGAGAGAGAGAGAGAGCCAGCTGCCACATACTGTGAATGCCCGTTGAGTTGTATAGTACTAAGATCTAGTTCTGTATCTAGTACCACCTGGCTCCAACTTTAACACTCGGCTGCCAACTGCCAACAAGGATCCATGGCAGCCTGGGAATGGGAAGCGATTGATTAAAGTTGGTGCCAGCCGCCACTCACAACCAACCCTCACTGCGAGCAGGCCCGCTTCCACATTTTTCACATCTCGGCCCGACCTGGCCCGGGCTTGACCGAAAATTTTGCCCTTATTTCAATGTGAAAATCAAAAAAAAAATCCGGGCCGGCCCTCACAAAATTTTATCGGCCCGCCCGTGCCGGCCCCAAATTTTACCATGCATGCTCACAACTTCTTGCATACCCTAAATTGGGGTAAGGATCTGCGGGGGGGGGGGTGCGCCGGGGAAAATCGGGACCCTGAGTCAGGGGGGGGGGCAAAAATTGTGTCCTCGAACACGCCTAAAAACGGGGAGTTCCGCCGGCCCACCGGACCCGCCAAAAAATCCGGGGGGCTCCGCCCGGACCCAGCCGCACCCACCAATTTAGGGTATGTCTTCTTGTCACATTTTGCATTATTAACTTTTCTTAGTTTTTTGACAACCACCTGGCATATAAGTTGTTTTTTCGACTGTCGTCACCTTTTCAGTGCACTTGTTGACAACCTCCAGCTGGTCCGGCTGGTAGAAAGCTTGTTGCCAGCTGGAGGGAACCTTATTCGTCTCAATCAACCGTACTTGAAGCTGGCCCGAGTTGAGCCAAGATATTGTGAAGACCTCGGAAAGATTACCCGCGAGAGTTTATTTTTGATCGACGCAAACTTTGCAATTGCGTTTGGCGGGACAATTAACGTCATTTGGAAAGTTTTCGGTCAATATCGATTTAATTACGGTAGGCACTGTAATTTGGTTAAAATGGCCGCGGTAATTGAAAGTTTTCCAATAGCTTAGTGGTAGATAACCCAAATCTAACCCTTGAAAAGCGACAAGTTTGTGTAGTTCCGCGCAGGACCCAGAATTCCTCAAAAAATGAGAAAGTTCGCGTTTTAAAGTGCAGTTTTTCGCAGTTTTCGACCTTTGCCTTAACTTTTTAGACGCGCAAAATATGATCTAAATCATTAAATTCTGCATTTTGCAAATTGCGCATCAAAAACACATATAAAAGTTGAAATTATCTAGGGCCCATCATGGCGAAATTTCCTTTGAAAGTGAATTTTTCTATCTATTCGATCCATACTTTGGGAACCAAATGAACGAAGTTTCAAAAGTGAGGGGGTTAGCCCAGTGTTTCATAGAAAATTGAGGGGTAGCCTTTTGTCTTCATGAAAAGTTAGGGGGTATTCCATTTCTCAGCCAAAAAGTGAGGGGGTAACCCAGTTTTTTCGTCAAAGAGTGAAGGGGTGTCCCTCCCTGACCGGCTTCTCCCAAGGTATGATTCGATCAGGAGAAAATTAACTTTTTGTTGATCCGGTCCATTGCCTTGTTTGGATCAAATAGTGCACAACAAGAACAAGAGAGTGCGAAAGGAGAGAGAGAGAGAGAGAGAGAGAGAGACGACGCAAGACAATAAATTAACTCAAACTATTTTAGGAAGCGAAGAGTGGATGCAAAGCACGCGCCAGTCGGGTGGCTCGATAGCTTTTGTCAGATTCGTCATGGCGATCCTGCGGTGGGCAGGGGCCACGCTCTCCACCAGAGGCGTCGAAGACGACGACGGCGGGGACCTTCATGGCGACGAGTATAAAAAGGTGAGTCTTGTGAGGGCGTGCGCACGTGTGTCAGTGAAAATTTGGTGAAACGCTGGCTGGTGGCCCGTTTACAGGATCACCCAATCAAATTACCACCCACACGACGAGGGTTCGATCCCTTCGATAAACGGGTTTTTCGGGCTTCTCCCAGGCTAGCCCGACGCTCGGTCGTAATTTTAGCAGCCGAAGTAAGTCGGGCCAGCCCGTTTCGCTGTTTCCTGCTATTAATCTCTGAACCATTGATATTTTTGTAAAGCCAGCAAGATCCGGGTAGAAAACGAAAAGTGTTCTTGTAACCTGGGTTACCGTTCTGTTTTGATTGGACAATGTTACGAGAGGTGATCAAAAAACAAGACCGTTTGTTTTGACTGAGCGGCAAAATTATTGTTTTGTTCCATTTTCAGAGGGGGTATTTTGTGAAAGTAGATTTTATGAAATCTCCCGTTGAAAACAGATTTTTCCAGGGTATGCGGAACGGCGACAAGAGGGCGGTGATGGCCAGAAAGGGACGGGTACGAGAGAAAACATCCAAGGACAAGGTGATCACCGCCCATCCGATCGAGCGGGAGAAGGTTTGTTTTTGTGGCATACAGTACTCTAGGTTGGGGTTCTCACGGGCTGGGCCGGGCCATTTGGAATATTTTGGTCGGCCCGACCCGGCCCTGGACTGCCCGTTTACTCCCCACCCATTCAGATTGCCACTCACACGAGAAGGGTTCGATCCCGGTCGGTGACATTCTTTTTTGTTTATACAAATGTGAAATTTTATTTTTCATACCCGGGCCGACCGATCCGGGCCGTCCCAAAAAAAAAACGCTTGGCCCGGCCCGTCATTTGAGAATCCAGTTCTAGGTTACTGTATATCTCGTATAACAGAGTGACTTTGTAAAGAATTACATTAAAAATATTTTTCAAGAGAATGGGCGGACCCTTTCTCAAATTTTCTCCACCGGGATTGCCCCAAGTTTCGCCCTTTTTTCTTCATTTCCAGGAGTGGGCCACAGTTTGTAATTACAATTTTTGGCAATAGGGGTGCCGGCGATCCAAAACATCGATCGATACCCAAAAATCGATAAATTTTTAAATGAAAATCAATCGATATTGCAGTATTTGTCAAAATCATGCCAAGAGGGGTCAGTTGAATCGAATTGTAAACTTATGGCTCACCACTGTACAGGACTTGTTAGTTTGGATAGTTACAGTAATTATTCGGTTACGGTACTCTTATCGTAGCTGCACTGCTGTTTTTGTGGAAAGCTGCCTCGTAGTTACAGTTTGATTCCAATAAGTGCAATACTTTCTTGGCTCCAGGGCTGGTCGCGGGTCGGGCTGGGCCGGGCCCGTCTTCAAAACCTCCCGGCCCGAACGGGCCCGATTTCGGCCCCTGGGCCCGTTTTCAAAATCGATTGACAAGTCAAGGTAAAACTTTTAGTCATTAAGCTATACAATTGATTATAAGTATAAATTAGATTAATTAAATAACATAAAGATTAAAAAAACAACACTTTAACTTAAAAATATCCTTCACAAAGACGTTTCACTACCCCATATTTGCTCGATCCTAGCAAGATCGGGCCGGGCCCGGGCTGTCCAACTTTCTCGGCCCGTCCCGGGCTGAGCCCAATGTTTGGCCACCCCTTCTCGGCTCAGCAGCATATTCTGTACTCTACCGTAATCCGTTCATTTACAAATTGTAAATTACAATTACAGTAATCGCACTTGACTTTACTGTACCCTCAGTCGAAATTACCTTTACAGTAGGCGCAATACTGTTCCGTTCCAGCTACAGTAGTGTTTTGTTCCTCTACTGAGTCAAACGCTACTGTTACTATTTTATAAGCTACCTTACCACTCTGGCCACAGTATCCTTAATTACTGTACCTGTTTCAGGTATGTTCGATGTCTTCGATGAACGGCGGGCCGAAATCGTCGACAGAAACAAGGGATAGCAGCAGGGACACGAGTATTTCTACGAGTACCACCACGGCGACCTCCGCGGACAGATTAGCGTAAGTTTCTTTTTGAAAAAATGGTTTTAATTTGGAAATTCAGGATCTCAATGGAGTTGGAGCGCTTAAAACTGGAAATTCAACATCTGCGAAATGCGGAGCAGGACGCCCGGTTGCAGCTGAGCGCGGCGAGGAACACGGAGACCATGATGCGGAATGAGAACAGCAACCTCAAAGCGAATGTGGAGCGGCAGGAGAATAAGTGAGTTGGAAAATTAGCCACATCCATAAATGGTGGTGGAAAAATTAAGCCACGCCCACAAATTAGATCGGGAAATTCAGGCCATGGTCATAACATGGTCGTAGATAAATTAGGCCCCCATTTTGTTCTTCTTCAATAAGTGACAGTTTAGCAATTAGGCCACGCCCACGTTTTGAAATTGAAATTTCAAACCACGCTCACAAGTGATTTTGGGAAAATTAAGCCACGCCCACAACTGGTATTAGGATAATCAAGCTACTCACACAAGTGGTTTTGGCATAATTAAGCCACGCCCATTAGCGGACGTGGTGTAATTAAACTACGCCCACAAGTGAGAATAGGATATTTAAGTGAAGCAATACATAGTTGAGCTTTACCCACAGTTATATACCAAACTTTAGCCCAATTAGGCCCCGCCCGAACATCAAAGCACAAATTTGATGATTTGGCCACGCCCTTATAATTTCAAGTCACTATGTTCCGTTCAATTAAAATGCTATGCCTATGTTGCGCCTACTTGTTACGAAACCGATATGTTAACCCATAATTGCTACATTTAAAAAAAACACAGGGCCAGACCCACTTGACTATTTGAAAAACTAAGCTACGCCCCTTTTACAAGATTGTATCGATGCCGCGCTCAGCTTCAATAGACAAAAATTAGGCCACGCCCATTGGCCAGGCAAAACTAGAACACCTTTGCATGATTTGCGACGAAATTAGGCCACGCCCACTTAAATTGAAGTAAAAGCTATTTGGCTATAACGGGATGGATATCTAAAATGAAGCATGGCAGAATTTGGGCCGACCCGGGCCGGGCCCGCAGAGATTTTTCTGGCCGGGCCGCGGAAAATTTGGAAAAATCGTGGTTTTCTGTTAAGAAATATCGGGCCGAGAAAATTTGAGAGTCGGGCCGACCCGTTGCCATGATTGTCTAAAATAAAGTTTTTTTAATTTTATTTTTAGATACCGAGCGCAGGAGAAGTTGCGCGATACGGACCGCTTCAACATGCTGCAACTGGAGAAGAAATACGCCGATCTGCTGAACAAGAAGAACGACGTGGAGAGGGAGCTGATGGCTGAGAGGAAGGCGAGGAAGGATGACGGAGGCCAGAGGACGGAGGAGCAGCTGCGAGTGAGAGAGAGGGAGCTGGAAAGCGCCGTTGATCGAATGAGAGCTGAGTCCGGAGCCAAGGAGGACCGTCTCCAACAGCTGCAGGAGGAAGTGAGGGAATTGAGGAAGTTCAAGGAGAACAACGACAGCGACGTATCGGTGAGAGATTGAGACGAACGAAATGGAAATACTTGGTTTAGGGGAAAGATATCGAGATCAAGCACTTGAAGCAGAGGATCGTCGCTTTAGAGGAGTCGCTGCAGTCGGAGAACAAACTGAAACAGGATCTGTTTCGGGCTCTGGGCGATGCGAGGACTCACAATGCACATTTGGAAGGTGAGGGACATTGAAGGAACTAGCAGAGACTATTACTCAAACCAACGGCACGATCTAACGCCTTTTTATATTGTGCAATTTTCTTTTAATCATACTTGGGCAACCCACCGCGGAGGTAGTTTTTGCGACAACCCCTTCTATTACAAAAAGTTTCGAAAGTTTGCGACGGACCTTTAACAAAATTTTACGATCACTTAAAATTGCGACGGTTCTAAATCGCTTATGTTGGAGCTTGACAAAAAAAAAACTTTCGCACGGTTGTGGAACCGATGCTCTCAATACTTAACCATATGGTCTTCGTCGTCTGTGCGTAACTGTTCGCTATTGGCTCAGGTAGCCAAATGCCACTGGGAAAAGCCTCAGCTGATTTCAGTGGCTATCTGAACCTTGTAAACATAGAAAAAACAGTAACGTGACTTTCGGTTGAGGGGGTCGCGCCAAGCTGAAACTAGCAAACACTGTCTCCCCGGCCAAAAGAATGAAATGCAATAAGTATTTATTTTTGGAGTTTTGAAAAAAGCAACCTCAATGTTGGCATTTTTGTCGTTTTCTTTTCCAAGTACTCTAATCGTATCCTATTACTCGCGTAGGACTGCATTTGTAGTTTCGTTTTGTAATTTCACGCGGAACTTATTATTAGTGTTACTCGGCGCCGCGTCAATGCATAGTGTCGGAGAAGCAGGGGTATCACATCAACTAGGACATGTTTTCTTCTTGTTAGGTTTGGAACAATGTCTAATGTTTCACAATCCGTCAACTGAAGGTTCATATTACTAAAAATGACATTTTCCGTGTAACGCCGTCATACATGGGTGGCAGCTCGACTATGTCGGCGTGGCGGTTTCGCCATGAAGGAATTTGAGAAAAAGGGGATTTTGCTAAGCTCCCCATAGGGAATTTTTCAAAGGTAGGAGGTATCTCCGCTACCGAAGCGACGGAGCTATCTATGTCCTTGTATGAACACCGCCTTTTGTTCTTAGACCTTGAGGGTTTGGGGGGTTCATTATGCGGAAACCCAGTGGAAAGGTGAACATTTTATTTAAAAACTGTAATAGTGTAATTTTCAGACAAACTTCGCTCCAACCACGACTCGGCGCTCTCTGTCTCTGTGCATCACCCGGTTTCGGTCTCGGAGAAGACGTCTCCAACTCAGCAGATTCCCTCCACCTCTCCTCCTTCCTACAGCATGGCCATGCAGCACCCGAAGTGCGATCCTCATCCCTTCCTGTGAGTCTCTCTCTCTCACAGACATTCTCTCTTTCTCTCCCTTTCTCTCTCTCTCTCTCTCTTTATTTCTCTCTCTCTCTCTCTCTCTCTCTCTAACCCCTCTTTCATTCCAGGAACGCCGCCATCCAACAGCACCACTGGTCTCCCACCGGCGAACATCTTCTCTTCGAGCAGTCCTCCTCTCCCACCATGATGTCTCCCTCGTGCGTTATGCCGCCTCCCCACGACCGCATGGGCCAGTACGGCGTGCCGACGAAGAATCCCACCCGCATCAACTGAAGAAAAAACCGCGTGTCCCACCATCCCACCCACCCCTCTATCCCCGTGTACAACACTTTCCCCGACTTTCCTCTAAGCTTTTTACCCATTTCCCGGATCTCATTATACGGTTCATTGTTTTTTCACACCTTCTCTCTCGTCCCACTCTCTCTCTCCTTTCCCACTATAATATACATACTTTTGTCAGTTTGGGGCTGCGAAGCCTCGCTTAGGATACGTGGTGTAGCATAGGACTGTGGTCTCTTTTTTACAGACTGCAATCAAGCTATTTATTACTATTATTGTTCAGCATTACTGTGATTGCAGAGCAAGAAAAATACATGAAAATCTTTTCCTATTCGTGGTTTGGGGCAGCGAGAGTTGGGGAAGGTCATTAGTTGGGGAAGGTCAATCAGCGATATGTAAGAGACTGGCCGAATATATTTCTTACTGAAATTAATTTGGGGTAAAACATTTTCTGTCTAACGCGGTTTTGCGTACCTAAAGCGAAAGGTCTACTCTACATCAATAGATGTCCGAAAACACAGTTGAGTGATTTTTTAAAAGCAAAATTAATGTTTTGTTCTTTATAGAGCTAAATTTCAAACTTTAATTCTTTAACAAAATTTATTTAGATTGTATTCTCTGTGCGAATCTTTGTTGTGAAGTCAAAAATTTGAATTTTGGCAATTGTTCGGAACTTTGGCCGAAAAGCGGCCACGCCCCTTTTGTAGCACACTATTTTAATGTAATACTCGTTAATCCTAATAACAAATCAGAATAATCCCACACATTTGCAAAACCGCCGAAATAGGGTTTGCGGGTACTACTCAGATATCCGAATCTAAACTGATTCAGCGAATTTCAGCAGATTTCGGGCTGTTTGTGCGGACTTCAAAAGAAAATTGATTTCAACGGATTTTTTGGATTTAGTTCACATTGTAAAATCCGTAATTTTGCTAATTAGAATGCAAAACGCCGGTTTCAGCAGCATTCAACCGATTTCAGTGGAATTCTTTGTGGCACAAGATATTCCAAAACGAAAGGTTGAATTCCGCAAACGAGTGCCTGAGTATATATCAAATTGCACAAACCTGTTTCAAAGGTTGACGCTGTAAACATTTAATTTTCCCGAATTTAAAATTAAATTTTTAACTTTGAAATTTTAAAAACATCAAAAAATGGGTCAAATCACGCCCCGATTGCAGTGGGTGCCTAAAAACCGTGCGCTAACATGCAATTTCTTCAGTATCCCATTTCTGAAATGGCTGAGGGCTTATTAAAAACCTTTTAAAGGAAAAGATTTGTTAAATATTTGGTCAAAAAACTGAATAAAATTGAAGAAAAACTATCTGAAAATTCGAACAACTTGAATTTTTGCCAGCGTTTCGAATACTGATGTGCGAAATTTATTTTAAAATGAATCGATTAACATATTTTTCGGATTTCGATTGACTTAGTTGGGAAGGTCAATGCAAATCGGGCAGTGGTGGGAACGTAGGTGTAGGCAGCAGAATTCTTATGAGCTCCGGTGGTACTTCGACATGTACGACTATTCCACCATTACCGCCACCCTGCTGTGGCTGCTGCTGGGGCTGTTGCTGCGGTGCGTTCTGGAAAATTTGGTTAGTTTCTCTCCCTCTTTCTCTGTATCTCTCTCTCTGTATCTCTCTCTCTCTCATGCTCTCTTTGTGTATCAGTTTCAACCAGGTTATCTAAAACTATACTTTATTTATCAGTTTCGGGTTAAAATGGAAGTTCAGGGGGGGGGGGGGTAATGAAACGTGCTTTATGAGTTGAAGCGACCAATTCCTATAGAGAAGCCGAATCCACCACCACCGCTGCTGGAACTGCCGCTTCCGCTGCTTCCACCACTTCTACCACCTCCGCTCGAGTAAGACGAGTAAGAAGATGAACTTCCGGAATATCCACCGCTGCTCGAGGATGAATAGGAAGGATTGATACCACCGCCACAACCGCGAATCACTTCGGAAATGGTCGTGGAAGTTGGCTTAGTGAGAATTTTGGCTAGATCTTTGGGCGTACCCCAGCAGCCACCACTGCCTCCGCTTAGAATATCAGGGAAGGTGTTGCGAGGAGGGCGAGGGGTTTCCTTTTTCTAGAAAGGAAAATATTCCTCTGTCTCTGTCTCTGTCTCTGTCTCTGTCTCTGTCTCTGTCTCTGTCTCTGTCTCTGTCTCTGTCTCTGTCTCTGTCTCTGTCTCTGTCTCTGTCTCTGTCTCTGTCTCTCTCTATCTCTCCCCCTCTCTCTCTCTCTCTCTCTCTCTCTCTCTCTCTCTCTCTCTCTCTCTCCCCCTCCTCACCCTTTCCTCCTCCAGAAGCCTCCTAAGTCTTTTTGTTTCAGCTTCAGCGGCTGCTCTCGCTTCCTCCTAAATTATTTTTTCTAAATTTTCGACATCAGAAAAAAATCTTACCGCTGCCCGTCTTCGCTCTTGCTCCAATTCCTCTCGATGTCTCTGTCCCTCCGCTTCTCTTTGTCTTCGCTCATATTCGGCATTTTGTTCCGCTTCTCTCCTCTTTCTCTCCAATTCTTCTGTCTCCTTCTTGTGCCTTTCTTCCTGCTCTTTGAGCTGTTGAGCTTTTGCCTCTGCTTCCTTTTTGGCTTTGAAGGCATTCTTTCTTTCCTTGATAACTTCAAGCTGCTCTTTATAATGATCCTGGGAAGAAGGATTGCTTTAGCATAGCCTCACTGCCTCTCTGACTCATTCCTCAACTCCTCAACATCACCGCACTACCTACCTCCTCATGTTTCACTTACACCTCACTCGCACCTAATGTCTCTCTAGCGTCGATACCTCACTGTCTCATTGCATCAATTTATGCACGCCTTTCTGTATCTCTGTTTTTTGTCTCCCTATAACCATTTTTTTATATACCTATGGTTTACCTCTCCTAGAGATTGCAAATGAAAAATAATATGCTCATTTTCTTCAGAAAATTGTCAAACTTAAATTTTAAGTCTTTGAAATTTCATCCACAGCGAAATTAAATATTGCGCTTTCATATTTCTCCGTTATGTTTTTCCGCTGTTCATATTTTTCCTCATATTTATGACACCGAAAGTTCCTCAATAATGTGAAAAATAATCGCTTACACATGGCCCTTAGCAAATTTGTGCTGTATCCAGCATTTAGCAAAGCGCAGACAAATGGCAGTGAAGCGCGAAAATTTTATATGAAATTAGAATTTGAGTTTTTGAATTAAAATTGTAAACGAGAGGGAGATCGAAATTGCGTATTTTAATAGAAAAACACTTATGGGTCGTCTAAAATTGGAAGTTTTATTGCCGAAAAATGAGAAAAAGTGTGTTTTTCACGTTTGGGGTTAAAAAAAATTTCTTGAAAATGCGCGTGTCAACCGTCAAAAATGTTTTTATTGTAATTTCGGACTGCCTCTTCTCATAATCGTCATTTGTGACCCTCTGTCTCTCTCTCTCTCTCTCTCTCTCTCTTTCTTTCTTTTTCTCTCAAACTCACCCTCATATCAGTTTTCAGTTTCTCTCTCAAAGGTTGACTTTGCTCCTCACTCCCAAGCCTGGGGGCATTATCGAAGACATCAAGAGCTTTTCCCTAAAATCAACCTTTTTTCTAACAATATTTTCATCCCCACCTTAGCCTTATCATAAATCGCGCGGAGCTCTTCTTTATCCATCAAGTCCGGCTTCTTCTGAAGCTTCTAAACCGCTCTTTAACAAATTTAAAAAAAAATCGAACCTTCTGAAATTTAGCCAAAAATTCTGCGATCGCGTTTTTGAAGGCAGCATTGTTGTTTCCTTCCACCGTTGCCTGCAAATCGACTTTTTTCATAGGTCGGTTTTTTTTTTTAACAAACATCGAATATATTCTGTGCCTGAGGCATATTTCCATCCTTGAACACTTCCATAAGGGCTTTGAACTGCTCCATAAGTTCCAAGCTAGTGATTTCCTTGCCATCGATTTGCTTCAAAACAGCGTTTTGAAAGAAGCCGGGCACGAATTCTCTGATCTTTTCCAGGAATCGCGGATCAATATCTTAAAATTGGTTTGTAAATGATAAAAAATGTTCTCGCTTACCCTGGAAGTGCCCCTCGGCTACACAATTTCCAGGGTAGGGCATAAGGAAGCCGGTTATTTTCTCGAAAGAGTTTTTAATCCCCTCTCGCAGGTCGCGAAGTTCAGCACGGTGGTTTTCTCTGATCTGAAAAATTTCTTCTTAATTTCTTTTGTTCCTTCAAAATTTTCAACAACAAAAAAAACTTTTTTTTTAATGAAAATTTTGGATTTGGGGGTATGAGGTTTCGGACGAAAACGGAAAATGGGCAATTAAAATGGGCAAGTTTGGATTTTTTCTCAAAAAAAAAAAATTTCAAAAGCGGAAAACGGTTAACAGTTGTTTTTGAATAACTCAAGCATCTTCTTTTAACACCTTTTTTTTTAAAAAAAGTATGTGCTGTGTGTGTGTGTGTGTGTGTGTGTGTGTGTGTGTGTGTGTGTGTGTGTGTGTGTGTGTGTGTGTGTGTGTGTGTGTGTGTGTGTGTGTGTGTGTGTGTGTGTGTGTGTGTGTGTGTGTGTGTGTGTGTGTGTGTGTGTGTGTGTGTGTGTGTGTGTGTGTGTGTGTGTGTGTGTGTGTGTGTGTTTGTGTGTGGGTGTGTGTACACAAAAGTAATTCTGAATATTTTGAAAATCGACCGTAGCCAGTGGTTACCGTCTTATTTGGGCCATGGGGATCTGCTTCAGTGCCAAACTTTAAAAAGTTCATTTAAAATTGAATTACCCTTTGTACCAACCCTTTTTATTTAATTAGAAGGTAAAAAGCGGGCGCATAATGTTACTTAAAAGTGCCAGTGGTAGTTGACAAAAATTGTGAGGATTTACCTGTAGTTTGTCTCCTACATATTGATCTCCTCCGGAGTACCCAAAGGCACGCTCACTTGGATTGCGCCAGTCGCGGATGAGGAAGAGCAGTTTCTGAAATTACAATTTGATACAATTGATATTTAAAAAAAGAATACCTGAAAAGGTTTTCCATCCCTCGAGGATCGTCAAGCGAATCTTCCGAATTCCGAGAAAAGTCGTAGATTTTGGAGGTCGTCCTCTTGGATTTGGGTCATCAAGTTGTAAATCTGAAACTTTGAAGGGTAGATATGTTTGGATACATGCACACGCACACGCACACTCAATTTCTCACCTGAACGGAAGAGACCAAAGTTGAAAGAGCAAAAATAGTCGCACACTCGTTCATCGTGCTGTCGTCATCGAAAGTACCCTGTGTGTCCATTAGTAGCACAGCTATCTAAACTATCTTTTTATCATTAACTCTTGGGTTTCACCTTTTTTCTACCGTCCTTGATGACAAACGGGTGGCTCCATAGGAAAATTACGGTGGTGTCTCTTTCGATTCCTCCTCTCCAGTGGAACTTGTTCAGTTCGGTGATTTGTTCGAGCCAGTCTCCATTTCCTCCCATTTCTAGCCACTCCAGGTAGTGAACGAAGAAGTTGAGGAGGAAGCTTTTACCTTTTCGGAAGGCGCCGGCGACAGAGATGATGCAGAGCTGAAAGAGTTCTTTCTCCCTCTCTTTCTCTTTCTCTCTGTCTCTCTGTCTCTCTTTCTCTCTCTGTCTCTCTCTCTCTCTCTTACAGGCAATCCCTCAATCGCTCTGTTGTTGAGCACAGCTCCCAGGGAATTTTCGTCCAACTCATAACGAGAGTCCCCTCTCGATTGGTGCAACGTCACAACGTTCACAGCACGAGGAGCAGTATCCGCCCTGCACATTTTGAAAGCTGAAATAATTTTAAACTCAAAGGGGGACAAACCAAACTCAAAATCACAGCCTATAGAAAAGAGAGAGAGAGAGAGAGAGAGAGATAGAGAGAGAGAGAGAGAGAGAGAGAGAGATAGAGAGAGAGAGAGAGAGAGAGAGAGAGAGAGAGAGAGTTGGTTTGCCACCGCTCACGTGACACTGGCCGCGGCCTTTGCTCTCTGCATAAGATAGATGGGTTGGTCGAGGGGTAGAAATGCAATTGTGGACGTAAACAAACTGTATATGGAATCGTACGAACACTGCAAGGTTGCAGAACAGAAAAGATACAAAAACAAATTTTTAGTGATTTCTCAACACCGGAAAAAAGAAGTGAAATATAGGCGTTTATCTTACGATTTGTAAATATTTGCATGTTAGAATGCGATTTAAAAAGTGGCAGCTGTCAGTATTTAAAAAATATGTAAGGTTAGGTTACATTGAATGCAGAAAATACAATCAAACCAGCGCGTTTTTCGTTTAGGTTCGCTTTTTTACCATCTGGCATTCAACGCCTATGCTCGGGCGGTTGTTTTGGTGATCGCTTTTCAAAATGTTGCCGCAAAGCGGAGCCGAACCGCCGCCGCGCGCACTGAGCTGCCTGCCACATGCGCTGCACCACCATGCCGCTCCAAACGGAGAGTCACGCTCTTCCTTAAGAATCCGCGGGTTTCAATGGAATGAGCTAAACCAATTGGTACGCCCCAATAATTCACTGAATTCGCACAATTTCGTGCCAAAAGTCGCCCTTAGGCATCAAAAACCGTTATAACTTCACATTAGCTTCATTTCAATGCGATATTTACAATAAGGGTACGGAAAAATGTGCAGCATCTAGAATTTTCACATTTTCTTCTTTTAAATGAACCAGATTTAGATATAATCGTAATAATATGGTTCTGGAGCCTTTTTTTCTTTTTAGAATCAATCTTCCTCAACACTTTCACCCAGGGAGTCAAATAGCACACGATATAGATAGCGATTTCCAAAGTTAGTTCGATAAACTAAACTGTAATTTGTATTTTTCATTTTTTTTTTAAATTGAAAACTCACTTATAAAGACGAAAATGATAAAGTTTGGGGAAAATTCTCCAAACAGCAAAATTGGGGCAGCTGTTGAACAAAATTTCTAAAATTTAAACTCTAAAATCCAATTTTTAGTGAAATTACCGCTAGAAACACTGCAAACATGAAATTGTCAGCAAAGTCGTCGACTTCGTAAGCCTGAAATTAAAAAAATCAATCGATAACGAAAAAAACTAACATCTCGTTTATCAATGTTTCCCCAGGCAAACACGAAACTTAAAATTGAGGAATAATGAAAAATATTGAATAAACTCCATCAAAATAGCTGGCGCCAAAAATTGCGCCACAAATGGATGAGACAAACTGAAATGCTATAAATGTCGTTTTTGTAGGCATGTTAAAATTTTGTAAACTAAGTTTTCAGAAGGAGAATATTGTGTTTGTGTCATTAGAGAGCGCAAGCTAAAAATAACTGTCTGGAAATTGGAATTCTGCCAAAAAAGCGAACTAAATGCAGAAGGCATGTGACTCGCAGGCGAGAGAGTGCGAAAACTGCGGATACGCAGATAAAAAACCGCTTTTTCGGTTGGAGGCCGCCGATTTCTGTATCGCGACTGTCAAAATCGCCTTTTCACGTTCCCGGTGCTTTTCACAGAAAAGCGATGTACTGCAATTGCAGTTTCTCTCCCTCTCAGTCTGTATCTCTTCTCTCCCTAAACTTTTAAGGCTCTCCTTAAGGCTCGACAAGATTTCTATAAGAGCCGAGCTGTCTGACCCTGAGACCCGATGTCATGGATTTTGCTCAAAATTTGTCGGAAACGCTTATTTGGTGTAAACACACTATTTTGAAACTTTCAGACATTTATCGATTTTCGGTCTCGGGTTACGGTAGGTCACCCCTGTTTACTGTAGTTTTGCTCAAATTTTGCTGCAATATATGTACCATTCAACTTCTTTTGTCTTGGTGACCAAAATTTGTTTTCAAATTTACCCAAAAAAATCCCTTTGAAAAAATAAAATTTATTTTCCGCCAAAAACTTAAATTTTTAGAAGTTTTTCATTTTTTTGCTAAGAGAAGCACTCATATCTGAGCATGTGCAGTATTTGTATCAAATTCTACGTAAAAGTTTCATCAAAATAAGATTTTAAAACTCAAACATTTTTTTAAAACTCAAACAAGATTTTAAAACTCAAACAGTGCGAAACGCGCCTAAAAATGCTGGGCGCCTTTGAGTTTGAGCCAATATTCGCGTTATTTGAGTACCAGGCCGAAAATCAATAAATGACTAAAAGTTTCAAATTATTTAGCATTTTAAACAGTCAGCCTAAGTCTCTTTTGTCTATTTTCACTGGTTTATAAACATTATCTCAATCTCTCATCTCACTGGACCGAAATGTCTCAATTTTGTAAACTTCGGCCCTCTCTGTTGCAAAATCTCTGCCTTATCTCACTATCTCTTTTCCATCTTCAGTGTCTCCCAATCAGTTTAGATATATCTCCCTCCTTTCTCAGCCTGCCCCAATGATTTCTCTCTCTCTCTCTCTCTCTCTCTCTCTCTCTCTCTCCCAATGTGTCATCACTTTTACCATACAAAGCGAATTAACAAGTATTTTATTAATTTAGTTAGTTGTAAGTAAATGAAACAAAAATGTGTTTTATAGAGTTTTTGAAGGAGTTAGCAGGGGAGTCCTACAATTCACTGGTAATATTTGTATAAATTAAGAAGGCTACAGTTTTGTAAAAAGAAACAATCAAACTAATCTCCGTTTTGTGCCCGTTTGTGTTTCTTTTTGTTGCTTTTCGGGGTTTTTTTCTCGCTACTCGGTTCGCCCCATTAGCGATGGATTCTTTTGGTGGACGCATTCGCAAAAGTTTGCCACACAGGGTGGCTGAACCACCGTCGCGCGCGTTGAGCGCCCAGCGGCTTTAGGGTTACCATCGCCTTATCCCCAAACGGGCTTCAATAGCCTCCCCAAGTTTGCACGTTTCAATAAGTAACTTCCTTTCGGAACGATTATTATAAGAACTTTATAAAATCATTCACAATCCAAAAGAATCTACGAATTACTATCCTCAAAAATATCCTGCTCCCCATTCACAGAAAATCTCATAGTGGGGATGTAGGTCGGATTCCTGAACGATATATTCTTCCTAAACGTATTTTTGGAACTTTCACGTATAATTTTACCTTTTAATAAAAACAACTCCAAAAACTGCCGATAAAAGTAGTAAAATCAGAAAAACTCCAATAATTACACTTGAAGCCTTACTTCTTTCATTCTGGCTCTCGTCGTAACCTTCGTCTTTAATTGCTTTGTAGGCAATTACAAAACCTCTGAAATTATGCAATTAGCCAATTAAGTAATTAGGCAAACTTTGCTGTAATGCTGTTATCTGTGGTGAAAACGATGGTAGCATTTCTGCCTTTGGACTCCATGGAGGGGGCGATGGGAATATGGCCTTGTAGTTGGAGCGCGTGGCGAACTGTGGTATCATTTCCATCAAAGAAGGTTACAAAGTCGTTGTGAGGTTCTGTTTCGAAGAATGTAACGTTTAGAAGCACATGGTGGCCTTTAGGAGCTTCGATAAGGTAGGTACATCTCAAATTGAGGCAGTAGTCGTCTGGGTAGCGAGGGGAGAAGAGGTCCTCCCAGCTATCGGAGGCGGGGCGGAGGGAGTCACCACAGGAGCAGTCTGAAAATAGACAGAGAAAGAGAGAGAGAGAGAAAGGGAGAGAGAGAAAGAGAGACAGTGAGACAGAGAGAGGGCGGAGAGAGTCACCACAAGAACAGTCTGAAGAAAGAGAGAGAGAGAGAGAGAGAGAGTTACAGAGAGACAGAGAGACAGAGAGACAGAGAGACAGAGAGACAGAGATTGCGGACAGAGACAACTCACCATTAGAACCCAGCCATAGCCAAGTAAGGTTGAAAGATGACGGTTGATCACTGATTATTGATGCATTGCTATTATCGATTGATCGCTGGTAGGTCAGCGAAATTTTTCGATCAGTGGGCAAGTTGAGGCGTCGTTTCACAGTAACCAGCCCTTGGCTCTCGTAACTGTACAAATTTTAAAGTACTATTTCCAAATGAAGCCTACGTTGTTTTTTGCCTTCCTGTTTCGACTGACAAAAATTCACCCTCATTTGGAAAATTATAGGCAGTTGTGAGGCGGAAAAGCTGAAATTGAGATTGCGTCACCTCACCTCACCTCACCTCACCTCACCTCACCTCACCTCACCTCACATCACATCACCTCACCTCACCTCACCTCACCTCACTCACTCACTCACTCACGCACTCACTCATTCCCACTCCTCACTACCTTAGTGTTATATCCATTGTTTGGTATTTCAAATCGGCATGTCATCAGCTGACAATGTGCTGGAACAGTCATTGAGTACGTTCCTTTCGGTAGGAGCAGTTTGGGAACATTTGAGGAACACATACATTCTGGAAATCAATTTCAATCCGATTTTTGAAATTTAACTACCAACTGGAACAGTAACAGATGTTACAGTCATAGAATATCCATGTTGTTGTCCTTTGAAATCAGCATAGGCCCTGTAGTGCACCTTCAATTCCTTTCCAACAAGACTGATGGGCTCCCTCATTTCGCGAGTGTCTTCGATTGTTTGTACTCTAAGGCCTTAAGTTCATAATTTAAAATGACGTCACTTACGTTAGAACATTTTTTGAATCGACTTGGAAGGCTAGGGCGTCACGGTAAGTCCTGGGCGCGTGGAATGCTAGCAAAGTGAAACCACTTTTAAAACCGATTGGAGCTTCTTGGAGAGTGAAAGTAGTGATGCAGCTGATGTCACGACAAAGGAGATTTGGGTAGCCGGGAGAGGTGATATTGACTGATTCTCCGGGAGAGAGTTGGCGACTTTTAGGACACTCACATGCTGAAAATAGGATTTCTCTGTCTCTGTCTCTGTCTCTGTCTCTGTCTCTGTCTCTGTCTCTGTCTCTGTCTCTGTCTCTGTCTCTGTCTCTGTCTCTGTCTCTGTCTCTGTCTCTGTCTCTGTCTCTCTTCACTCACGATCATAATCCACACTGAAGTAAATCAAAGCACATCTCTCCATAGACTTTAACCGACTCCAAGAATACTCTCTATAAGGCGACAACTGCACATCTAAAGTGCTTGCAACTCCACTGTAAGAATCCTCGTCGTCAACAGTATAGCTGAGCAAATAGGTTAAATGACAAAACACAACTTACTCAATATAAGCGTATTCGGTACCAGGATTCCTCCCTTTCAGTTGCCACGAGCTATACCCTTCACAGTGAGATCGAAGCGTGATGGCATTGTTGGAAAAAATACGAAACATACAACCAGTGGCTGGCCAGGCTGAGGGAGTTACGTTTCTTGGGAAATTATCGGCGTAGAGGAAGGGAGGAGGACAAGATCGGGTTTGAGTTTCTGAAAAGAGTAAGAGTAAGAGTGAGTGAGTGAGTGAGTGAGTGTGAGAGTGAGTGAGTGAGTGAGTGAGTGAGTGAGTGAGTGAGTGAGTGAGTGAGAGAGTGTGAGAGTGAGTGAGTGAGTGAGTGAGTGAGTGAGAGAGTGTGAGAGTGAGTGAGTGAGTGAGTGAGTGAGTGAGTGAGTGAGTGAGTGAGTGAGTGAGTGAGTGAGTGAGTGAGTGAGTGAGTGAGTGAGTGAGTGAGTGAGTGAGTGAGTGAGTGAGTGAGAGAGTGTGAGAGTGAGTGAGTGAGTGAGTGAGTGAGTGAGAGAGTGTGAGAGTGAGTGAGTGAGTGAGTGAGTGAGTGAGTGAGTGAGTGAGTGAGTGAGTGAGTGAGTGAGTGAGTGAGTGAGTGAGTGAGAGAGTGTGAGAGTGAGTGAGTGAGTGAGTGAGTGAGTGAGTGAGTGAGTGAGTGAGTGAGTGAGTGAGTGAGTGAGTGAGTGAGTGAGTGAGTGAGTGAGTGAGAGAGTGTGAGAGTGAGTGAGTGAGTGAGTGAGTGAGTGAGTGAGTGAGTGAGTGAGTGAGTGAGTGAGTGAGTGAGTGAGTGAGTGAGTGAGTGAGTGAGTGAGTGAGAGAGTGTGAGAGTGAGTGAGTGAGTGAGTGAGTGAGTGAGTGAGTGAGTGAGTGAGTGAGTGAGTGAATAAGTGAGTGAGTGAGTGGGTGAGTGTGGATGTGAGTGTGAGTGAGAGAGAGAGAGATAGAGAGACTCACCCGGAGCCACACGATCAAAAGCCAGTCTGAAATTCCCTCCAACGCTCTCATCCGTCTTCATCACCAAATAAAACCCTACTCCCTTTCCAGCAACGCTCACACCAAGGGCGGCCTCGTTCAAACTACAATTACACAGCTTAATTACCCCTGATTAACTCACTTCCTCACAAACATTAATTGCCTTGTACTGTTGATAACAACATATTGGTAGAGAGTGAGGAAATCGTGTTCTTCCTCCATTCTCATGGCTTCGACCGACAGGCGGATGAAAAAATCTGGGTGGGGCTCAATTTCAAAGGTGCAGTTCATATTGTGACAGTAGCTGGAAATGAAGATTGAAATTCGAAATTTGCAGTTCTACCTTTCTGGGTAGCCTGGGCTTTTAAGCTCTCCAGTCATTTCTCCAGAGGTGTAGCTCAATGAGGTACAACTACAGTAGGAAGGAAGGGTTGAAGCGACTTCTTCTGTAGTCGAAGCGATTGTGGTATCATCCTCGCCAACGATATCATTTTCGAGGTTAAATTGACTCTGTTCTGTGGCTGTGGCATTTTGTGATGTGGCTGAAGTGGCCAGTAAAAGTGCGATGGCTAGAAAGGGACGACCCGCCATGGTGTGGAATAAACTGAGCGGGTATTTATTTCAGCGCCACACACAGTCAGGGGGGACTCGGGTTACAGGGGGAGTGTTCGCCGCAGTGAAAGGTTTGGAAAAGAGAGGAACGCCTGAAAATTCTTCAAAAGTCATATCGGCCCCCAAATTACGGTAACGCAACTGACAAATTCGTCGACTCCAGGAGAAAAAACTTTTTGACCTACCAAAAATGAAATTTCTCCTGATCGAATCGATGGAAAAATTCACTTTCAAAGACAATTTTCGGCATCATGAGCTCCAGATAATTTTAACATCAGATATGTTTTCGTCGCGCAAAGAAAAGTAGAATTCAATGGTGAAGGTCACTTTTTGCGCGTCTTCTAAGTGAAAGGTCGAAAAATTCGAAAAACTGCATTTTGGAATGCAATATTTCACTTTTTTGACGTTTTTTGGGTCCTGTGCGGGAAAACACTAACTTTTCGCTTTTTAAGGATTATATTTGGTGTATCTAAGACTAAACGTACTCGAAAATCCCTGTTACACATGGATTTGACCATTTTTGCAAAATTACAGTACCCTACCGTAACCCTGGTCAAAAAATCGATATTGACTTGAAACGTTCAAAATGGTCTGTAGGGCCCATAGGAAGGTTATTGGCCAAATTTGAACCGATTCTGAGACTATCACCAATTTCTAAGACAGTGGTCTGCTCGAGTTTCAGCATCTTAATATGTTTCGAATAAAGATTCGAAAAAAAATTAAATTAAGCTCCGCCTCTTGCTAAGCCTAATCCTAAGCCAGGGAATGGATTTATAATTTATGGATAACATTTACATTAACGCTGTAATAAATGTAATTTTTGATGTATGTGCTATTCAGGGGTGGACGGCCCTGGCCCCGGCCCTAGGGCCGGCCCTATAGGGCCTAGGGCCCAGGCCCTATAGGGCCTGGCGGGAATTTAAATTTTTTGAATAATTCGTAATTTTTTGGCGGCAATTCTGTATTTTCAAATTTATTTATATTTTTAAAGTTTATTTTTCGATAATGTTTACCACAATTATTTTTTAAATTATTTTTTTATTATTTTCCTATCAATAAAAAGCAAAATCATCAGTAAACGTATATAACAAGTGAAATTATAGGATTAATATTTTTCTAAAATAGGCGGAAATAAAATAGTGGAAATTTTATTGAAAATTTCAATTTAAAAAAAGTAAAATAAAATTCGAAATTGCATCATTACCGCTAAAAAATTACGAATTATTCAAAAATTTAAATTCCCGCCAGGCCCTATAGGGCCCTAGGGCCGGCCCCAGGCCCTATAGGGCTTCGGCCCTATAGGGCCTGGGCCCTATGAGGCCTGGGCCCTATCAAGGCCCTATAGGGCCGGCCCTCGTCCACCCCTGGTGCTATTTTCTATTACAATGGTTCCTGCCATTTGTGAAAAATTACAGTATCGTACTGTAACCCAAATTTCTCAATTGACGGGCCGTGCAGACGGATTTTTTGGGGCGTAACTCAGTTCAAAATAGAAAACAGAATCAATCGATTCCGACCTATGTTTCAAATGGCTTAAAGAAGCTAAGACTAAGCGAAATCTTTGTTATCACAGAATGACAAATTAAATGGCATGTTACTCTTGGTCGTAGACGATGAGAGAGGTGACTTTTGTTCCGGCGGGGATCTTCTGCCGTCCGTTCAGAGAGGAGAGTTCGATGATGAGGAAGGCCTCGATCGGATCGCCTCCGGCCTTCTTCACCAGATCACAGGCGGCGGCAAGGGTGCCTCCGGTGGCCAAGAGGTCGTCGATGATGAGCACGCGTTGGCCCGAGTGGATGGCCTCCTTCTGCACTTCGACGATGTCCTGCAACGAAAAATTAGAGTTAAAGGGGCAGTAAGGAGGGTTTTTCATTTCGTTTTCGATCGGATACGGTCGGAAAATATGCGAATCAACTATGCTAAACTGTCTGGCACCCTCCTCATTTCATGAGCTATCTCACCAAATTAGAATGAATACTTCACATTAGCATGCTTTGTAAAAGACGGACACGCAGGGCGTACTGGCCATCCGCACAATCTGCGGACGGTCGGCCGTTTTCGGCGACTTTGGAGCTTGTTTTCTCGAAAACGGTAAATTTGTGACCCATAGTCGTATACATTTTCATGATCAGCGAATTTTTCTCTCCTAATTTGGCCAAAGTTGTAAAACCCGACTTACTGTCCCTTTAAGCAAAAAATTTTTTTAGGTGACCACCAAGCATGGCAAAATTTGGGGCCGGCCCGGGTCACGCCGGGCCGAGAAAAATTTTGAAGCGGGCCGGCCCGAAAATTTTTTTTTCGTTTTCTTTGATTTTTACATTGAAAAAAGGCATAAATTTTCGGTTAAGTCGGGCCGGGCCGGGCCGGGCCAGGTCGGGCCGTGAAAAATTTACAAAACACGTTAAGAATTATATACCCCTGCGCAAGAGTGGCTGATCAACGGACCGGAAGGCCGAGAAAATTGAGGAAGAGGCCGACCCGAGTATTTTTCAAAACCTTTTTTAAATATAACTATTTTCAAAGTAAATATTATTCAGGTCTTTTTGTTGCAAAACATAGTTCTAATTATGCAAAACAAACTGCGTTATGGAGGATTCGAACTACCTTATATAAATTGTGAATAATTTTCATGACTGAGTGGCTAAGAGGCCGGACTGACAATCCTTCGATCCCCCGTCGACAAAACTTTTTTACCTTACTTGTTTTATACATTAGGTATGATAAAAACGCAATTCCTGCTTATAGGTCGTGAAAAACTTTTGACCTCGGGCCGGGCCGAGATTTTTTGGGATAGGGTCGGCCCGTAGTACCTTGCAACTGCGGTATAAAGCTAAACGTGAAAATTTTGGATTTGAACTAAATTTTGATTAAAACACGTATTTGACTCAAAAAAACCCTAATCTTAGCCATTTTCAAACTTCTTGTTTTCTCGCAAGTGTTTTTTTAAAAGTCAAATAATGAAACATTTCAAAGATTTCGAAAAGGTGAAATTTTTTCAAAAAGTAGAAACAACTCCCACATGTTTCTTATACATTTAAACGACATATTACAAAAAAAAATCGGACGCATATATAACAAGATTCAGCACAGTTTGCGCTGCAACACAGTGTTGTAACAAACATATATTAAAAATTTGCGGAGGGCGACATTTGTGAAAGCAGTCATCCCTGTTAAACACCTATTTTGTAAAATTTTGCTGATATATCGTTCTATAAAAATTTGAAAAAAATATTATGTTTTTAATTAAAGGTTTAAAAAAATCATCACAAACAAAATTTTTTCTAAAAAAAAAAAAAAAAAAGCCAAATTTTTGTGGTTTTCTGCATTTTTCCAATATTAATTGGCAGTTGCAAAAAAGTCACCTATTTCATCAGAATTAGCACATTTTTCTCTACAAAAAATCTGTGACAAAAATCGAATTGGGGCCCTATTTCCGGCCCCAAAATGTATCAATTGCCTCAGGCATGATGATTTCCCAAGCATATTCGGTCACATCTCGTCATATATGATTCAAAACTATTAAACTGAGAAATGGTCACGTTTAGCAGGTGTTTATATGGCGTAGTTAGTCAAAAACATCCGTGTTTCTATGTCTCCGCCTCTTTTCTCTGCCTGCCTGCCTCTCTCTCTCTCTCTCTCTCTCTCTCTCTCTCTCTCTCTCTGTCTCTCTCTCTCTCTAACACACCTCTCCGTACTCCTTAATGTAAGAGGCGCAGACGCACTCTCCCGGCAGTTTTCCCTGCTTGCGGATGGGGACGAAAGGCACATCGAGAAGTTGAGCGACCTGGGGACCGAGGAGGAATCCTGAAAATATCGTGTATCTCTCTCTCTCTCTCTCTTCTAAAGAGTCTCCTCCCTCCCAGCACCCCCATAACTAAGTAAATATGCCGTTGCATCATCTGACGCGGCTTAGAATGTTAGGCACTTGAGCTCGGACGGCCCGTTTCAACAACAACAAACCGCGCCCTCAATTTTCGACAGCCGACGGGTCACACCTCCCCAGGGATTTTAACTCTGATAAATTCCTCACTATCAGTCTGGGCTTCAAAATAGTCATTTCAGCGATAAATTTGCTGCAAAAAGTGCACGATTATCTCGATATCTGGAATTTACAGCTATCGCGGTGGGACCAAAGAGGCCCACACTTTGAAATCCGTTTTGTCGCGCTCCAGTTCCGAACGTTTAAACTGTTCTTGACTATCGATCGATAGTTCTTGCATTTTGCTACCGAAATTTTTCTTTAATCGATAAAATTGAACCTTTTGTGGTGGGACCAACAATACCCTTTCCAGACCTTTAAGATATTCTCGAAAAATCATGACAGACATTCCTGGTTTGGCCCGGGCCGGCCAGATATTTAGGTACATTCAATAGAAAAATCAGCCCGGGCCGGCCCGCTTTCATATTTTTTTCGCCCCGCCCCTAATTCTGTCATGGTTGTTCGAATAAAGGTTCATTTCGACATCTCGTGATCTGTTTTTTTAGAGAGAAACCATTTTCGTGTTTAAAGTTTAAATTAAAGGTCTAAATACAGATTGAGTCATTTTAAACGCCTGAAGTTGGGTGAAGATCTCAAAAACCTGAAAATACCGCGTATGAGCCTTATTTTTTCTTAGCTTAAAAATAAGCTTAAAGGTCTATCTACGTTGGATCACTCTGTCAATCAATAAATCAATGAATTAAAGGTATAACTGTCTTGAAAATTCCATTCAGGGCAGCTTTAATGACGACATTTACCGAACTTTAATGCATTCTCGCTCGCTTCGAACAGGTCTTGGCGAGACCACCGTTGTCCGTGCCGAGATCGACAATAAAAACTTTCGTGATGGGATCAATTTGTAACGCCCTTCGTCTGGTCCGGGTTCTGTATTTATCGATCTGCATTGCTCTTTGCGCAGATCCAACTTTCGAATCTAGCTTTTTTCGTACCCGAACGGCTTTGATTCGCACCTTTGACCCAGTTTTATTAAAAGATCTTTAGTTTCTTGTAAATTTTGCAGTCGGACTACCTTTCCATTAAGTCCTTTAACCCACCTCTGGCTTCCAGTCCAGCGACTGCCTGCACTCCGCCCTCGATCGTTTTCGCATGTTCGGCGATGGCTTCACAAAGCTGGGAAACCAATTTCGGGTGCGCAAACAACGGCATAATATCCCTATAAAGGCAGCTCATTGTTATATTGACTGGAACCACCGACCTGAAATTGATTCCCTTCTTCGGGAAGTCGCGGATGCTTCTGATGTGCGGCTCAACCTCGGCCTTTACCCTTTCCAACGCCATTTCTGGAAAATAACGGGATTATTAAGCAATTTTAAACGCCTACAAATCCAAGAAAATGTCAACAACGATTAGAAAACAACGACATATCCAAAGTACACATAGACCTTTAAATGTTCAAAAATGGCGGGAATCCTTATTTTCGCTTGAATTAAACAAATTTTCTATATTTTTTTGGGGATTTTTATTAATTTACAATTATTTTTTTGGGTCTAGACGAGAACGATAGCAGAAAATGCGATAAAAGACGGAAAAATAGCCCTTATCGGTAGTTTTATCGCCTCCTTCTCCGCCTCATAAATTAAATGGTCCCGCACGGAATGCTAGGCCCGCCAGGCCGTCAGCTGCGCCCTTTGATTGACGGCCTTCACGTGCCTCCCACGACCTATTTCCGATGCCTTTTCGAGGCCTGCTCGGCCTTTTTTTGTCATTTTTCTTCCAACTTTTGATCATTTTTGTAATTTATACTTGATTTTTGTTATTTTATGCCTTAAATTGTGATTTTCAGGTACGATGGACCTCATCTTGTTAAAGTTCCTCCTCATAGGGGCTATGATTTTGGGAACGCTGATTTCAGGACTCATGCCTATGAAGGTTTCTGGCAATTTTTGACATAAATATGCGGTTTTTAGCTTCTTCGTTGGCTGAGGCACAGCGCCGCCCACGCTCACTCTTCCAAACAACACAAACATGTTTCTTTGATGCTTTGTCTTCTGACCTGCTTCTCCGGAGGTTTGTTACTGTAATTTTATGCGGTTAAAGGTGTAAACCGTCAGAAAATTTCCCGTAAGACCCATTTTAGTGTGTGTACTTTACATATAACTGCAATTAAAGGTCTTTTTTAGGCTCCCCGGTTGGGTATGGTGCTTTCTAAAACTTTAGGGTATAAATACCCGGAAATTCAGATGGATATCGTTACCTTGTTCGTTAATTCAAGGTCGTTAAAGGTCTAACTCGCTCATAAATTCATCTTTGAGCCTTTATGTACCATGTTAGAAGTCTTGAAAGGTCTAATTATTTAAATTTTGCTTATAACTCACCTCTTTTCTTGTTTCAGGCAGTTTTATAGTATTTTCGCTGTAATTTCATTCATTTCAAGGTGTAACATTCCCAAATGCTCTGCTTAGGCCTGTTTTTGGCGTGCTTAAAGGTCTAAATTTGATTAAAGGCCTACATACCCCGCACGAGACGCATTTTGTGGATGTTAACAAAGGCCAAAATGGTATTTAAAGGTCTATCTGTCTTGGGTTTTTTGCTTGTAACCATTTTTGTGCTCTACTGAAGACTTTAGTCAAGCAAAAATGTAGTTTAAACGTCTGATTGACCAGTTTTTCCCACATGGGAGCCGTTTTAATGTGTTTCAAAGCTTTATGTACCAATTTTTACTATTTTAATGTCTAATCTTGTCAAATGTGAAGATTTAAGGCCTTATTCAACCTAATTCACGTCATTTGGTTTCCAGTTTGTAACTCGGGTTGCTTGAAAACCAGAACTGGAAGTTTGATAAGTCCGCCCCGTTTTCAGCGTTTGGACAATAAGTCCCACCACGATAAGCGCTGAAATAACGCTTACCCTTTGCGATTCGTTGCCGTGCCACTTTGCCAATGCTATTTTTGGCGGGACCAAGGCTACCTTCTGGATGTTGACAAAGTATCCATGCCTGTTTTTTTTGGCAACTGGGGTTCCTTAAAACGTTAAGGGGAAAAGTCGTGAATTCTTCGGAAAATTTTCTTACTTGTCATTTCAGGCGTTTTCCTGGCCACATGTTTCCTGCACCTCTTCCCGGAGCTGCGCGAGAACATCGAAGACATGTTCGAGCAGTACGACTTCCACGTGGATTACCCTCTGGCCGAACTCATCTCCTGCCTCGGTTTCTTCCTTCTCTTCGCCTTGGAGGAGATCGTCATCATTATGATTCCTTCCATGGCCCACGGCCATTCGCACGGAGGACATGGACATCAGGAACAGTGAGTTTTTATATTCCTTACTCACTTTTTACCCGAAAATTACATAGAAATGATGCAAAATCCGTTTTAAAGGCAGTTGAGTGCTGATTTTGTCTTCAGAGACACCTTTTTGGAAGAATTTTGGCGTGAAAACCCTCTATGAAACCGTAAAATGTAGAAAATCCCACTTTTTCCAGTGTTCCCCTCAACCCGGACGTGAAGGAAAGTAACTGCTGTATGACGGGACTCGGCGTGCAACCCGTCAACGGCATCGATATGACATTGAGCCCCAGGAAAGACCCGGAACACGGTTACGAGAGTCACGGTGAGTTTTTTTACACACGAAATTTTGTTTTTATTCATTTTACGAGATTCAGTAACGGATTTGGAGGTATAAATGCGGATTTCTCACGGGCCGGGCCATTTGGAAAATTTTGGTCGTCCCGGCCCGGGTGGGCCCGTTTACCTTGGACCAACAAGTCAGATTGCCACTCACACGACCAGGGTTCGATCCCGGTCAGTGACATTCGTTTTTGTGCGACTAACATTGACTTATATGTTAGTAACAAACACGATTAAGTTATTTAAAACAGTTTAAAAAATTATTGTACCGATTTATACGAAATTTACAATTATGATGATTTTCATAAACGGGCCGGCCGGCCCGTCCAAAATTCTCTCGGCCCGTCATTTGAGAACCTCGCTCGTCATCTCTGTTTTGCAGCAGTATGATATAGCTCCAGAATTTCAAGTTTAAAGGCACCGTCAGGGGCCTTTTCGGATTGGAAATGAATGGTATGCTAATCGAGTCATTTCAATTGAAATCATTTTCCCCAACGCCGCTCCAGCCAACGGCCGTGCGCAAAATGCTTGCCAAGTCTTCATTAGCATACGATTTGGAAAAGGCCCCTTACGAGCCCTTTAAAGAACTAGGCGCACTGTTGCTTTTGTCCGTTGGTTTGCTTTGTAGAAAAGATCCGTGACTGCGATTCCGGCAATAGCTTTCAAGTGTTTTAGAAGTTTTCGCAATCAAAGCATCGCTTTCGCTAGAAAATCATTGCAGACACAGATTTGTCACATTCTGAAGCCACTTTCCGACAATAATCGATGGGAAAGTCGAGCGCTGAATGAGAATTACAAACTGTTCCTTGTGAATCGTTATGAATCGTGAGAGATTTTGGATTGTTTGGAAAACACAACAAATAGGGATCATAGCTGAACGTGAGGGGCTCAATGCGTATTTCATTTTCATATCACCCGGGCTTTTCAAATGACGGGCCGAACCGGTTGTTTTTGGGTAGGCCCGACCCGGTGGTTTTTGGGTAGGCCCGACCCGGTGTAAAAATTTTGTATAAATCGGTACAGTAATTTTTCAACTGCTTTACATAACTTAACAATGTTTGTTACTAAAATTATGGGCCAATATGAGTTGTACAAAAAAGAATGTCACCGACCGGGATCGAACCCTGGTCGTGTGAGTGGCAATCTGACGGTCTAGGGTAAACGGGCCGGGTCGACCAAAATTCTCCAAATGGCACGGCCCGTGAGACCCCCGGTAACTACCCCCCCCCCCCCCCCCAAATCCCAAATGGGACGTCGAAATTGCAACGTAAGCCTCTCTTTAATCGTTTTTTGTTGTTTTTTTTTGGCCGCAAATGGGGTACCCCCCTTAACCCTTGGCCTTCTGTGGCATGGCTGGACAGAGAACGTTTGGGGGCTCGATGCGTAAGCCCCCCAAAAAGGTGCGTCGGAGGCAACGTAAGCCCCCAATAAGTTTTTGTTACGATTTCTAACCAACCGCCAAGATACGTAGGTACCGCAAGCACTTCATGCATTTTACGCAAATAATGCCTAACGTAACTTTAACGCAAATAATGCGTTTTTCGAAAATGTGTTCCTTACGATTAGTAAGATTACAGTCCCCCCCCCCCCCGGAACGACTGGCAGTAGGAGATACCAAGTAAAAAAATTTGTTCGAAAATTTTTTTAAGTCCTTGTTGGCCCCCATTCTAAAACAAAAAATAATACTTTATGTCCCATTTCAGCAAAAGAACATTATTACTGGATCATATTGGCTTTGTCGTATTTT
The DNA here is from genome assembly GCA_964057215.1 of Oscheius myriophilus. Lineage (NCBI taxonomy): Eukaryota > Metazoa > Nematoda > Chromadorea > Rhabditida > Rhabditidae > Oscheius > Oscheius myriophilus. Next base: position 18,798,825 of record OZ059902.1, read on the forward strand.
CTGGTCGAGATTGAAAATTTTCCCCCACAAAGCCGTAAACTGAAGTCTCTTCTTTCCAGACGCCACCACCACGCCCATCCTCGCCCAGGACTCTGCCTCCGACGCCGAAGTGGCCGGCCACTGCCAGAAACACTGCCCCCTCACTGTCCACAACCGCCGCAGCTCCGGTCGCGAAACTCCCGAGTGCACCGCCGCCGCTTCCGAGTGGGTTTCGTTTTTATTTCGAATTCTACTAACGTTTAGTTCAGCACGGATAAGTTATTACCGTCGAGAGGGAGATACGGTAGTGTGGTTCTGGTCAGAGAGAGAAAGGCTTCCGTCTATAAGCGATGTGTTAGCGAGAAGGCCTGCAAAAGGGGCAGTGAAGAGGGGTAATTTGAGTGTCCTATAGGGAGAAGTACCGTAATCCTCTGTACTGTGACAGTTAAAGGAAACCTACCGTATACCTTTGTCGTCACGTCGAAAATATCTCTTAGTTAAATCCATTCCACGACAATTTCTCCGCGACATTTTCTCCGCGACTTTTTCTCCGAAAAAACGACAATTTCTCCGAAAATTTCAAAACTCCCGCCAATGGCGACTTTTTCTCCGCGTCAATTTCTCCGATTGGATTTTCCCGTCTAAAATTTTTGTTTTTGGCTTTTAAAGACATTTTTAATGAAAATTTAAATCGTGCTGGATTCTTTGTTGTAGTTTTGCATGAAAAATAACTTTAAACGTAATTTTCGTACCAGCGTTCAAATTGTCCGTCTAATTTGTACATGAAATGCGCCATATTTATTTTTTGCATCTGACCTATGTTTGTAGTTTCTACACGCTAACCTTAGGTACTCGTCCAAATTCCGCGCGCTGCGACGGCGGGAATGCGGCAGTTTGAGTATTGCCCCATTTTTTCTATGAAGTAAGGTTTGTCGCCGATGAAAACGCTGAATTTATAAATTGCTACATAGGGATGAGTGTCGGAAAATGCACCCCTGCCGTCTCTTAAATGGAGAAAATCCTGAAAAAATAGTATTGCTGCGTTATTTTTCTTACAACTCATATCATGCACAACTTTCTTCCCCTTACTTTGTCATATTTTTCGCGTTACAATTTATTTTCTTGCAGTTTTGCTTTTTTGCTTCAAAGAAAAAGTTATTATGTATTGAAAACGATCGAAAAGGGTAAAAATATGATAAGTGGTGAAAACCAGTTAACGAATCTTATTCGGAGAAAAGGTCGCAGTCGGAGAAAATGTCGCTCGGAGAAAAAGTCGTTTGGGCCGGAGAAATTGTCGTTTTCTCTGCCGTGAGAAAAAGTCGTGGAATCGTTAAATCACGTCTTGTAGGGAAAAGTTCCGTAATCCTTTGGCATCTCGTCGACAATGTCTATTTAAGCTTTCTTACCTATTTATACCGTAACCGAACGGTCACAATTCGAAAGTACTGTATGTCCCCAGTAATTAGTTCGACTATTGGTCCATATTTCTACCGTAGACGCTATATCATCAAAGAGTACAGTACTCCTTACCGCTTTACAGAGCTACCGTATGTCAGAAATCTACCGTAATAGTCAGTCGTCTCGCCACCAAAACCTACCGTGAACCCAAACATACTGCATACCATAGTCTAGCCAAGCAAATTATAATCTACAGTAATCCTCTGCATCCTCGCCGTAGAAAGCTACGGTAACGGATTGTCGTCACATAGAAAATACGCGCCACCATTAAAAGTGGTTTTCTAAGCTACAGTATGCTTTACGAATAACGTGGAGAAAGTACCGTACATTTGTGTCGCTGCCAATGAATTCTGAAAGAGTACCGTAATCCTCTGTCGTCTTTAAAACCTACCGTATACCCTTGTCGTCGCGTCGAAAATGTGTTCCTTAGTAAGATTACGGTATGCCTTGGCTACTGTATTTTTTACTTTGCAAAGACGACAGAGGATTACTGTAAACCATACGTGGCCGACATTTTGGTGATTTTGGAAATTATCTCGGACGATTTTTTTTATCGTATGGTCTCCCCCATGGAAAATTTTGAAAAAATCACCGACGATTTTATTTTCTAAAAGTGTGTTTCGCCATGGAGCATATTTTCTGCCATATACATATCTATTTTGTGACGATTTTCTCAGCTCTCGCTAATTTTTACCGGTTTCAAGGTTTTTAATTTCAAGTTGCCAAAAATACTGCAAAGTTTATAACAAAAAAAAAAACGAACGATTCGGTCGTGAGTTAACGATATTCAGAACTTAAAAGAGATTTTTACGAATAAGACGCGAATCACTTGAATAAAAGGCGCAATCGTCCAGATTTTCTGAAAACTTTTCAGCATTTTTCGTTTAAACATTTTCCCTTAAAACAGAAAATTATTATCTATCCTACTTTTTGTAAAAATCGTCCGGAAAAAACCATGTTTCATTTCCTTAATACAATACTTGGGTCCCGTAGCGACTTCTATACCTAGCCGTGAGTAACCCTTCAGCAAACGGCAGAAAATTTGAAATTTTCCCCGGACGATTTTTTCGACCCATGTGGTCCCCCCCTTATGTTTTTTTCCAAAAAGTAAAAGCCGGCCATGTATGTAAACAATATTTTCCGAAGAAAGCTTAAAAGCTTTATTTGGAAAGTATTGTTTACAGTAATCCAAACAGTGAAGAAATTTTCATCAACCATGTTCCATACCGTAAACCGGGTGTATCGCTAATAAGCACCGTACTTGTAGTGGTTAAAAGCTACCGTATATTAGAGTCCTACCGTTTTCTGTGTCGTTACCTTAAACATGAGATATTTGAGGGTGTGTTACCCTACCGTACCCCTGTGTTACCCACCGTAACCCATGTTTTTCGTCCTTATTTATGTGTCATTAATCATTCCACTTTTCAGGGTCTTCACTGCCGTTGCCTTCGCCGAGCCCGAGCGTTGCGAGACCAACTGCGAGAAGAGTTAGTTTTTCGTCATTTTTGAAGTTTTTTTTTGTTGATTTTTAAAAGAAAAATAAAATCGGTTTTCAGTCGATGAGGACCCTCCCATCCTGATGAAGTCGTCTCCTCACGCCCACTCTCACGGAGTCCGTTCGATAACGCTCGTCCTCGCCCTCTCCATTCACTCCGTCATCGAGGGAATCGCTCTTGGAGTTGGAGTACGCTTTACAAAATTTTGGCACGCGTTTCTATTTGATTTTTTTATATTGCGAAAAGCGAGCTTTTTGACCCATGTTCCCCTTGCGGCCAACTTTTTTGAAACTGGTTACAGTGGTATCCCATGAATACAGTAGATTTTCAACCTTTCCATCCGTTCCGCGGTGAGGAACATAGCTGGACGTTCAGCGTTTGGGGGCTAGAACCGTTAGCCCCCTAAATGGTGCTTGGTAGGCGACGTAAGTCCCCTTTAGTTTTTTGTTGACCTTTTAAGCAAACGGCGAATTACGTATGTACCCCGAGCACCTCACGTCCAGCTATGGTGAGGAAGTAATTTTGTTCGCAATCAAACATGGCAACGGGCCGGCCCGCTTCCATGTTTATCACGGCCCGGGCCGGCCCAGACCTGACCGAAAATTTTTGCGTTTTTTCAATGTAAAATTCAAAAATATCAACAACAAAAAAACATTTTTGGGCCGGCCCCGTTTTGAAATTTTTTGGCCCGCCGGCCCCAAATTTTGCCTTGCTTGTTCGCAACTTTTATAAATAAAGATGAGTTAGTTTCACACATCAACAAGCTACATGTGGGAGGGGGTCCGTTTTGCACGACCCCCAACAGTACAAATGACGCGTGTGGCGCGCATACCTCGGGAGAGTCCAGTCAGCCTCCCCCAGGTTACGGGGGGTTGAGGCTTCAAAAACGCAAAAGTTAAAGGGGTTAGGCACTCTTCTGGCAGAATTCAGCTTGAAAGGCCAAAAGTTAAGAGGGGCTACCCCAGTTTTGGCCCCAAAAGTTACGGGTGGGTCCGTCAACTGTCACAGTCTCCCGAGGTATGGTGGCGCGAGTCCCCCAACTAGGAAATTAGGCTCGGCGCGAACCCCCTCAACCGAAAATCCCGGTGGATTTTTTTTCAACATTTGCGGCGGCCCTCCCTGTACAAAAATTGGTTAAAAGTCAAATTGCTGCACCGCCGCAGCTCGTGGGGTTGGAGTGTGTTTTGTATAAATCAAAAAAATGCTTTTTAAAACTAATTTCGAAAGATTTTTTAAAACTTTTTTGTTAACAAATGTTTTTCTATGAAAGTGCGATCATCGAATTCTACCGTTGTGGTCCGTTTTGAGAAACCCCCCCTCACAGTACAAATGCGATGTTTGGAGTCCCCCTACTAAGAAATGCGCCTCGGCGCGACCCCCTCAACCGAAAATCACGGGCGATTGTGACAGTTTGACTAAGTTGACGGTTTTGACGACCGAAAGCCGTGAGAATCCAACTTTTAACAACCCTAGCTGGTATCTCTTCTGAGAAGAATCAATTGTTCATTTCCTTGTAGAAATCCTGTTTCTTTTCGCTGCCCTCCAGTGCAGTTCCCGATAAGTGTTATCAGTTGGGGGTCTCTTATTGACAGCTCAGGAGGTGATTTATACCTGAACGTCGACGTTTCCCCGCAGTGCAAACATCTCGGGGGCGAAGTGAATGTTTCGCAGAAATGGGGGATCACAAAATAAATTTTACATAATTTTATATTGTCTAAATTGTCCTATTTTTACATTAAAATGAATTTCAGAACGACCGTGGAGAACTCATTGCTCTTTTCCTGTCGCTCCTCGTGCACAAGCTCATCGTCGCCTTCTCCGTCGGTCTTCAGCTAGCCCGAACCCACGCTCATCAGTTGAAATGGGTTGGTTTTTTGCTACTTTTTGGCAAATTAACGGGGGTTTTCAGTCAATTCAGGCGCTTTTATGATTCTTCTCTTTCAGGTGGTGGTGTCGATTGTGATTCTGGCGATGATGTCTCCGCTGGGAGCGCTCTTCGGAATGGGAGTGCAGGCGGTTGTCACGGACAGTCTGCCCAAGGCCTGGACCATCACCATACTCCAGGGACTGGCTGTGGGAACCTTCCTCTACGTCACTTTCTTTGAGGTTAGGAATGCTGAGGATTCGGAGAAAGCGATAGATAACTACAGATCGTTACACGGACAGAAAAAAAGAGAAAAAAATTAGGCGGTTGGATAGAGAGTCAAGCGATTAGAACCTGTCAGACAGAAAAAATTGAAATAGTCATGCAGTTAGAGACACTTAGACACAGGGAGCAGGGGTTCTCACGGGCCGGGCCGGGCCACTTGGAAAATTTTGGTCGGCGCCGCCCGGCCGGGTCGGCCCGTTTTCCTTGGACCACCCAGTCAGATTGCCACCCACACGATCAGGGTTCGATCCCGGTCGGTGACATTCTTTTTTGTACGACTAATATTGACGTATATGTTAGTAACAAAGATTATTATAATTTAAAGCAGTTTTAATAATTTTTGTACCGATTTATACAAAATTAAAAAAATCCCTCGGCCCGGCCCGTCATTTGAGAACCCTGCAGGGAGCAGATGATTAGAGTGTTCAACGGGCCGGCCGGGACGAGTATTTTTGAAAAACTTTCAAAATGTAACTCTTTTCAAAATCATTATTTTTAACTTATCTTTGTTGCAAAACATGGCACTATGTTTCGTCATTAGACATACCCACCCTTAACTTTTGGGGCCTAAAATGAGGTAGCCCCCTTAACTCTGCTCCCTACTGGCTTATTTTATCAAAAAATGGTGTTAACCCTTCTTAACTCTTCCATTTGTGGTACTCCAAGCCTCGTAACCTGGTGTAAGCTGACTATACCATCTAGAGGTATGTTAGAGAGAGAGAGAGTCAGACGGTTATAGACTTTGAAATAAATAACGAGAAAGTCGATTAGAAACCAATAGCCACACAGATGACTAGAGATGATCAGCAGGACGAAAAAATAGAAAGGCGATCAAGTATTTAGATAGAGAGGAGAATGGGAGAGAGAGAGAGAGAGAGAGAGAGAGTTACAAAAACGGTTGTTTGAAGTTAGAGAGAGCGCTCTTAGACCGATATAGAAACAGAGCCAGCCCAACGGTTAGATAGGAATGAATGAGAGAGAGAGAGAGAGAGAGAAAGAGAGAGAGAGAGAGAGAGAGAGAGAGAGAGAGAGAGAGAGAGAAAGAGAAGAATTAAGTCAGTACGTTTGATACCGAGAGAGACTTGAGCCTTTCTGGTGGCGGAGGGATTCTATACAATAGAGACATATAAGGGAACTCTGATGTTTAGAGAGACTGAGAGATAGAGATAGCGGGAGAGATAACAATACGGTTATGGAAGGATAGAGAGAATCATGTGTTTTGGAAAAATTAAAAAGTCGAACGGTTATTGAGGATGTCGAACTCACCAGAGGGTTAGACGGTTAGAAAGAGAGAGAGAGCAATTTTGCGAGAGAGATCCCAGTAGAGAGACAGACAGTCATGGATAGATTCAGATGGTTAGATAGAGACTAACTCTCTTCTTCCAGGTCCTTCTCCACGAGCGTGACAACGAACACCCTAACCTTCTGAAGCTGTTGGTGATGATGATGGGTTTCGGTCTCATCGGTCTGCTCCGCCTCGCCGACGACCATGGCCATAGCCACGGTGGGGGAGGCCACAGCCACGACCACGGAGACCACGACCACTTTGAAAATTTGCTCAACGCCACTACGGCCGGTCACTAGACGAGTGCAACGACGAAACGAGTCCTTCCCTTCTTTTGATACTCCTATTTTCAGTTTCTATCTCTGTTCTTATGTTTCTTATTTTCCAACCGAGAGAGAAAGAGAGAAAACATAGCATTCCAGAACCCGTGTGATCCCAGTTCCTTGCGGGAGCCCGTTGTCTTGTGCACTCTTTGATTACTCTTGGTCATATCGACGAGCTTTAAGACAACTCCTTGTTATTGTTACATAATAAACGTTGATTTGGAGTTTGTAGTTTACGGGGGAGCGGTGACCGTGGTTCCATGGGTGGTAAATCATCACGGTGCGTTCTTGTAGCGGCAAGGGCGCCGCGGCTATGGAAGAGCCATCCGGACAGGTGCGAACGGCGCGCCGGTAGCTCAGTGGTAGAGCATCCGACTGCAGTTGTTGAGGTCGCGGGTTCGAGTCCCGCCTGGTGCATTGTCTTTTGCGAGTACCTCTGTGACCAATCGCGTTTAGGGCAACGTGATTTTCTACAAACTTTTGGGTGGGGCTTTTAACCTGCTAACAAATGCGAAGTTTCCTGTTGTTAATGCAAACTCGCATTTCTAAAATTTTAGTATTGCTCTCACCTTCGAGTTCCAAAGTTTTGCTGCATTGCGTACCATGTTTTTTGTCACACGACATGGTGAAATACTGTGTTTTCACGTTGACACTCATTTTTAACGTTTGTTTCAACATTATTCCTCCATTTGTTTTTCTTTGTAAAATAAGTTAACTAAATATAATGCCTGTTGTTTGACGAGAAAACTAGTACGAATACTTTGAAATTATTGGGGAAAACTTGGTTTTCGAGGGCAAAAGCCAATATTATCACGTCGCATTCAGAAATGTGAATTTTTTCAAGTTTTTCTTCTTACTAACTCAATTTAATAAATAATTAAAGTTTACCAGGATGCGGGCCGACCAAATACTAAAAAGGAGATTCGAGACTGTCACGGGGAGACCATTCATTTTGGTCAAAAACATTGATTAGTCCTTTAAAGATACCATAATTGTCCGCCCCTCCAGGATTTTTAAAGACCTCATTTTCCGTCCTCATTCGAAGAAAAGCGGTTGGTTCATTTCCCAGTTTCGAGTACTCAATAAAAGTGGACAACAATTTTCGAAACCAATAAACAACATGTTAACAGAGGGTCTCTAGCAAAAAATAAAAACACATGCATGTTGGAGAGCGTAAGATAGGTAGGGTAAGTAAGGGATGATAAGTCAAGGAAAAATATGAAAGTGGGGTGGGTTAAGATGATCAAATATGGTAAGTTTTAGCTAGGGATACGAAAGGAAATCAGATAAAACAATGGAAGTGGGTCGAAACATTGTTTATTCATAGCCGGAATCAAACCATCTTCTTCATTTTCTCACTTGAAAGAGAAGCGCTTCTCAGGACGGAACTTGAGGCCGGCCATGGCGAGGGAGAAGGAAGGCGGCGGGCGCGGCTTGTCGGAGGCAGCCTAAAGAAAATGAGTTGGAGAGAGAGAGAACGGACCTTATTGCTCCTATTGTTGTCCTTAGGGGTCTCCTTAGGGCGGAAGAACTCCTTGAAGGCCTTGTCGTCGAAGTCGACCTCGTCGTACATGGGAAGAGACATGAATGAGGTGGGGAGAGGGAGGAAACGTGAAACTGACCTAACGGACTTACGGTGGCGTACGTTTCTAGAAATTCTCCGTCCGTCCGCTACGTAATTTTTTCGCTATATAAGCCTCCCAAGAGACCATTTCTCTCTCTCTCCCCTCCTTCCCCGGCTGTGTCTCCTTGCGACATCAAGATCACCAACTCGTCTGCACGTCGCATCGGCTTCAAGGTTTCGTGTCTTCTGAAGCCTCACAAACCCTCACGTTTTAGGTCATCAACGCCTCTGCTCGTCGCATCGGCTGGGCCATCAAGACGACCAACATGAAGCGTCTGGGCGTGGACCCCGGCTGCGGAGTGCTGGACCCCAAGGAGGCCATCCTGATGGCCGTCTCCTGCGACGCCTTCGCCTTCGGACAGGAGGACACCAACAACGACCGCATCACGGTCGAGTGGACCAACACTCCTGACGGCGCTGCCAAGCAGTTCAGGAGGGAGTGGTTCCAGGGCGACGGAATGGTCCGCAGGAAGAACATCCCCATCGAGTGAAACAACTAGGGGAAGGAGAAGGGTTGAGGGCGCGTAGGAAAATATAGCAGTACAGTCGTTTTTTATTACAAAAGTGTGAAATCCTCAAAAAACTTTTTAGAAAAACGAATTTTTGTTCACCGCGCTTCCATCTTTATGAGGCGAAAACCGCGACCCAGCTCAATCGATTCTTTGTAACTTTTTGTCTCAGACAAAATGTTTGGCTTTCGGTGCACCATACCGAAAAGTACCGAAAAATTCATTAGAACGTAAAAATGTACTACCAAATCGTTGGTTTTTCGATTTTTATGATTTTTCATTTTTGACATTTCAATGTTTCAATCGAAACGCATATGCTAAACACCTTTTGCCTTTTCCATGCGAGTGAAACATTGAAATGTCAAAATTGCTAAATCCCAAAAATCGAAAAATCTACGATTTTGGAGTAAATTTTTACGTTCTAATGAATTTTTCGGTACTTCGGTGCACCGAAAGTCATATTTCTGAATATTTCTTCTAACATAAAAAGTTACGAAGAATCGACTGAGTGGAGTCGCGGTTCTCGCCAGCATTGTGAGCAAAAACTCGCTTTTCTAAAAAGTTTTTCAAGGATTTCATACCTTTGTAATGAAAAACGAGTTTTGAGATTAGAAGAACTTTTTTTAACATAAAATAACCAACAAAATGAGCCGACCCGCATCTCGATTGGTTCACTTTGAAGGGAGTTGTGACAGATCAGTGCATCGTTCCATTATTTCGCTGTCAAATAAAAATGTCCCAAACCAAAGTGATTTTTGGACCGAGTGGGTCCTTGGTGGTCCACAGTTAACATTTCAGCCAAAGTGGAGACAAAATTTTTGAATCTGTCCGGGGGTCGCTCACTGCTTTCAGACATTAATTTTTAAGAATAATGCAAGCGAATAGTTAAATTGTTTTTTCTCTTCTTTTCTAAACAATGGTCGAGTTAGGAAAAACACTGAAAGCTCAAGGCCAGTTAGAGCAAAAAACGCTAACTTTTTCGGGTTTTTCAAGAGCTTTTTTGTTTAAAGCCGATTTCAATAAAAGTTTCAAGTTTTTTGTGAAATGCCTATTCTTTTTTTTAGCAATCTAAAACACAGAGAGACAGAGAGAGAACTGTTTTTAAAAACGACGTTAATAACGAGTGTTCTTTTTTTTCTTGATAAAAGGCTATACCACATAACTGTTAGCTTGCATGGGGTGTTTTCCATTCAAGAAGCAGAAAAAGATTTCTTTGTCGCAAATTTTTTTTTGCGCTCTAATGTTTTGTTTATAAACACATTCACGCGTAGTACTTTGTTTTATAAACAGTTTTCACGCAAAATCAATTAGACAAATTGTTGTATTTCTTAGCTGTGACACCTAATTTAATCATTCAGGAAAAAAATGTTTTGAAAATTAGGCTCAGACTTGTAAACAGCGGACAGACTGTATCACAAAGTTCGTTTTAGCCAAATGCGAAAATTATGACTTTAAAGTGCATTTACGTATTTTGAGGAAATAGAGTCTAAAATTGAATTCCGGAATTGAAAACACAATTGAACCCGATTGAAACATTCTGATTTCATATAGAACAGATGTTTTGACTTGAAAAACAAAGTTAGTTGAAAACTAAAAGTCTAATTTTCAAAATTAAAAATAAATCCATGCAAACGAAATCAACTAAGCGAAAATTCATAACAAAAAAACATTTTTCACGCTGAATCCCTTTTCTTTGTTTGAATTTTTCTTGTTTTCTTTGTTTTTTTTTCTCGCTTTCAAAATTCAAGCCATTCGTTTTCAGAGATGGTTCAACAAAGCTGTCTTTGGAAATTTCTAAATTTCCACTCAATTGGTTTAGATTCAAGTGTGATTTTCGGAATCCCATTGTTTTGTTTTATAATATTTCGCTTAATTACACAAAATACAAATACAAACAAATATCACTTTTTCATAATTTTTCACTGCCTTAACGATATTTTATTGTCAGTGGCGGTTCTTGGAATAACCGTGGTAAGTGATTTTTTTTCTATATTTTTAAATCATTTTTAAATTTCAGACGTATTCCTGCCATGTTTTTGACTTTTTGCGTTACGCTTCTGTTTTTATTGACATTTTGAGCAATTTCGACTTTGCGGCAACTGCATTATTAGCGATTTATTGGAAGTCACACATACATACGTAAAAAGATTTTTTTTCGGTTTAAAACAATTTTTAGGCAAAAACGATTGGACAAACTTTTGTTTTTCGTTGCTGTTGCTCCGAATTTTATAATGGTACCAGGGCTTTCTCTTTATTATGGCTTAACTTATTTTGCCAAAAATCAAGACTTGTTTTTGATCGTTGTAAGTATTTAAGACGTCGTCTCTGTAAATTTCGTTTCAAAAAATAGTTTTGGATTTGGCTGGAAAGTTGTCTAAAACCATTAAATGGCCTAAAAACCTTATGCTGAAACTTGTGGCTCAATATCGATTTTTTGACCGGGTTACGGTAGGTGCCCAAATGGTACGGTAAATTTTAAAAGTCGTCCAAATTTCAATTTTTAAAAAAATCTTTTTGTAGCAAATTCAATTATAACCAAAAACTTTAACTTTTAAAAAAACAAAAACTTTAACTCTTAGACCATGCAAGAATTTTCATTCCGTAAAACGGAAATCTTAAAACACTGTCTGAAAAAACATTTTTTTTTTAGATTTTCGACCTGTCACATAATTCGGCCGGGAAAAATACGTTTCAGATTCGAATTTTACGTTGACTTTCGTTTCGGATATGCGCTTAAGATCAAAAATCGAATGTGATTATTTTTGTTAAAAATTCACTTGAAAGTATAAAAATCGTCAAATAATGCCAAAAACTTGGCCGAATTATGTGACAGGTCGAAAACCTCAAAAAACCTGTTTTACAGACAGTTTTTTGCAGGTCTAAAAGTTAAAGTTTTTGGAATATGAATTTGCTACAAAATTTTTTTTCAAATTGAATTTTGGACGTCTTTGAAAAATTTACCGTACCATTTGGGCACCTACCGTAACCCGGTTCAAAAAATCGATGTTGAGCCACAAGTTTCAACATAAGGTGTTGAGCAATTCAGCCTAAAAAAGGCCATATGAAGGTTTTAAACCAATTTCCTACCAAATCCGAGACATTTATTTTTAGACTTGTGAGTGCCATGCTCGACTTTTATAGAGACGGCGTCTTAAATTGAGGCAGAGGCAGAGGCATTAAGACGCCGTCTCTGTAGGATTCGAGCGGCGGCCTTAAAGCCACTGTCTTAGGAAAACGTTGGTAGCACTAGAATTGGCCCAAAACTGGTTTATAACCTTCCTATGGGCCGTATAGACCATTTTGAAACTTTTAGGGCAATATCGATTTTTTGACCTGGGTTACGGTAGGCTACTGTAATTTCGTAAAAGTGGTCAAAATTTTTGGAAACAGGGATTTTCCAGTCCGTTTAATCTTGGATACACCAAATTTCACTTTTATGACGTTTTTTGAGTCCTGTGCGGAAGAACAGAAACTTATCGCTTTTTAAGGATTATAATTGGTTTATCTAAGACCAAAAGGACTGGAAAATCCCTGTTTCTGTTTCCAAAAATTTTGACACTTTTACGAAATTACAGTACCCTACCGTAACCCAGGTCAAAAAGTCGATATTGATCTAAAAGTTTCAAAATGTCGTTAATTGGTCCTAGGAAGGTTATTGACTAATTTTGAATCGATTCTGAGACTATGACCCAATTTCTAAGACAGTGGCCAACTCGAGTTTCCCAGAGACAGCGTCTTAATCATTTTTGCTTCATTCAGGAACTGTACACCAAGTTTAACTCGTTCTTCACATGTTTCTACGACATATTTATGCTGATTCCCTGTTTCACAGCAGTATTTTTAATTCTCCGCATGGATATGTCCAAATTCAGCCAACAAACTCGAAATCTCTATAGAAAAATGATTATTTTCCTTATTTTTCGGGTATTTTTTTGTTGATAAAAATTTTCAAATATTTTTTCAGGCACTTTTACTGTTCTTCTGGTTTATTGTGACAATTTCACAAGGAATTTCACAATGGTTTGAAAATAAAATACTGCAAGAATTAGATCATAGCAAAGACAAAGAAGAAAGGAAAAAGATGATAGCTCGAATTGACTTGTGTAGTTACATTTTGCAATTTGTAAGTGTTCAAAAAAATGTTTTTTTTTATGTTTTTTCAGCTGAGTGAGTATGTTTTTTCGTTTGTCGCCCCGGCAACTGCAGTTTTATTGTGGTGGTCTGTTCGAGGCCTCTTGGTTAAAAAATCGGTTCAAATAATAAGTGCGAAATCACCGACGGTTCCGACAGGAGGAAAGAAAACGTCGGTACCTTAGATTGTAAAACTTTTTGTTTATTTTTCAGCCTAAATAAAGAAATTTGTTTTGTTTTTTAATCTTTTTTCCGGAGCTGATCAGGATGGTGAACCAAGGAATGCCCTTTTCGTTTTTCTCAAAGTAGTTCCTAAAACCTTGTGCTAAACTATTTCCAAAAATTAAATTTCAAAAAGCCTTTTTTCTTATTCATTTAACTTTCCATAGAAATTTTACATACAAAATATAATACAATTTTTCGGAAAGTGTACAATTCCAAAATTCAACCGGAAAAACAAGTTTTCGTTTATATTAATGAACGCGACAAAACAAGCTATTTTTTAAAACTTGAATACTTTGCGACCCGGACTCATGATTTTACTTTGTAAAAACTTTGTACTTTTAATTTCTATTTTTCAACCAAAAGAAAGAATTTTTTTGCTTTTTTTTTCTTTTTTTTCGACTATTTATCCTCGGAAAACCAGGGAGTACCCCTTTCGTTTCAATTCGTGTAGTCTCTGAAACATTGGGCTTAACTATTTCGAATTATTTAATAGAAAAATGTTATATTTTTCATTTATTCATTTTTGCGATTATATTTTTCATACAAAAAAAAATGCTCATTTTGAAAAATTGATCTAATATATTGCAAAAATTCAGGAAAAAATAGTCAGCGAACCCGCTTCTAATTCTATTTTCTGAAAACTTTAAAGTTTACAATTGGAATTTTTATTAATCAATATTTTGGCCAAAACAAAATTATTTTGGTTAAGCAGAGCCGTACCAAACATCAATGTGATGACCCGAAAACGACCCGGGCCTGCAAATTTCCGAAAATCATATTTTATTCAAGTGAAGGCTATACACAAATTTTCAGAAATCCGATACTTTACTTAATCCTTTAAGAGACTGTCAGGGTTTTTATGTTTTTACATTACTTCTGCGGTAATAAAAACTAAAGTAGACCTACGATTACGATCGCCGGTGACTACCCCTTGGGGATTTGTTGAAATGATTTGGCAATCAAACGTTTCGCTGAGAGACGCAGACAGAACAAGAAACGCCGCTGAGACTCTTTTTCCACAGATAATTCAGTTACCAGCTATATTTTTATTCCATTTTTTTTTATTTATGTAGGCATTTATGTAGCATGTGACTATTTAAAAGGTACAAAAAGAGAAAAACGATTGAAATACACTTTTTAGAGCTAAAATTCCTAATATAATATGAATAATCAAATATTGCAGAAGGCCCCTGACGGTCCCTTTAAAAATACGAGGGAATTTCAAAGACTCGGAAAAATCGCCAAACTATCGTTGAAAAAATATTATGATCCGTTCTGGAGATTCGTTTTGGCGAATTTAGATCGTTTGTTTTTCGTTTTTCCGAAAACGGTTTTAACCTTTAAAATTTTCAAATTAAAATTTGCGATCCATAAAAACCTAATAATTCCTACGACCCAAAAAAACCCGCCTGACTATTCCTTAAAACATCCAAGTGTTGTCTTAAATTTGTTTTCGCCTTTCGCCCTAATTTGCGAAACGCAATTCACCTTCAAAAATTTATGAGTTCTACGGAAATATATCTTCAACAGGTGTTAATCCAAATTACTTTTCCCGCATTTGCAATGATCGACTGCCCCAGCTTTTTCGGCGACACCCTAAGCGACACTTTTCTCCTACTTCTAGATGTTTCTTTCGTCATTAGCATGCTAGTAAACCCTTATACAATCTACTGCATTCTGTTTCTTTCTCCACCTCCTATGAAAAAGTACCGTTGGTATGTTCTCTATCATCAAGTTGTCACAATGACAACGGATATTGTTGTAAGTTGGAAAAAAATTTTTTTTTCAAAATAAATTCAGTTTACATTTCTAATACAGCCCGTATTCTTCCTTCCTTTTACGATGGGGTACCCTCGTGGCATTCTCGCGGGAGTCATTCCCACTACATTTATGTTATATGGAGCAGAAGTTCTTATTGCCTTTTCATGTGTAACTGTTGTACATTTGTTCTGTTACAGTTTTGTAGCGGTAAAAAGTGGTCGAGGGTTTTCCAAGCGACATATATTCCTTCTTGGGCTTATTTACGCCACGCCTTTTCTTTTGGTAACCAGTGCTATTCTTGGCTTTGAAGAGGACGATGCTGCGTTTCACTCACTTGTTAATGTAAGTAATTACAATTATGGCGTCATATCTGTATATACAATTATGTACAATTATGGCGTCATATCTGGAATTATGACGTCATCTCTATATATGAATTATGACGTCATATCTGTCTATGAATTATGACGTCATATATGTCCATTATGACGTCATGTCAAAATGAAGAACTTTTCTCAAGATGTCTCACAGCAAATTAAATTTTTGCATGATGTAACTCGGGAAGCCTAACTTTCTCGGGGCTATGCTCACTGTGACTCGGAAACCCAAAGGCTTTCGTGACCTAGGATGGTGATTCTGGGTTACGGAAGGTGAACCTGGGTTACTGTAACTCGCACATCCTAAGTTTCTTGTGGCTACGGTTAAAGATCTTGGGTTACGGTAGGTTACTGTGTGATTCTGGGTTACCGTAGGAGACCCTTGGAATTCGTAGCTCGGCAACCCCAAAGAAGTTTACGGTAGGCGGCTCGTTTCTTACTGTAACTTGGAAACCCTAGGTTTTATAGGGGCCACGGTATGGGGCCCTGGGTTACGGTAGGAAAACCATGGGTCACTGTAACTCAAGAACCCAAAGTTTCTCGGGGGCAATAGCTGGAGACCTCCGAGTACGGTAGGAGAACATCGGTAACTGTAACTCGGTAACCCTAAGTATCTCGGGGCTACGGTATGAAACCCTGGGTTACGGAAGGTGACGAAGTGACCCTTGGTTGCGGTAAATGATCCTTGGTTACTGTAACTCGGTAGCCCTAAAATTTTCGGGACTAGGGTTATGGGCCCAGGGTTACGGTAGGTTCCGCAGTAACCCAGGGTTACGGTATGTTCCCCGGTAGCCCAGTGTTACGGTAGGGTACGCTGAGTTACGGTAGCCGACGCCTGGTTACTGTGATTCGGAAACCCTAGCTTACCTGGAGCTATGGTTTGAGACCCTGGGTTACGGTAGGTAACTAGGTAACCCGTGGTTACGGTAGGGGATCCTTGTTTACTGAACTTGGGAACCCTAACTTTCTAGGGGCTACGGTTGGAGGACCAGGGTAACGTTATGTTTCTGAGTAACCCTGGTTTACGGTAGGGGGCCTGGGTTACTTTAGTCTAACCATAACTTGGGTACCCTAAGTTTCTCGGGCAGCATTGGTTAGAGACTCTAGGTTATGGTAGGAAAAATTTGGTAACTGCAATCCTAAGTAACTCGGGGCTACGGTTGGAGATCTAGAATTACTGTAGGATACTTGGTGACCTTGGGTTACGGTAGGGAACCCAGGATTACTGAAGGTAACCCTGGGTTACGATAGCCGCCGCTTGGTTAATGTTACTACTTAAGGGTTACGGTAGGTGACGAGGTAACCCTGGGTTACTGTAGGATTCTTAGAGTTACGGTTTTTGGACGCTTGGTTACTGTGACTTGGGAACTCTATGTTACTTGGAGCTACGGTTTGAGACCCTTGGTTACGGTAAATGACTAGGTAACCCTGGATTACGGCAGGGGAGCCTGGGTTACGGTAGTTTCCCTTTGGTTCGGTAGCCGACGCTTCGTTACTGTGACTCGGGAACCCTACGGATTCTTGGAGCTACTGTTGGAGACCCTGAGTTACGGTAGACGACGAGGTGACCCTGGGTTACGGTACGTTTCTGGGAGACCCTGGGTTACGGTTGGAGATCCAGGGCTACGGTAGGTTACCCCTTGTTACCGTAACTCGGAAACCCGCAGTTTTTTCCCCAAAAATCACCCAAATTTCAGAATTACACCTGTGTTACAAACGAAATGCTCTCTTTGCCAGGCCTGTTATACTACAAACCAACCAGAGCTTTGGCTTTTATCGTATTCCCTGCAATTTTTACATTGTTATTCTATTCTTTTATCGTAATTTGTTTTGTTTTTGCTACCCGACATATTTTTTTTCTATTTCAAAATTCAATATATATTTTTCCTCAAGAAATGTAATTTCATTTTTAAAATCGGGGTCGATTACCGTAATCCTACCCAAAAATCGATAATTCGTTTTCCGTGTCATTTTTCATGTCTGAGACTCCTAGATAGCTTCTACACAAAATATGAGCCTATATTGACAGGTGCCGATTCTCTCAGACATTGCGTCTTAAAGAAAAAAAAATAGTTTTTCACGCGTTTTAAGGTAAATATTTAACACCCGGAAAACCACAATTTTTTTAGTTTATCCGTGTTACAAAACATGGTTTTTCATTTATAGTCTATTTCCCACAGACGGACTGGAGACTTTTCAGCTATCTTCAATTCCCCCATATTTAACCGCTGACGACTTGAAACATTGGAGTGAATAAAAGTTTTTTAGGCAAAATATCATAGTAAAAGAGGAGTGCGCAGATAATTAGAAAAATCGCGGCGGGACCTAATGTGCCATTCTTTAAGGTTTTTGCCGAAAATCTATGCCGTTTTTCGGAAACACAGTATAATTCGCGTTTAATAAAAGTGAGTTTTTAAATAAAATCGATAGTTTTTTGTGAACATGAAATATATTTCGTTTGTGAATAAACTTGAAACATAAAAAAAAACCGAAATTCATTTTAAAACGAGTGTTAGCTGAAATGAGTCTGTCAGCCATTAGTTGAATGTTTCAAAAATTCATTGAAAAAAGTTTGAGTAAAAAAAGAGTCAATTCTCGCCTTTTTTCTTCTTCTTCGTCTAAGCCATTATGTTAAAACGCGACGTTTCCCATCCCTGTGAAAAGTATTCATATATAAACTCACTGTCATTTGTAAAAGATCCGATTAACAAAAAAATATTTTTCTAAAACGTTTTCAAGATTTCGTTACGGGTCCAAAAGCCGTTAGAAATATTCACCGAGTTTTACTCTTATTAAAATATTTTGTTTTAATGTCTTGGGAATAATACATCGAAATATGATGTTTTTATATATAATTTTTTTTAAGACATCAAAAGAGAAAAAATCATAGCTGTTTGTGAAAGAAAGAACAAAAACATATGAAAAGTGTTTTTCTAAATAATTTCTACGTTCGTTTTTTTGTGTTAAGAATGATTGATTTTCGCCCTTTTCTGAATAATATTACTTTAATTGAAAAAAAAGATGTTTTTGAAGAAATTTTTTGTTAAGTTGTGTTAGCCAATCTTAGTGTTAGCCAATCAGTTGAATGTTTCAAACATTCATTAAAAAAGTTTGGTGAAAGAAGAGTCTTTTGTATTGGTAATGACTCAAAAATGTATATTAATAACAACACCTTAATAAATAAGTTCTATTTATTCTTATTGTTGGTTCAAAAATTTCATTATATTAACATAATTCTTAGAACATTATAAATAACAGTTTCAGCGAACAATTTATATTTCAGATAGCAATTGTTCACTATTTCAATCTTTGCCAAATTTTTCTAAGCGGTTTTATTAGCCACAAATGGTAGTTTTTTGATGTAGAAACAAGCACAATTGCTCCACTGACGCTGAACGAAGAAATACTGAGAATAACGAGAAGACCGACATCTGAAATAGCAGTAATTTTAAAAAACTCAATTTAGCTTACACCAAGCTCCAAATATTTCAAAAAGTATCACGGCGCAAAACGCTAAAAGAGGTGCGATAATTAAAATAAACGGCACAAAAGCCTGTAAAATTAGTTGACGCAGGAATTTTTTCTGCATTTCGATAGCTTTTTCCGACATTGCGGCGTGGTGTCAATAGAACATTTTTATAAAAAAAAATTTCTTTGTTTTGTTAGTCAATTTTACAATTGCAATTTGTATGTTCACGTTAATTTTTAAAGAAAACATACAATTACATTATTATTGTTCATTAAAGCAATACAGTTTTCCACAAAAAATTAAGTTATCTTAAAGTTTTGCTATTCTCATTAGTCGTGCTCGGTCGAAAAAATGCACTAGAGCGTATGTAGACCATTGAAAAAAAAAATAATTCAGCCCGGTAAGTTTAAAACAAGCTTTAGAAACAGTTTTCTATAAAAATTTTCAAAATTTGACGTCTGGTTTTTTTCCGTAAACTACTTCATTGTTTCAGTCAGTCAGGAACATCATTTAGTTAAACACAAAATTACTGACCCATGGCTTGACCGCTTGTTATTTGGCTACGTTACTTCACTTCAGGGGTAGTCAAAAAGCCAGGCCGGCCTGGGCCTGGCCTGGGCCTGGGCCTGGCAGGCCGTCATTTTCAGGCCCAGGCCGGTTGCAGGCCCAGGCCCAGGCCCATGGCCATTTGAATACGAGCTTTTCTTACATGCAAATGAAGTCGTGATTAAAGTTGTTATTGTGTTTTGGTTTACGGTCTGTGGTCTATTTGTGCAAGAAGTCTGAATTGAGCTTAACTTTGTGATGAAAACCCTCTTTTCGCTGTCATATGGTGCGCCTCACTCTTTCTCCATCCACCATACTACGATTCTCTTTAAAAGTGTGTTTGTTTTTGCAAAATAGTGCAACTTGGAAACCAAACGACGCCCATGAAAAACACTGCTACTTGAAACACCCATCTGTCTTTTATCGCCGATGAACATATTTCGACTGTCTCACTAGGAAATACGTTAACACCCAGAAGTTGGCATATTGGCATACCAAAAGTGTTCAATGAAGGTATTTTTACGGCTTTTGTTTAAAAAATTTCAATGCTACTTTATCAGGCCCAAACCAGGCCCAGGCCCAGGCCCGGCCCAGGCTTTTGGAACCAGGCCCAGGCTTTCATTTCCAGGCCGCGGGCAGGCCCAGGCCGGCCTGTTGACCAACCATGCTTCACTTTGCAAACTTAAATGAACCTTTATTAGAAAATTACGGCCGCCCGATGTCAGATGAGAATAAAAACGACCCAACTCAAAAAAAATTGTTTGTAAAAGATTTGTCTTTTTGTACTTAGAATCGGACTACTTAGAAACGTCATTATATATCCATGTGGACTAGGGCGCCCGATGTTGAACGCTACAAACAAAAAGGCCGCCTCCGCATGCTAATGTGCTTCCTGTACATATGTCAAAAGATTAAAAATTTTCTTCGTAATTTTTAAAAAAAAATCAGTTTTGAAACAATTCAATTCCTTTCTTTTTAATAAAATCCTTTTTTAACAAAAGTAATGTTTTTGAGCTTAGAAAACCAAATGATCCAATTTTCATCCAAATCCGTTTGATTTGAGCATATTCATTTAGAGGGTCCGATCGAAGTACTAACTGGGCCCAACGCTGCTTGACTTGCCAGATCGGACGGGATGGCGTATTTTTTTTTTGAAATTTTTTCTTTTTTAGTTTTAGAAATTTTTAGAATTTTTTCGGATCACTTTCGTATTTTGGCATTTTGTGCCATCTTTAGGTGGCTGTTAGTCATGCAACGTTAGGTTTAGGGGACTAAGTTTTTGTGTGCTAAATATATGCGTTGTATATCTTTGTACAGAAACCACTTTGTACAGAAAAACAAAAAAAGAACCAAATGCCATTCACGTGAAAAATGTATTTTCTTGTTTATCTCGGCCGCCGTTGAGTTTGAGAACTACCCCCAAAGCAATTTTTTGCAGTATTTTTGTGTATCTATCATTCTGTTAAAACAGAATTTGCGAATTCCAAAATTTTTTAGAGGCATAGTTATTTTTTTTATCTTAGCTCCTATTGCGAAATCCGCAGATATTATTGTTTCTTATCGAAGGCCTACTGATACATAAGTTTGGTACGCAATTCCATCTTTCCAGCTCGTCTATAAAGCGAGTGACAATCTCTTCAACCTGACAAAAACGACGACTGTTCGCATATTTTATAATTTATCTCAGCCAGTTTTGATTTTGAGAAGTTGGCCAAGAGTAATTTTTTGAACCTTTTCAGTTTTTACAGTTTTCTGTTAAAACAGATTTTGCGAATTCAAAAATTTTTTGGAACACATCTGACTTAGACAGTAAAGGTGGAATAAGAAATCAATATTAGACCCGTTCGGGATGGCCCGAACAGTTCAAAGAAGTGACCTTACTGATTTTCAATCAAAAAAAATAAAAAATCATAAAATCCGGAGAAATTTTAAATTTAACATAGGAATTTTGATCCGAAGCATAATGGCATGAGACACGAATTTGAACATATTTTAATAAATAACTTCCTTTTTTTTTAAGTAAATTTTAAAATACAAACTTTATGTTCTTGTTATACATTCATTTGTTTAGTACAGCTGTACAATTTTGAAAAAAAAATAAAGGTATTCTAACCTATACGCTGTCTAGGAATTTCAAAGTGCTTTGGTTAAGCTGAAAACCCCAAAAACATCTTTTTGAAACCGTTTTTTAAGGTTACATAGAAAGAGAAACTGCGGTAGGTCTAAAAGTGATTTTTTTTTTTTACCAAAAAGGATTTGAAACATTGAAATGAACAAAGATATAATAAGCGAAAGTGCACTCGTTGCGGGACCAAAGGTACCTAGTCCTTTTAAAATTGTGAAAATCCTTGCCCATTCGTTGGAATCTGGAAGTATAATCCATTTCCAACAAATGGGCGAGGATTTTCACAATTTCCCTGGGACTAGCGACATTCCACATACCCCGCCAGAATATGATTTTCGACTCCTAGCGGTAATTTTAGTTGCCCAGGGAATCGCGCTCAGCGCGAAGCGCTGCGTGTGATTTGAGTTTTTGTTCTTGATTTTGACAATTTTCAAGTTTGAGCCCATTGACATAAATAGTACATCAAACGCCTAAACTGCCACTGAAACATTGAAACGCAGGGACCGAAAAAATTAAATTTTTGCGCATTTTTGGCCTATTTAGCCATTTTTAACATTCAAGTGAATGGCGCAGATTTTGAATCTTCAGTGTATTTTTTCTTCTATAGTAAAAGGTCGAAAACCCCAAAAAAAACCTCTGTTTTAAACGTGTTTTTAAGGTAAATGTTTTATTGGAAAAAACCCGGACATACATTTTTCAAAAGGAACTTTTTTTGTTTCTAGATTAATTAAAGAATCTGTTTTACATTTTTTTTCTCAGTTACGTAAAAATTAAATGTCAAGTTCTGATGTGTAAAATTTAACTTAATTGCAAAGTGTATAATTTTTTGAAAATAATGTTTTTACTTATGTATGTGCGATTTCCAATAAATCGATAATAATGCAGTTGCCGCATAATTAAAATTGCTCAAAATATCAGCCAAAACATAAGAGTATTGCAAAAAATTATACACGTTGCACGTCGTTGAATGCAATATGTTCTTTTTTTCATCATTCTAGTTTTTATAAAAACGAAATTTAAAACAATTTTGAATTAAATTTGGTCCATAGATTTTTGACTGAATTATTAATTTTCTCGAACATCGAGATCTTAAATTGTTTGAAGTGACTGCATCTATTTTACTACCTAATTTAAAACGTTCAACTGTTTTAACTTGAAAAAGAAAAATACTTTAAAAGTGCATTTACGTATTTTGAGGAAATATGTCTAAAATTGAATTCCGAAATTAAAAACACAATTAAACCCGATGGTCTGATTTTATGTAAAATTAAAAACAACAGATGTTTTGACTTGAAAAACAAAAGTTAATTGAAAACTAAAAGTCTAATTTTCAAAACTTAAAAAAATCCATGCTTTTAAAAGAAAAAAACAAAGCGAAATCATTACAAATACATTTTTTTTCTTTTACGCAAATTTTTATTCTTTATTCTTTATTCTTTTTTCTTTATTCTTTATTCATTTGCAAATACAAAAAAAACGTTTTAATTTTTGTAAATAATTATTCTAAACAGACTACAACGATATCATATTGGTTGCAAAACCTTACGTTTCTTATAGCATAAAAAGGCAAAAACTAGATTTTTTGTCTAATTGACACTGACCTTTCAGTGTTTTCAGAAAGTGTCCTTTTTTGTCATGAAAATAGGCAGATACCCAACATATACATGTTAGCTTGAATCGGGTGTTTTCTCTTCAAGAAACAGAAAACGATTACTTTTTCGCAAACTTTTTTGCGCTTGAAATGAAATAAATTTAATATATCTACGCATGATAGCTTTTTGTTTATTTTAGCACATACAAGCGTAGGTTTTCGTTTTCTGAACAGTTTTCAGGCAAAATCGATTAGACAAATTATTGTATTTCTTAGCTATACATTCCAAATATTCCGCCAAAATATGATTTTTGATAAATGTAGCTCCTAGCGGTATGTTTACCTGCCCAGGAAATTTGTACTTGATTTTTACATTTTTTAAGAGTGATTTTTGAAATCAGCGCAAAAAATTGACCCAAAAATGCCCATTTACAGAAATCATGCATCAAACCCATAAATTGCTACTGAAACATTGAAACGCAGGGACCGAAAAAGTCCAAATTTTACGCATTTTTGGCCCATTTTTGGCCAATTTTTCACCTCTGATTTTTGATTTTGAAAATTCAAAATTAAAATTTTTTAAACCATTTTTTTTGGTACCCTTGTGCTCAGACTTGTAAACAGCGGACAGACTGTACCCAAAGTTTGTTTTAGCCAAATGCGAAAATTTGGACTTTAAAAGTGCATTAAAAATTGCTTCAAATCCATTTGTTTTCACAATCTTTGAAATTAAACCCGATTGAAACAGTCTGATTTTATGTAAAATTAAAAAGAAAAATATAAAAGATAAATACTTGAAAAACAAAGTTAATTGAAAACTAAAAATCATATTTTCAAAACTTTTAAAAGAAAAAAAACTAAGCGAAAATTCATTACAAAAACATTTTTTTTGCTTTTACGCAAATTTTTTTGCGCTTGAAATGAAATAAATTTAATCTATCTACGCAAGATAGCTTTTTGTTTATAAACACATACAGGCGTAGGATTTTGTTTTTTGAACAGTTTTCAGGCAATCAAAATATTATTGCTTCAAATCCATTTGTTTTCACAATCTTTGAAAGCAATTTGTATTGTGATTTTTGTTTTGTTTTTATCATTGTGGAACAAATTTTCAACAAAAGATGTTTTTTCTAGCAGGTTTCTCTGGGAAACGAAAATCGTACCATTGTTTCGCGGCCGTTGAGAACAATCGGAAAACCACAGAAATATTCTACAGAAAAAACAACTTTTGAATTAAAAAATGATTCAAAATGATTGTTTTTGGCTTATGCTGCGTCAGCACCCAATCGATTGCCTTTTAAGTGTAATTTTTGGAATTCCCCTATTTTCTTTTATATTATTTCGCCTAATTACACAGAATTCAATTGCAAATAGATATCATTTATTTATTATTGGGCACTGTGTTAACGACATTTTATTCACAATGGTGTGTGTTCCCTCTACAATTGTAAGTTTTATTTAAATTTTGTTGTTTTTTTAAACATTTTAGATGTGGACGTGCAACGTGCATAATTTTTTGCAATACTCTTATGTTTTGACTGATATTTTGAGCAATTTTGACTATGCGGCAACTGCATTATTATCGATTTATTGGAAATCGCACATACATAAGTAAAAACATTATTTTCAAAAAATTATACACTTTGCAATTAAGTTAAATTTTACACATCAGAACTTGACATTTAATTTTTACGTAACTGAGAAAAAAAATGGAAATCGCACATACACAAGTAAAAAGATTTTTTTTTTCGTTTAAAACCAATTTTAGGCAAAATCGATTAGACAAAATTTCGTTTTTCGTTGCTGTTGCTCCGAATTTTATAATGGTACCAGGGCTTTCTCTTTATTATGGCTTAACTTATTTTGCCAAAAATCAAGACTTGTTTTTTATCGTTGTGGGTTTCCCAGACAGAGAGACAGAGAGACAGAGAGACAGAGAGACAGAGAGACAGAGAGACAGAGAGACAGAGAGACAGAGAGACAGAGAGACAGAGAGACAGAGAGACAGAGAGACAGAGAGACAGAGAGACAGAGAGACAGAGAGACAGAGAGACAGAGAGACAGAGAGACAGAGAGACAGAGAGACAGAGAGACAGAGAGACAGAGAGACAGAGAGACAGAGAGACAGAGAGACAGAGAGACAGAGAGACAGAGAGACAGAGAGACAGAGAGACAGAGAGACAGAGAGACAGAGAGACAGAGAGACAGAGAGACAGAGAGACAGAGAGACAGAGAGACAGAGAGACAGAGAGACAGAGAGACAGAGAGACAGAGAGACAGAGAGACAGAGAGACAGAGAGACAGAGAGACAGAGAGACAGAGAGACAGAGAGACAGAGAGACAGAGAGACAGAGAGACAGAGAGACAGAGAGACAGAGAGACAGAGAGACAGAGACAGAGACAGAGACAGAGACAGAGACAGAGACAGAGAGACAGAGAGACAGAGACAGAGAGACAGAGACAGAGAGACAGAGACAGAGACAGAGACAGAGACAGAGAGACAGAGAGACAGAGACAGAGAGACAGAGACAGAGACAGAGAGACAGAGACAGAGACAGAGACAGAGACAGAGACAGAGAAAAATGCAAAGATATCCATTAATCGATTAGTTCGGGAACTTTACAACTATTATTGTCAATTTTTAACCTGTTTCTACGACCTTTTTATGCTGATTCCCTGTTTCACAGCAGTAATTTTATTTCTCTGCAAGGATATGTCCAAATTCAGCCAACAAACTCGAAATCTCTATAGAAAAATGACTATTTTTCTTACTATCCGGGTATTTCACTTAAATTATTCAAAAAATTAGTGAATCAAGGCACTTTTACTTTTCTTCGTGTTTTCTGTGATTCTTTCTACAGGAATCTGGCAAGTGCTTCAGCAGAAATTACTGGAAGAATACAATCAAAGCAAAAACAAAGAGGACAAGTCAACGCAGCTAGCTCAACGCAGCTCAAATTTACTTCATTGATGACATTTTGCAAAATGTAAGTGTTAATATTTTAAAAACTTAATTTTTTTAGTTAAATGTGTATGTTTCCTCGTGGATCACTTCGATAACTGCAGTATTATTGTGGTGGTCCGTTCGAGGGCTTTTGGTTAAAAAATCTGCTCAATTAGTAAATACAACGCCGAAATCACCGACAGTTCTGGCAGGAGGGAAGAAGGCGTCGTGATTTCAAATTGGTTGTGAAAATAGTTATGATTTTTAGCCTGAATAAAGATGTGTAGCCAGTGCCACGCGGAAATCGGCGAGAAAAAGATTTTTCTCTTCGCCTCCGCTTTTTGCACGCTATTTTTGCATGCGAATCGGACGACTAGCAAAACCTAACACTTCTTAATGGACTTCAAAAAACATTAATTTTATTTGTAATTTTATATTATAAACAAATCCAAAAATATTTTTTTCAAGAAAAGCATTATAAGTTTGCTTTCCACTGTTTGGCAAAAAAATCTAAAACATAAAAAAGAGAAATTGTTCAGATGCTCACAAGACTTGAAACACAGAAATGCCCTAAAAGTACTTTGTTTGTTAGATTTTTTGTACCAGTTTGCAATCGTTTCATTTATTGTTGGCAATTGAGTGGAAATTTAAAAATTTCCACAAACAATTTTTTTGAACCATCTCTGAAAACGAATGGCTTGAATTTTGCAAGCGAGAAAATGGTTTTCTGGTTTTTTTTATCTTTTAGTGGCCGAAAAACAATGATAAAATGTATGTTTCCAAGAGAAACATGCTAGAAAAAACACACATTTGTAATTTTGTAATGAAAAGGAAACAAAAATCGCATTACAAAAACGCTTGTTGAAATGTTGAAAACAAATTTCCAATTCTCAGCGTAAAAAATTATTTTGTAAGCAATATTTGTTTTGTTTCTTTTTCATTAAAGCATTGCAATCAGTGTTTCTTTTCATTTGAAAACTTGAAGCGTGGTTTTTAATTTGCTCTGTTTATTCAAGTTTACAAAATCTGTTCTTTTCAATCGGGTTTAATTGTGTTTTCCATTCATAAATTCAATTTTGATTCTATTTTCTCAAAAAACGTAAATGCTTGCAAATCACAAAAAATTCACTTCCCCAGTTGGTTGTGGATTGGTAAACAAACGTCTCCCAATTGTTTTTACATCGGTGAATCGAAAAATATGCAAAGCAGAAACACTGCCTTGAAAACAAATGGCGTTTTAGATTGCTCAAAAACAAAAGAAACGTCAGCTAAGACACGTTTTCAAATAAGTTCGAGCCAGCTGGCCGGACGGATCAAAAATTTTTGTCTCCTATTGAGCTGAAACGTTAACTAGAGACTATCTAGGATCCATTTAGTCCAAAAATCACATTTATTCCGGACGTTTTGATTCCACAGCGAAATACTGGAACGATGACCCGACATGTCATAACTTCCTTCAAAGTGATCCAATCGAGATGCGGGTTGGCTCTTTTTGTTGGTTATTTTATGCTGAAAAAGAGTACTTTTAAACTCAAAAGAGTACTTTTAAACTGTCTCTGTCTCTGTCTCTGTCTCTGTCTCTGTCTCTGTCTCTGTCTCTGTCTCTGTCTCTGTCTCTGTCTCTGTCTCTGTCTCTGTCTCTGTCTCTGTCTCTGTCTCTGTCTCTGTCTCTGTCTCTGTCTCTGTCTCTGTCTCTTCATTTCTGGATACACATCTCTTCACGAGCCACAACTTGCGCGGGATTGTTGGAAAATAAGATGGCGGCGGGCGATAGTTGAAAGAATGAACGGTTCAAGCGTCATTGAATGTTTTTTCTCCGTGTTTTGATTTTGTTCTTTTTCAAACGTATCAACGATCCTGCTGACCGCCACATGGGCCCGAGGGAATCGAACCTTCAATCTCCACTAATATGCCCCTATTTGATCCCTTGATCAGATATTGTCTGACGTGGCATTTGAGCAAAATATGTGGCAATTTTGAACGACCGGTCGTCATTTAAAGCGGGAAATAGAATTGTGAAATTTTATCGATTTCCATTCAATTTAAGCGACATATTGCTTGTTTCTTAGCGATTCTACATTACATTTGACCAGTTTCCGACATGATATTTTGAGCCAATTTGGGGAGCAAACTTTCTCCTCACAAAAATTATATGTTCACGGTCTGAATAAATAACAATAAACAACTCGAATTAAGAATGTAAAAAGGTCAATTTCGAAGGGTTTCGAAATGTCCCTCGGCCGGCCGTTTGCCACCCCTAGAGGGTATCAAAAGCCACTACCCTTGTTTGTTGAAATTCTGGGTTCTCTTCATATTTTCTTATTTTCTCGGCACTTGTCATGCCATCCTCTGCCCTAATGAAGTATGCAAGACAATTTTCTTCTCCAAAAACCGCCTTTTCATCTCACATGTTTTTTTTTAAGATTCCACATGTTGAAGAAGTACGGAAAATGTCAAATTTTCTTTTTATCGTTGTTGTTTGCTGCTGGTGTTTTGATACTTTTGGAAAACTACATGAACAAGTAAATTAGGATGTACCGTTTTGCCACACCATCTTCAGGCCCACCTTAGGGTTGGCAAATTTATTGAGCTCAACTGGCTCAAATTCCAATAAATGGATTGTGTTGACTACAGTTCACAATCCTACGGAGGAAGTGAGAATGCTGGCTACGTTGCCAGACTGGACAGTGGTTGTTGTTGCCGATGCGAATATACCTAAAAATTGGACGTGTCCGGGGGTTCACTTTCTTTCTATTGAAAAACAATATTCACTTGGTAATTCATTTAATGCTTGATTATTTATACAATTTAAGGACTAAGACTTCCAAACACCCTTCCCTTCAAAAGCTACACCCGTAAAAATGTTGGGTATTTGTACGCCATGATGAACGGAGCCCGCTGGATCTATGATACGGACGACGATAACAAACCATACGGTAGGGAATCACTCACTCACTCACTCACACTCACTCACTCACTCACTCACTCACTCACTCACTCACACTCACTCACTCACTCACTCACAGTCACTCACTCACTCACTCACTCACTCACTCACTCACTCACTCACTCACTCACTCACTCACTCACTCACTCACTCACTCACACTCACTCACTCACTCACACTCACTCACTCACTCACTCACTCACTCACTCACTCCCTCACTCACTCGCTCACTCACTCACTCACTCATTCACTCACTCACACTCACTCACTCACTCACTCACTCACTCACTCACACTCACTCACTCACTCACTCACTCACTCACTCACTCACTCACTCACTCACTCACTCACTCACTCACTCACTCACTCACTCACTCACTCACTCACTCACTCACACTCACTCACTCACTCACACTCACTCACTCACTCACTCACTCACTCACTCACTCCCTCACTCACTCGCTCACTCACTCACTCACTCACTCACTCACTCACTCACTCACTCACTCACTCACTCACTCACTCACTCACTCACTCACTCACTCACACTCACTCACTCACTCACACTCACTCACTCACTCACTCACTCACTCACTCACTCACTCACTCACTCACTCACTCACACTCACTCACTCACTCACTCACTCACTCACTCACTCACACTCACTCACTCACTCACTCACACTCACTCACTCACTCACTCACACTCACTCACTCACTCACTCACTCACTCACTCACTCACTCACTCACTCACTCACTCACTCACTCACTCACTCACTCACTCACTCACTCACTCACTCACTCACTCACTCACTCACTCACTCACACTCACTCACTCACTCACACTCACTCACTCACTCACTCACTCACTCACTCACTCACTCACTCACTCACTCACACTCACTCACTCACTCACTCACTCACTCACTCACTCACTCACACTCACTCACTCACTCACTCACACTCACTCACTCACTCACTCACACTCACTCACTCACTCACTCACTCACTCACTCCCTCACTCACTCACTCACTCACTCACTCACTCACTCACTCACTCACTCACTCACTCACTCACTCACACTCACTCACTCACTCACACTCACTCACTCACTCACTCACTCACTCACTCACTCCCTCACTCACTCGCTCACTCACTCACTCACT
>OZ059902.1:18829131-18871631 GCA_964057215.1 Oscheius myriophilus
GAGATCACACCATAGGTAAACGGGCGACAAATGGAAAACAAGATCGCGAAGGGCGATAGTGAAAAGACACTCCCTATCCGTCATATTCCCCTCGCCCTCCGAGATTTAGATAACTGACATTTCTAGTTTTATACCTGAATTATGTGATGCTTACCGGCACTGCTTGGACTCCAAGAAATCGTATTATTAACCCCACTAAAACGCATATACTTGCAGCACGCTCCTTAAACAACACGGTCCAGTTCTCCGATTTGTCTGAAAACGCCAAAATAATAGACTGAAACAAGTGTTGAAACTGTTTCCTGAAAAACATTAGAATAGCCAATGTGGGATTTCAATATTTCACTGCTTGTCACTTTTGCCAGCCGCTTTCTTAACATAATGCGCGCGCATTTAGGAAACGCCGTTATAAATTTCTTAGTTCATTAAATAAATTTCTTTGTTCAGGATGTTCAATAACTATGGAAAAGGCCAAATGTTTTTCATTCTTCTGTTTTTTGCTAGCGTTTTCACACTGTTGGAAAACTACCTAAACAGGTGAGGTTTTGTAGTTTCGCCACTTTTGATTCATTAAATTGTCTCCAGGCCCACCTTTGAATTGCCAACTTTATGGAGTTCAACCGGTTCAACTTCCAATAAATGGATCGTGTTGACTACCATCAACTACCCTACGGAAGACGTGAAGCTGTTGGCGTCGCTGCCAGACTGGATTGTGGTTGTTGTTGCTGATGCGAAAACCCCCAAAAATTGGACATGTCCGGGGGTTCACTTTCTCTCAATTGAAAAACAACATTCTCTTGGTATGTCTCTTTATGTTTTGTTTAAATTACGTGAAAAAGGACTGAGACTTCCAAACTCTCTTCCTTTCAAAAGCTACACTCGTAAAAATGTTGGATACTTGTACGCCATGATGAACGGAGCACGGTGGATCTATGATACGGACGACGATAACAAACCGTACGGTGGGATATCACTCACTTACTCACTCACACTCACTCACTCACTCACTCACACACACTCACTCACTCACTCACTCACTCACTCACTCACATGTTTTAGGATTGGGATTGAAGCAGTTCGATTTCGAAGACTCTGTGCACGGCCTGAGATTTACTCCCATGGTAAATTTGAGCAAGAATGTTTTTAATCCATACAGTTTCTTTGGCTATAAGGACATGTGGCCTAAAGGATTCCCACTAGAAATGATCAGCGTGAGTGTTTCTTAAATTCTATGACATTCAAAACTTAAGGGTCATTCGAATGGAAACGACAGGCTCATTTTGTGCAGAGAGATGAAGACAGCCGCTGTTCAACAAGGAATGGTTCACAAGGATCCCAGTGTTGATGCAATTAACAGGTGAGTGACTAGAAAAGGATTATTCAACCCCCTTGAAGCTTTGGTATCTTGCTTGCTAATGGTTGCTTACAGACTCCTTCACGCTCACAAACAAGGCGGTTTGACGATTACATTCAACAAATACGCACCTCCCGTGCTACTGGAAGCAGGTATGTGTTTCAATCTAGGGAGGTTTTAAACATGATAATTTGTACGTTTGCGCATTGAAAAAAGGAGGTGAAATTGTGTGTCTCTTTGTTAGAGCTTGCCGAAAACTGGACGTTTGTGTGCATTAGCACGGAGCCCAGAAAACCTGAGATTTGACGTTTAAAAATGTTTTTTTTTGCATTTTTCGATCTTTGACTTAAAGGGACAGTCAGGCGGGTTTTACAACATTGGCTCATCTAAGAAAGAAAAATTCGCTGATCAAGAAAATGTATATGACTATGGGTCGGAAATGTACCGTTTTCGATAGACCTGGCTTCAAAGTGTCCAAAAACGGCCGACCATCCGCAGATTGTGCGGATGCCCAGTACGCCCTGCGTGTCCGGTATTTACAGGGGAGGATAATGAACCGAATTCATTCTAATTGACTGAGATAGCTGTGAAAATGAGGAGGGTGCGAGACAATTTTGCATAGTTCATTCGCATAATTTCCGACCGTATCCGATCGAAAATGAAATGAAAAGGCCCCTTACTGCCCCTTTAAAAGACGCGCAAAATGTGAATTAGCCCATTGAATTCATATTTTTCTTTGTCTGGGCAAACATTTCCATCGATTCGATCAGGGAAAAATTAATTTTTGGTAGGTCAAAAAAATTTTGACGTTGAAATTGGTACGAACTATTTAAACTCATCTCAAACAATGTTTTTCTACTTCATTCATGCATATTTTCGGCAATTGCAGAGAAAAAAAATTTTGACCTACCAAAAATGGATTTGCTTTCCCTGATAGAATCGATGGAAAGTTCGCTTTCGAAGGCCTTTTTTGTCACGATGGGGTCCAGATAAGACCAATTTTGCAAAATTACAGTACCCTACCGTAACCAAGGTCAAAAATCGATAATGAGCTATAACTTTCAAAATGGCTTACATATGCCCTAGGAAGGTTTTATACCAAATCTGAGCCGATTCTGAGACTATGACCTAATTTCTAGAAAGCGGCCTTACGGGTAGGCACCGCAGAGGTGGCCCCGGCGGGGGAAACCCGAAATGGTAAGAAAATATGGTTTTCAATGCTCGCGCGCACATTTTTCTCCTTTTCGACTATTTAAGCAAAGAATATGGAGTAAAATTGCACGAGAAAACCGAAGGAAGTGCTCTTTTGGC
The DNA here is from genome assembly GCA_964057215.1 of Oscheius myriophilus. Classification (NCBI taxonomy): domain Eukaryota; kingdom Metazoa; phylum Nematoda; class Chromadorea; order Rhabditida; family Rhabditidae; genus Oscheius; species Oscheius myriophilus. The sequence goes on from OZ059902.1 coordinate 18,831,797, forward strand.
AAATTGTTGACTGCATCTTGCCGAAAATCGCTGTTTTTGGAGATTTTTGGCCATTACTCACGAACCATAGCGATAGCATGAATTCTCAAATCAATTTTCTTCGAAGTAAAACTACTTTAATGAAATAAAAAAATAAAATCAAAAATTCGTTCTTGCACAAAAAAATTACAACGGATTTTGTTGTTTATACCACAAACAGCAAACCCTGAAAAATAACCGTTAGGGTGTTCATACGTTGTCCGAATCCAACCACTACTTTCTATGCGTTTTTGCATTTTGGTCGATTATGTGAGATACAGACGCGTAGCACTCATTATCGTTATATTTTCCGATAATTTGGATTTTTTGCTTTATTTAAAGAAGGAATATAGAAAATTCCATCCTTGCAGTCACTCGCAAATTAATTTTAAATATACAAGTTTAACCAAAATTGGCGACTATCCGCGCTCTATTGCCAAATACCGTATCCAGAGCCTTTTTGAAAACGGCTATTGTTTATTATTTCTAAACCTGTATTTTTATTATTTCTGAGATAAATTTGGTACCAAAAATACGAGAAAATATGAAAACCCCATTTAAAACATAAATACATGTAAATTCTCTTAAACAGATGGATTCTGCATTCAGGCAGAAAGTATGTCCGTTGTTTAGCAGAGCCTGTGCCGGGTCAGACAGACCCCGCCCAACCACGGCAATGCAAAAAATCGGGTTCAAATTCGGTCATTCAAAGTGGAATATCTCGCTTCGTTTTGGATGAAATTTCAAACTGTAAAAAGAAAAAGTTTAAGTTATGAACTTATCTTGCGTTATATCAAAATTAAAAATCCAAAAATTTATTTTTAAATTTTGGTCTGCGGTCCCCGCTCGATTCTTCCAGAGACTATGTCTTAAAACACATACAGAAACAATGTAGAGTAGCTAAAAGTGTCCCGTTGACATTTTTCAGCTGACGCATCGTTGCAGGGACCCTGAAAATACCTAATTAAGAACACTAACTAACAAAGAACATCACTTTTTTCTTTGGCCGACAAAATTTTTTCTTTATAAAAAAAGAGTCACCACGACTTTTAAATAAACAGATTTAAAGAAAAACGAAAATTTAATTTGAGTACAAACCTTAATAGTATCGTTGCCGCGGCTCCACAGATTCAGTTTGCATCGCTTTTTGTCGAAACAGGCGTTGCGAGCTTTTACGATCTGCGGGGCTAGGGGTCAACCTCAGTTACGGTATCTGCATCGCAATGGGGCGCGTTTTCATGTCTTCAATTTAAAAACTGATGTGACTGGTTCTAGCACCGTAAATAATTTTTGTTATTGCTGTTATTGCCACGTTTTGTTTTAACGTAGCAAAAAAACATCAATTTATCGAAGCTTTCGACAGCTGTTTAAAATATTAACGATTTAGGGACATATTCACCTTGGAATTCCCAAAACACACTTTTTCACTACAGAGCCTTCTTTACTTTATTCCTGCCCACAACTGTTGAATTCGGGTAAGACCCCCCTTATATTTTAATTGAAATTTTAGTGTAACTGACATCTGGCGTTCCTACTTTTCCCAGAAGATGCTTCATATAATTGGAGAAAGTGTTGCTTTCTATCCTGTAAACGCAATGCAAGTCAGAAATCCCCATAATTACTTATCTGACTTTGAAAACGAATCGTAACTCGAGTTCATCAGGTCCGCGGTATTTATTTGTTTTCAGAGAGCTTTACAAAAAATCTGGGCAAATTATTGAATTTATCGACAAATTTAAATGCACTTCAACTGTCACAGAAGAGTGCTTCATGGAGTTGGCCATAGAATTTGCGTAAAATATTTTCAAATTTGCCCATACACCCTTTTTAGACATAAACAATTTATAAAAGAAGAGGAGCTAGATTTGATGAAAGCTTGGATTTCGGATCTCAAACATATAGGGTGAGATATTAAAAATCAATTGCTGATTGGTTGTAGGTACAAATTTCCTCCGCTATCTGAAGCAAACAACTTGGGTGTGAATGACACAGATTTTCGTGGAAATTGTAGGAAGGCCGATTTGGATCTAACGGTGGATACCATTGATACAGTAAATGGGGTAAGGAATTTTTCCTTCTTTTTTTAAGACGCGATTTCTACAAGACTCGAGACATGAGTGACACAGTATTTTTTGCTCAGTATTTGCCTCATAGTAATAAATTAACTTAAAGGGATTGTTAGGGGCCTTTTTATGCTACAGTACCCCCACGGTAATAAAAACCAACGCGGCACTACCTGCGATTACGATTGCCCCACGACTACTCCTTTGGGATTTGTTGAATTGATTTGGCTGCGAGAATCAAACCTCTCGCTGAGAGACGCAGACAGAACGAGAAACGCCGCAGAGAGCCTTTTTCCACAGCCCACTCGGCTACCAGCTATATTTTTATGCATTTTCATATATTTTAAGGCAGTTATTTAGCGTATAATTATTTTAAATAGTGTAAAAACTGAAAAACGATTAAAATACATTTTTTAGAGCTAAAATTAAAACCGGGCTTGAAATTTTGCAAAGAAAATTTTGGCCAAGTGCCAGCTTGCCGATTTGTGCACACTTTTCTGTAAACACCGCGACGTCGCCTCTGCGTATGGCCGTTGGAACAAAATTTTTCACTTATTCATCATTAAAATACTTTTTTATCGGATACGTGCATAAAAATGGTTATGGAATCCTGAAATAATAAATTATAAATAATAAAATAGAATAAACTTGCAAAAGTCCCCTGACGGTCCCTTTAAGTATGATCGAAATAAACGCTTGAAATCGTTTTTCGCTTGTTCGGGTTACTGTAGCCCAGACTAGCAATGTCGTACCTTCTTATCTATATCTCGCTTCAACGAGAACTATTTTAAAAACTGCCAATTCAAAAAAGTTAGATAATTGTTTTACAAAAAAAAATTTATAATTAAAGTAAAAGCAAACATTTGATGTTTTCGTTATGAAAAAGTGGACGAAATGCATGAAAAGCAACTTTTTCGGTTATAGCACATGCAAAACGCTTTGTTACAATTTCTCGCATTTTTTGCCATCTTTTATCTTTTTAGACCAAAAATTTTTAGGACACACATCATCATGAAAAAACGCCTTGAATGGCAAAAAGATGTGTGTCCTAAAAAATTTTGATGTCTTAAGATAAAATGTAGCGAAAAATGTGTAGAATCGAATGACGTAGGTCGCTAAAGACACCTTTCTATATTTCCTATGTCACAACCACAATAGTCCTATAAAAACTGCGTCTTAGAGGGACCATCAGGTGCCTTCTCTAGTTGGAAATGAGCCGTATGCTAATTGCGCCATTCCAATTGAAATAATTTTTCCGAAAACCGCTCCAATCAACAGTTAAGCGCAAAATGATTACCAAGTCTTCATTCGCATGCGATTCTGAAAAGGCCCCTGACGAGCCCTTTAAAGTCAAATTTTTTTTTCCAAAGTCCTCTTTCAAAACAGAACAATATAAGTTTTCTTTCTACTTTTTTAAGAGTCTGAGACACCCGAAATACTTGGACAGAAAAATTTAAAGTGATCCAATCGAACTCATATTTGTATATGAGTTACCTAGGTCCTCTAATATGAAAAGGGGTTTTGAGTCAGAGTAGGGTAACTGACCCCGGGGCACTTTAAGCACCCCTCAACCATGAGGAAAGTTTTTGACTTCAATTACAATCATTGTCAGCAAAAAAAGCTATCAATTTTATAGCTAGTATGGGAGTCCAGGGGTGGCTTATCAGCATGCCGGTCCAACTATTTTTAACTCCATTCAAAGTAATGGTTTTTATGTTCTTTTTGTTACAAAACGTAGTTCTCAATATGCAAAACATGCGGTATTAAAGACGATTCCCACTAACCTTTTATAGTTGCCGCCAAACGGGCATCATTCCAATTTGTGCCTTCATTCTCTGTTGATATTATGATTTTATGCTAATCTAATATCAACAGAGAATAATTGAACGAAATTGGCATGATGCCCGTTTGGTGTCAGCTATAATTTTCATGGGCTAGTGGCTAAGATGTCGGACTGGCAATCCGAAGTTACCCCTGTTTGATCTCCAACAGCCAATTTCGCCTTAGTTGTTGAATACGTTAGGTTTGATTGAGACGCAATCCCTGTACATTTTTCCTGAAAAACGTTATTTTTTCGATTTCAGAGTGTTTACCCCAACGGTCCAAGAATTATTTCGCTAATGCCGATTCTCTCAAGTCCTAACTTCAGCGCGGAGTTATCCAAAATATTTGATCAATACTCTAACGAAAAACGAAAAACCTAAAAACCCAAACCTAGCCTAACATTCTGTTTTCAGAGAAATTCGAGGGATGAAAACAAGGTTCACTATTTCAATGATGTCCTCCGTTGGTGCAAATGTAAGATTTAACAGTGTTTTTAATAGATTCATTGCAGCTCGCATGAACCTAACCTCAACCTCTAACCATTGGACAACTCTCCACACACTCACTCACTCACTCACTCACTCACACTCACTCACTCACTCACTCACTCACTCACTCACTCACTCACTCACTCACTCACTCACTCACTCACTCACTCACTCACTCACTCACTCACTCACTCACTCACTCACTCACTCACTCACTCACTCACTCACTCACTCACACTCACTCACTTACTCACACTCACTCACTCGCTCACACTCACTCACTCACTCACTCACTCACTCACTCACTCACTCACACTCACTCACTCACTCACTCACTCACTCACTCACTCACTCGCTCACACTCACTCACTCACTCACTCACTCACTCACTCACTCACTCACTCACTCACTCACTCACTCACTCACTCACTCACTCACACTCACTCACTCACTCACTCACTCACTCACTCACACTCACTTACTCACTCACTCACTCACTCACTCACACTCACTCACTCACTCACTCACTCACTCACTCACTCACTCACTCACTCACTCACTCACTCACTCACTCACTCACACTCACTCACTCACTCACTCACACTCACTCACTCACTCACTCACTCACTCACTCACTCACTCACTCACACTCACTCACTCACACTCACTCACTCACACTCACTCACTCACTCATTCACACTCACTCACTCACTCACACACACTCACTCACTCACTCACTCACACTCACACTCACTCACTCACTCACTCACTCACACTCACTCACTCACTCACACTCCCTCACTCACTCACTCACTCACTCACTCCCTCACACTCACTCACTCACTCACTCACTCACTCACTCACACTCACTCACTCACTCACTTCTCTCTGTCTCTGTGTCTCGGTATCTCTGTATCTCTGTCTCTCTGTCTCTCTGTATCTCTGTGTCTCTGTATCTCTCTGTCTCTGTATCTCTGTGTCTCTGTATCTCTGTGTCTCTGTATCTCTGTATCTCTGTGTCTCTGTATCTTTGTATCTCTATGTCTCTGTATCTCTGTGTCTCTGTATCTCTGTGTCTCTGTATCTCTGTGTCTCTGTATCTCTGTATCTCTGTCTCTCTGTATCTCTGTGTCTCTGTATCTCTCTGTCTCTGTATCTCTGTGTCACTGTATCTCTGTGTCTCTGTATCTCTGTATCTCTGTGTCTCTGTATCTTTGTATCTCTATGTCTCTGTATCTCTGTGTCTCTGTATCTCTGTGTCTCTGTATCTCTGTGTCTCTGTATCTCTGTATCTCTGTATCTCTGTATATCTGTGTCTTTGTATATCTGTGTCTCTGTATCTGTCGCAGCCGGTCTGTTGCTGATTAGACCTTGAGATCACACCATAGGTAAACGGGCGACAAATGGAAAACAAGATCGCGAAGGGCGATAGTGAAAAGACACTCCCTATCCGTCATATTCCCCTCGCCCTCCGAGATTTAGATAACTGACATTTCTAGTTTTATACCTGAATTATGTGATGCTTACCGGCACTGCTTGGACTCCAAGAAATCGTATTATTAACCCCACTAAAACGCATATACTTGCAGCACGCTCCTTAAACAACACGGTCCAGTTCTCCGATTTGTCTGAAAACGCCAAAATAATAGACTGAAACAAGTGTTGAAACTGTTTCCTGAAAAACATTAGAATAGCCAATGTGGGATTTCAATATTTCACTGCTTGTCACTTTTGCCAGCCGCTTTCTTAACATAATGCGCGCGCATTTAGGAAACGCCGTTATAAATTTCTTAGTTCATTAAATAAATTTCTTTGTTCAGGATGTTCAATAACTATGGAAAAGGCCAAATGTTTTTCATTCTTCTGTTTTTTGCTAGCGTTTTCACACTGTTGGAAAACTACCTAAACAGGTGAGGTTTTGTAGTTTCGCCACTTTTGATTCATTAAATTGTCTCCAGGCCCACCTTTGAATTGCCAACTTTATGGAGTTCAACCGGTTCAACTTCCAATAAATGGATCGTGTTGACTACCATCAACTACCCTACGGAAGACGTGAAGCTGTTGGCGTCGCTGCCAGACTGGATTGTGGTTGTTGTTGCTGATGCGAAAACCCCCAAAAATTGGACATGTCCGGGGGTTCACTTTCTCTCAATTGAAAAACAACATTCTCTTGGTATGTCTCTTTATGTTTTGTTTAAATTACGTGAAAAAGGACTGAGACTTCCAAACTCTCTTCCTTTCAAAAGCTACACTCGTAAAAATGTTGGATACTTGTACGCCATGATGAACGGAGCACGGTGGATCTATGATACGGACGACGATAACAAACCGTACGGTGGGATATCACTCACTTACTCACTCACACTCACTCACTCACTCACTCACACACACTCACTCACTCACTCACTCACTCACTCACTCACATGTTTTAGGATTGGGATTGAAGCAGTTCGATTTCGAAGACTCTGTGCACGGCCTGAGATTTACTCCCATGGTAAATTTGAGCAAGAATGTTTTTAATCCATACAGTTTCTTTGGCTATAAGGACATGTGGCCTAAAGGATTCCCACTAGAAATGATCAGCGTGAGTGTTTCTTAAATTCTATGACATTCAAAACTTAAGGGTCATTCGAATGGAAACGACAGGCTCATTTTGTGCAGAGAGATGAAGACAGCCGCTGTTCAACAAGGAATGGTTCACAAGGATCCCAGTGTTGATGCAATTAACAGGTGAGTGACTAGAAAAGGATTATTCAACCCCCTTGAAGCTTTGGTATCTTGCTTGCTAATGGTTGCTTACAGACTCCTTCACGCTCACAAACAAGGCGGTTTGACGATTACATTCAACAAATACGCACCTCCCGTGCTACTGGAAGCAGGTATGTGTTTCAATCTAGGGAGGTTTTAAACATGATAATTTGTACGTTTGCGCATTGAAAAAAGGAGGTGAAATTGTGTGTCTCTTTGTTAGAGCTTGCCGAAAACTGGACGTTTGTGTGCATTAGCACGGAGCCCAGAAAACCTGAGATTTGACGTTTAAAAATGTTTTTTTTTGCATTTTTCGATCTTTGACTTAAAGGGACAGTCAGGCGGGTTTTACAACATTGGCTCATCTAAGAAAGAAAAATTCGCTGATCAAGAAAATGTATATGACTATGGGTCGGAAATGTACCGTTTTCGATAGACCTGGCTTCAAAGTGTCCAAAAACGGCCGACCATCCGCAGATTGTGCGGATGCCCAGTACGCCCTGCGTGTCCGGTATTTACAGGGGAGGATAATGAACCGAATTCATTCTAATTGACTGAGATAGCTGTGAAAATGAGGAGGGTGCGAGACAATTTTGCATAGTTCATTCGCATAATTTCCGACCGTATCCGATCGAAAATGAAATGAAAAGGCCCCTTACTGCCCCTTTAAAAGACGCGCAAAATGTGAATTAGCCCATTGAATTCATATTTTTCTTTGTCTGGGCAAACATTTCCATCGATTCGATCAGGGAAAAATTAATTTTTGGTAGGTCAAAAAAATTTTGACGTTGAAATTGGTACGAACTATTTAAACTCATCTCAAACAATGTTTTTCTACTTCATTCATGCATATTTTCGGCAATTGCAGAGAAAAAAAATTTTGACCTACCAAAAATGGATTTGCTTTCCCTGATAGAATCGATGGAAAGTTCGCTTTCGAAGGCCTTTTTTGTCACGATGGGGTCCAGATAAGACCAATTTTGCAAAATTACAGTACCCTACCGTAACCAAGGTCAAAAATCGATAATGAGCTATAACTTTCAAAATGGCTTACATATGCCCTAGGAAGGTTTTATACCAAATCTGAGCCGATTCTGAGACTATGACCTAATTTCTAGAAAGCGGCCTTACGGGTAGGCACCGCAGAGGTGGCCCCGGCGGGGGAAACCCGAAATGGTAAGAAAATATGGTTTTCAATGCTCGCGCGCACATTTTTCTCCTTTTCGACTATTTAAGCAAAGAATATGGAGTAAAATTGCACGAGAAAACCGAAGGAAGTGCTCTTTTGGCAAATTGTTGACTGCATCTTGCCGAAAATCGCTGTTTTTGGAGATTTTTGGCCATTACTCACGAACCATAGCGATAGCATGAATTCTCAAATCAATTTTCTTCGAAGTAAAACTACTTTAATGAAATAAAAAAATAAAATCAAAAATTCGTTCTTGCACAAAAAAATTACAACGGATTTTGTTGTTTATACCACAAACAGCAAACCCTGAAAAATAACCGTTAGGGTGTTCATACGTTGTCCGAATCCAACCACTACTTTCTATGCGTTTTTGCATTTTGGTCGATTATGTGAGATACAGACGCGTAGCACTCATTATCGTTATATTTTCCGATAATTTGGATTTTTTGCTTTATTTAAAGAAGGAATATAGAAAATTCCATCCTTGCAGTCACTCGCAAATTAATTTTAAATATACAAGTTTAACCAAAATTGGCGACTATCCGCGCTCTATTGCCAAATACCGTATCCAGAGCCTTTTTGAAAACGGCTATTGTTTATTATTTCTAAACCTGTATTTTTATTATTTCTGAGATAAATTTGGTACCAAAAATACGAGAAAATATGAAAACCCCATTTAAAACATAAATACATGTAAATTCTCTTAAACAGATGGATTCTGCATTCAGGCAGAAAGTATGTCCGTTGTTTAGCAGAGCCTGTGCCGGGTCAGACAGACCCCGCCCAACCACGGCAATGCAAAAAATCGGGTTCAAATTCGGTCATTCAAAGTGGAATATCTCGCTTCGTTTTGGATGAAATTTCAAACTGTAAAAAGAAAAAGTTTAAGTTATGAACTTATCTTGCGTTATATCAAAATTAAAAATCCAAAAATTTATTTTTAAATTTTGGTCTGCGGTCCCCGCTCGATTCTTCCAGAGACTATGTCTTAAAACACATACAGAAACAATGTAGAGTAGCTAAAAGTGTCCCGTTGACATTTTTCAGCTGACGCATCGTTGCAGGGACCCTGAAAATACCTAATTAAGAACACTAACTAACAAAGAACATCACTTTTTTCTTTGGCCGACAAAATTTTTTCTTTATAAAAAAAGAGTCACCACGACTTTTAAATAAACAGATTTAAAGAAAAACGAAAATTTAATTTGAGTACAAACCTTAATAGTATCGTTGCCGCGGCTCCACAGATTCAGTTTGCATCGCTTTTTGTCGAAACAGGCGTTGCGAGCTTTTACGATCTGCGGGGCTAGGGGTCAACCTCAGTTACGGTATCTGCATCGCAATGGGGCGCGTTTTCATGTCTTCAATTTAAAAACTGATGTGACTGGTTCTAGCACCGTAAATAATTTTTGTTATTGCTGTTATTGCCACGTTTTGTTTTAACGTAGCAAAAAAACATCAATTTATCGAAGCTTTCGACAGCTGTTTAAAATATTAACGATTTAGGGACATATTCACCTTGGAATTCCCAAAACACACTTTTTCACTACAGAGCCTTCTTTACTTTATTCCTGCCCACAACTGTTGAATTCGGGTAAGACCCCCCTTATATTTTAATTGAAATTTTAGTGTAACTGACATCTGGCGTTCCTACTTTTCCCAGAAGATGCTTCATATAATTGGAGAAAGTGTTGCTTTCTATCCTGTAAACGCAATGCAAGTCAGAAATCCCCATAATTACTTATCTGACTTTGAAAACGAATCGTAACTCGAGTTCATCAGGTCCGCGGTATTTATTTGTTTTCAGAGAGCTTTACAAAAAATCTGGGCAAATTATTGAATTTATCGACAAATTTAAATGCACTTCAACTGTCACAGAAGAGTGCTTCATGGAGTTGGCCATAGAATTTGCGTAAAATATTTTCAAATTTGCCCATACACCCTTTTTAGACATAAACAATTTATAAAAGAAGAGGAGCTAGATTTGATGAAAGCTTGGATTTCGGATCTCAAACATATAGGGTGAGATATTAAAAATCAATTGCTGATTGGTTGTAGGTACAAATTTCCTCCGCTATCTGAAGCAAACAACTTGGGTGTGAATGACACAGATTTTCGTGGAAATTGTAGGAAGGCCGATTTGGATCTAACGGTGGATACCATTGATACAGTAAATGGGGTAAGGAATTTTTCCTTCTTTTTTTAAGACGCGATTTCTACAAGACTCGAGACATGAGTGACACAGTATTTTTTGCTCAGTATTTGCCTCATAGTAATAAATTAACTTAAAGGGATTGTTAGGGGCCTTTTTATGCTACAGTACCCCCACGGTAATAAAAACCAACGCGGCACTACCTGCGATTACGATTGCCCCACGACTACTCCTTTGGGATTTGTTGAATTGATTTGGCTGCGAGAATCAAACCTCTCGCTGAGAGACGCAGACAGAACGAGAAACGCCGCAGAGAGCCTTTTTCCACAGCCCACTCGGCTACCAGCTATATTTTTATGCATTTTCATATATTTTAAGGCAGTTATTTAGCGTATAATTATTTTAAATAGTGTAAAAACTGAAAAACGATTAAAATACATTTTTTAGAGCTAAAATTAAAACCGGGCTTGAAATTTTGCAAAGAAAATTTTGGCCAAGTGCCAGCTTGCCGATTTGTGCACACTTTTCTGTAAACACCGCGACGTCGCCTCTGCGTATGGCCGTTGGAACAAAATTTTTCACTTATTCATCATTAAAATACTTTTTTATCGGATACGTGCATAAAAATGGTTATGGAATCCTGAAATAATAAATTATAAATAATAAAATAGAATAAACTTGCAAAAGTCCCCTGACGGTCCCTTTAAGTATGATCGAAATAAACGCTTGAAATCGTTTTTCGCTTGTTCGGGTTACTGTAGCCCAGACTAGCAATGTCGTACCTTCTTATCTATATCTCGCTTCAACGAGAACTATTTTAAAAACTGCCAATTCAAAAAAGTTAGATAATTGTTTTACAAAAAAAAATTTATAATTAAAGTAAAAGCAAACATTTGATGTTTTCGTTATGAAAAAGTGGACGAAATGCATGAAAAGCAACTTTTTCGGTTATAGCACATGCAAAACGCTTTGTTACAATTTCTCGCATTTTTTGCCATCTTTTATCTTTTTAGACCAAAAATTTTTAGGACACACATCATCATGAAAAAACGCCTTGAATGGCAAAAAGATGTGTGTCCTAAAAAATTTTGATGTCTTAAGATAAAATGTAGCGAAAAATGTGTAGAATCGAATGACGTAGGTCGCTAAAGACACCTTTCTATATTTCCTATGTCACAACCACAATAGTCCTATAAAAACTGCGTCTTAGAGGGACCATCAGGTGCCTTCTCTAGTTGGAAATGAGCCGTATGCTAATTGCGCCATTCCAATTGAAATAATTTTTCCGAAAACCGCTCCAATCAACAGTTAAGCGCAAAATGATTACCAAGTCTTCATTCGCATGCGATTCTGAAAAGGCCCCTGACGAGCCCTTTAAAGTCAAATTTTTTTTTCCAAAGTCCTCTTTCAAAACAGAACAATATAAGTTTTCTTTCTACTTTTTTAAGAGTCTGAGACACCCGAAATACTTGGACAGAAAAATTTAAAGTGATCCAATCGAACTCATATTTGTATATGAGTTACCTAGGTCCTCTAATATGAAAAGGGGTTTTGAGTCAGAGTAGGGTAACTGACCCCGGGGCACTTTAAGCACCCCTCAACCATGAGGAAAGTTTTTGACTTCAATTACAATCATTGTCAGCAAAAAAAGCTATCAATTTTATAGCTAGTATGGGAGTCCAGGGGTGGCTTATCAGCATGCCGGTCCAACTATTTTTAACTCCATTCAAAGTAATGGTTTTTATGTTCTTTTTGTTACAAAACGTAGTTCTCAATATGCAAAACATGCGGTATTAAAGACGATTCCCACTAACCTTTTATAGTTGCCGCCAAACGGGCATCATTCCAATTTGTGCCTTCATTCTCTGTTGATATTATGATTTTATGCTAATCTAATATCAACAGAGAATAATTGAACGAAATTGGCATGATGCCCGTTTGGTGTCAGCTATAATTTTCATGGGCTAGTGGCTAAGATGTCGGACTGGCAATCCGAAGTTACCCCTGTTTGATCTCCAACAGCCAATTTCGCCTTAGTTGTTGAATACGTTAGGTTTGATTGAGACGCAATCCCTGTACATTTTTCCTGAAAAACGTTATTTTTTCGATTTCAGAGTGTTTACCCCAACGGTCCAAGAATTATTTCGCTAATGCCGATTCTCTCAAGTCCTAACTTCAGCGCGGAGTTATCCAAAATATTTGATCAATACTCTAACGAAAAACGAAAAACCTAAAAACCCAAACCTAGCCTAACATTCTGTTTTCAGAGAAATTCGAGGGATGAAAACAAGGTTCACTATTTCAATGATGTCCTCCGTTGGTGCAAATGTAAGATTTAACAGTGTTTTTAATAGATTCATTGCAGCTCGCATGAACCTAACCTCAACCTCTAACCATTGGACAACTCTCCACACACTCACTCACTCACTCACTCACTCACACTCACTCACTCACTCACTCACTCACTCACTCACTCACTCACTCACTCACTCACTCACTCACTCACTCACTCACTCACTCACTCACTCACTCACTCACTCACTCACTCACTCACTCACTCACTCACTCACTCACTCACACTCACTCACTTACTCACACTCACTCACTCGCTCACACTCACTCACTCACTCACTCACTCACTCACTCACTCACTCACACTCACTCACTCACTCACTCACTCACTCACTCACTCACTCGCTCACACTCACTCACTCACTCACTCACTCACTCACTCACTCACTCACTCACTCACTCACTCACTCACTCACTCACTCACTCACACTCACTCACTCACTCACTCACTCACTCACTCACACTCACTTACTCACTCACTCACTCACTCACTCACACTCACTCACTCACTCACTCACTCACTCACTCACTCACTCACTCACTCACTCACTCACTCACTCACTCACTCACACTCACTCACTCACTCACTCACACTCACTCACTCACTCACTCACTCACTCACTCACTCACTCACTCACACTCACTCACTCACACTCACTCACTCACACTCACTCACTCACTCATTCACACTCACTCACTCACTCACACACACTCACTCACTCACTCACTCACACTCACACTCACTCACTCACTCACTCACTCACACTCACTCACTCACTCACACTCCCTCACTCACTCACTCACTCACTCACTCCCTCACACTCACTCACTCACTCACTCACTCACTCACTCACACTCACTCACTCACTCACTTCTCTCTGTCTCTGTGTCTCGGTATCTCTGTATCTCTGTCTCTCTGTCTCTCTGTATCTCTGTGTCTCTGTATCTCTCTGTCTCTGTATCTCTGTGTCTCTGTATCTCTGTGTCTCTGTATCTCTGTATCTCTGTGTCTCTGTATCTTTGTATCTCTATGTCTCTGTATCTCTGTGTCTCTGTATCTCTGTGTCTCTGTATCTCTGTGTCTCTGTATCTCTGTATCTCTGTCTCTCTGTATCTCTGTGTCTCTGTATCTCTCTGTCTCTGTATCTCTGTGTCACTGTATCTCTGTGTCTCTGTATCTCTGTATCTCTGTGTCTCTGTATCTTTGTATCTCTATGTCTCTGTATCTCTGTGTCTCTGTATCTCTGTGTCTCTGTATCTCTGTGTCTCTGTATCTCTGTATCTCTGTATCTCTGTATATCTGTGTCTTTGTATATCTGTGTCTCTGTATCTGTCGCAGCCGGTCTGTTGCTGATTAGACCTTGAGATCACACCATAGGTAAACGGGCGACAAATGGAAAACAAGATCGCGAAGGGCGATAGTGAAAAGACACTCCCTATCCGTCATATTCCCCTCGCCCTCCGAGATTTAGATAACTGACATTTCTAGTTTTATACCTGAATTATGTGATGCTTACCGGCACTGCTTGGACTCCAAGAAATCGTATTATTAACCCCACTAAAACGCATATACTTGCAGCACGCTCCTTAAACAACACGGTCCAGTTCTCCGATTTGTCTGAAAACGCCAAAATAATAGACTGAAACAAGTGTTGAAACTGTTTCCTGAAAAACATTAGAATAGCCAATGTGGGATTTCAATATTTCACTGCTTGTCACTTTTGCCAGCCGCTTTCTTAACATAATGCGCGCGCATTTAGGAAACGCCGTTATAAATTTCTTAGTTCATTAAATAAATTTCTTTGTTCAGGATGTTCAATAACTATGGAAAAGGCCAAATGTTTTTCATTCTTCTGTTTTTTGCTAGCGTTTTCACACTGTTGGAAAACTACCTAAACAGGTGAGGTTTTGTAGTTTCGCCACTTTTGATTCATTAAATTGTCTCCAGGCCCACCTTTGAATTGCCAACTTTATGGAGTTCAACCGGTTCAACTTCCAATAAATGGATCGTGTTGACTACCATCAACTACCCTACGGAAGACGTGAAGCTGTTGGCGTCGCTGCCAGACTGGATTGTGGTTGTTGTTGCTGATGCGAAAACCCCCAAAAATTGGACATGTCCGGGGGTTCACTTTCTCTCAATTGAAAAACAACATTCTCTTGGTATGTCTCTTTATGTTTTGTTTAAATTACGTGAAAAAGGACTGAGACTTCCAAACTCTCTTCCTTTCAAAAGCTACACTCGTAAAAATGTTGGATACTTGTACGCCATGATGAACGGAGCACGGTGGATCTATGATACGGACGACGATAACAAACCGTACGGTGGGATATCACTCACTTACTCACTCACACTCACTCACTCACTCACTCACACACACTCACTCACTCACTCACTCACTCACTCACATGTTTTAGGATTGGGATTGAAGCAGTTCGATTTCGAAGACTCTGTGCACGGCCTGAGATTTACTCCCATGGTAAATTTGAGCAAGAATGTTTTTAATCCATACAGTTTCTTTGGCTATAAGGACATGTGGCCTAAAGGATTCCCACTAGAAATGATCAGCGTGAGTGTTTCTTAAATTCTATGACATTCAAAACTTAAGGGTCATTCGAATGGAAACGACAGGCTCATTTTGTGCAGAGAGATGAAGACAGCCGCTGTTCAACAAGGAATGGTTCACAAGGATCCCAGTGTTGATGCAATTAACAGGTGAGTGACTAGAAAAGGATTATTCAACCCCCTTGAAGCTTTGGTATCTTGCTTGCTAATGGTTGCTTACAGACTCCTTCACGCTCACAAACAAGGCGGTTTGACGATTACATTCAACAAATACGCACCTCCCGTGCTACTGGAAGCAGGTATGTGTTTCAATCTAGGGAGGTTTTAAACATGATAATTTGTACGTTTGCGCATTGAAAAAAGGAGGTGAAATTGTGTGTCTCTTTGTTAGAGCTTGCCGAAAACTGGACGTTTGTGTGCATTAGCACGGAGCCCAGAAAACCTGAGATTTGACGTTTAAAAATGTTTTTTTTTGCATTTTTCGATCTTTGACTTAAAGGGACAGTCAGGCGGGTTTTACAACATTGGCTCATCTAAGAAAGAAAAATTCGCTGATCAAGAAAATGTATATGACTATGGGTCGGAAATGTACCGTTTTCGATAGACCTGGCTTCAAAGTGTCCAAAAACGGCCGACCATCCGCAGATTGTGCGGATGCCCAGTACGCCCTGCGTGTCCGGTATTTACAGGGGAGGATAATGAACCGAATTCATTCTAATTGACTGAGATAGCTGTGAAAATGAGGAGGGTGCGAGACAATTTTGCATAGTTCATTCGCATAATTTCCGACCGTATCCGATCGAAAATGAAATGAAAAGGCCCCTTACTGCCCCTTTAAAAGACGCGCAAAATGTGAATTAGCCCATTGAATTCATATTTTTCTTTGTCTGGGCAAACATTTCCATCGATTCGATCAGGGAAAAATTAATTTTTGGTAGGTCAAAAAAATTTTGACGTTGAAATTGGTACGAACTATTTAAACTCATCTCAAACAATGTTTTTCTACTTCATTCATGCATATTTTCGGCAATTGCAGAGAAAAAAAATTTTGACCTACCAAAAATGGATTTGCTTTCCCTGATAGAATCGATGGAAAGTTCGCTTTCGAAGGCCTTTTTTGTCACGATGGGGTCCAGATAAGACCAATTTTGCAAAATTACAGTACCCTACCGTAACCAAGGTCAAAAATCGATAATGAGCTATAACTTTCAAAATGGCTTACATATGCCCTAGGAAGGTTTTATACCAAATCTGAGCCGATTCTGAGACTATGACCTAATTTCTAGAAAGCGGCCTTACGGGTAGGCACCGCAGAGGTGGCCCCGGCGGGGGAAACCCGAAATGGTAAGAAAATATGGTTTTCAATGCTCGCGCGCACATTTTTCTCCTTTTCGACTATTTAAGCAAAGAATATGGAGTAAAATTGCACGAGAAAACCGAAGGAAGTGCTCTTTTGGCAAATTGTTGACTGCATCTTGCCGAAAATCGCTGTTTTTGGAGATTTTTGGCCATTACTCACGAACCATAGCGATAGCATGAATTCTCAAATCAATTTTCTTCGAAGTAAAACTACTTTAATGAAATAAAAAAATAAAATCAAAAATTCGTTCTTGCACAAAAAAATTACAACGGATTTTGTTGTTTATACCACAAACAGCAAACCCTGAAAAATAACCGTTAGGGTGTTCATACGTTGTCCGAATCCAACCACTACTTTCTATGCGTTTTTGCATTTTGGTCGATTATGTGAGATACAGACGCGTAGCACTCATTATCGTTATATTTTCCGATAATTTGGATTTTTTGCTTTATTTAAAGAAGGAATATAGAAAATTCCATCCTTGCAGTCACTCGCAAATTAATTTTAAATATACAAGTTTAACCAAAATTGGCGACTATCCGCGCTCTATTGCCAAATACCGTATCCAGAGCCTTTTTGAAAACGGCTATTGTTTATTATTTCTAAACCTGTATTTTTATTATTTCTGAGATAAATTTGGTACCAAAAATACGAGAAAATATGAAAACCCCATTTAAAACATAAATACATGTAAATTCTCTTAAACAGATGGATTCTGCATTCAGGCAGAAAGTATGTCCGTTGTTTAGCAGAGCCTGTGCCGGGTCAGACAGACCCCGCCCAACCACGGCAATGCAAAAAATCGGGTTCAAATTCGGTCATTCAAAGTGGAATATCTCGCTTCGTTTTGGATGAAATTTCAAACTGTAAAAAGAAAAAGTTTAAGTTATGAACTTATCTTGCGTTATATCAAAATTAAAAATCCAAAAATTTATTTTTAAATTTTGGTCTGCGGTCCCCGCTCGATTCTTCCAGAGACTATGTCTTAAAACACATACAGAAACAATGTAGAGTAGCTAAAAGTGTCCCGTTGACATTTTTCAGCTGACGCATCGTTGCAGGGACCCTGAAAATACCTAATTAAGAACACTAACTAACAAAGAACATCACTTTTTTCTTTGGCCGACAAAATTTTTTCTTTATAAAAAAAGAGTCACCACGACTTTTAAATAAACAGATTTAAAGAAAAACGAAAATTTAATTTGAGTACAAACCTTAATAGTATCGTTGCCGCGGCTCCACAGATTCAGTTTGCATCGCTTTTTGTCGAAACAGGCGTTGCGAGCTTTTACGATCTGCGGGGCTAGGGGTCAACCTCAGTTACGGTATCTGCATCGCAATGGGGCGCGTTTTCATGTCTTCAATTTAAAAACTGATGTGACTGGTTCTAGCACCGTAAATAATTTTTGTTATTGCTGTTATTGCCACGTTTTGTTTTAACGTAGCAAAAAAACATCAATTTATCGAAGCTTTCGACAGCTGTTTAAAATATTAACGATTTAGGGACATATTCACCTTGGAATTCCCAAAACACACTTTTTCACTACAGAGCCTTCTTTACTTTATTCCTGCCCACAACTGTTGAATTCGGGTAAGACCCCCCTTATATTTTAATTGAAATTTTAGTGTAACTGACATCTGGCGTTCCTACTTTTCCCAGAAGATGCTTCATATAATTGGAGAAAGTGTTGCTTTCTATCCTGTAAACGCAATGCAAGTCAGAAATCCCCATAATTACTTATCTGACTTTGAAAACGAATCGTAACTCGAGTTCATCAGGTCCGCGGTATTTATTTGTTTTCAGAGAGCTTTACAAAAAATCTGGGCAAATTATTGAATTTATCGACAAATTTAAATGCACTTCAACTGTCACAGAAGAGTGCTTCATGGAGTTGGCCATAGAATTTGCGTAAAATATTTTCAAATTTGCCCATACACCCTTTTTAGACATAAACAATTTATAAAAGAAGAGGAGCTAGATTTGATGAAAGCTTGGATTTCGGATCTCAAACATATAGGGTGAGATATTAAAAATCAATTGCTGATTGGTTGTAGGTACAAATTTCCTCCGCTATCTGAAGCAAACAACTTGGGTGTGAATGACACAGATTTTCGTGGAAATTGTAGGAAGGCCGATTTGGATCTAACGGTGGATACCATTGATACAGTAAATGGGGTAAGGAATTTTTCCTTCTTTTTTTAAGACGCGATTTCTACAAGACTCGAGACATGAGTGACACAGTATTTTTTGCTCAGTATTTGCCTCATAGTAATAAATTAACTTAAAGGGATTGTTAGGGGCCTTTTTATGCTACAGTACCCCCACGGTAATAAAAACCAACGCGGCACTACCTGCGATTACGATTGCCCCACGACTACTCCTTTGGGATTTGTTGAATTGATTTGGCTGCGAGAATCAAACCTCTCGCTGAGAGACGCAGACAGAACGAGAAACGCCGCAGAGAGCCTTTTTCCACAGCCCACTCGGCTACCAGCTATATTTTTATGCATTTTCATATATTTTAAGGCAGTTATTTAGCGTATAATTATTTTAAATAGTGTAAAAACTGAAAAACGATTAAAATACATTTTTTAGAGCTAAAATTAAAACCGGGCTTGAAATTTTGCAAAGAAAATTTTGGCCAAGTGCCAGCTTGCCGATTTGTGCACACTTTTCTGTAAACACCGCGACGTCGCCTCTGCGTATGGCCGTTGGAACAAAATTTTTCACTTATTCATCATTAAAATACTTTTTTATCGGATACGTGCATAAAAATGGTTATGGAATCCTGAAATAATAAATTATAAATAATAAAATAGAATAAACTTGCAAAAGTCCCCTGACGGTCCCTTTAAGTATGATCGAAATAAACGCTTGAAATCGTTTTTCGCTTGTTCGGGTTACTGTAGCCCAGACTAGCAATGTCGTACCTTCTTATCTATATCTCGCTTCAACGAGAACTATTTTAAAAACTGCCAATTCAAAAAAGTTAGATAATTGTTTTACAAAAAAAAATTTATAATTAAAGTAAAAGCAAACATTTGATGTTTTCGTTATGAAAAAGTGGACGAAATGCATGAAAAGCAACTTTTTCGGTTATAGCACATGCAAAACGCTTTGTTACAATTTCTCGCATTTTTTGCCATCTTTTATCTTTTTAGACCAAAAATTTTTAGGACACACATCATCATGAAAAAACGCCTTGAATGGCAAAAAGATGTGTGTCCTAAAAAATTTTGATGTCTTAAGATAAAATGTAGCGAAAAATGTGTAGAATCGAATGACGTAGGTCGCTAAAGACACCTTTCTATATTTCCTATGTCACAACCACAATAGTCCTATAAAAACTGCGTCTTAGAGGGACCATCAGGTGCCTTCTCTAGTTGGAAATGAGCCGTATGCTAATTGCGCCATTCCAATTGAAATAATTTTTCCGAAAACCGCTCCAATCAACAGTTAAGCGCAAAATGATTACCAAGTCTTCATTCGCATGCGATTCTGAAAAGGCCCCTGACGAGCCCTTTAAAGTCAAATTTTTTTTTCCAAAGTCCTCTTTCAAAACAGAACAATATAAGTTTTCTTTCTACTTTTTTAAGAGTCTGAGACACCCGAAATACTTGGACAGAAAAATTTAAAGTGATCCAATCGAACTCATATTTGTATATGAGTTACCTAGGTCCTCTAATATGAAAAGGGGTTTTGAGTCAGAGTAGGGTAACTGACCCCGGGGCACTTTAAGCACCCCTCAACCATGAGGAAAGTTTTTGACTTCAATTACAATCATTGTCAGCAAAAAAAGCTATCAATTTTATAGCTAGTATGGGAGTCCAGGGGTGGCTTATCAGCATGCCGGTCCAACTATTTTTAACTCCATTCAAAGTAATGGTTTTTATGTTCTTTTTGTTACAAAACGTAGTTCTCAATATGCAAAACATGCGGTATTAAAGACGATTCCCACTAACCTTTTATAGTTGCCGCCAAACGGGCATCATTCCAATTTGTGCCTTCATTCTCTGTTGATATTATGATTTTATGCTAATCTAATATCAACAGAGAATAATTGAACGAAATTGGCATGATGCCCGTTTGGTGTCAGCTATAATTTTCATGGGCTAGTGGCTAAGATGTCGGACTGGCAATCCGAAGTTACCCCTGTTTGATCTCCAACAGCCAATTTCGCCTTAGTTGTTGAATACGTTAGGTTTGATTGAGACGCAATCCCTGTACATTTTTCCTGAAAAACGTTATTTTTTCGATTTCAGAGTGTTTACCCCAACGGTCCAAGAATTATTTCGCTAATGCCGATTCTCTCAAGTCCTAACTTCAGCGCGGAGTTATCCAAAATATTTGATCAATACTCTAACGAAAAACGAAAAACCTAAAAACCCAAACCTAGCCTAACATTCTGTTTTCAGAGAAATTCGAGGGATGAAAACAAGGTTCACTATTTCAATGATGTCCTCCGTTGGTGCAAATGTAAGATTTAACAGTGTTTTTAATAGATTCATTGCAGCTCGCATGAACCTAACCTCAACCTCTAACCATTGGACAACTCCTGTCGATTTTCCTCAAAACTGGATCCCTGGCCTGGAGGAAAAACGGGATGCGGTTAATGTTCCCCAGTTATTGTTTCACAATCATTTATTTCCAGGCTCTTATTTTGATAAATAACTACCCTTGGAGCAGATCGATAGGCTTACTTTAACGACTCTATTCCCCTTATTTTGCTACAACTATTCTCTGTGGCCTGTGGAATCCCGAAAACTTCGTTGCAGATGGTAAATTGCGTTAGCTTGAGGTTCAGCTAATCATTTTTTTAGAATTGGATATAATTTATCCAGTTAATTATGTCAATTTGACTAAGCAAGAGGCGGACTACGGATATATGTCTTTCTACTGTGTGTCAAAAATAAGGGAGTTGCGCCTTCAAAATATCAAAGGTGAATTTTCCCCCTGATTTTTTTAGAGCCTATTTAAATAAGTGGTAATTTCATTTAGGCTACTATTTTCTGGCCGATGATTCGGTGTTCAACTTGTGGAAATCGCAAGCAATGAATTTTACCTGGGGTGGAAGCTACCCTAGATTTTACAAGCCTGATTTTAACTTAACGGGAAGTAAGTCAAAATATGAGAGATAGATGTATATGTTCATTTCAGCATACTATTTAGCTGAACCGTTTGTGGAAAATATTTATGGAAAATACGCGAATGATAAGCGAGTTCAGGAAATGTGGAAAAAATATGACGCCGGGGTGAGTGGCTGACGTCTTTTTGATTTTTTGCAATGATACGTTCATGTGTGTTTTTGTTTCAGGTACGCGCCAACGGCATTTTCAAAACAGCCACTGAAGCAATGACCACGAAAAACTCAAGAGTCTGGTCAGATTTGTGAGTCTAACTTTCTTGTTTTGTTTTGCTACCGCTTTCCATACTAACTGAACCGAATATAATAATGCGCCGTTTTTGCAAAATTGGACTAATTTAAACCAACCACATCAAAGTCATTATATGCAAGTGAAGAAACATGTGGACAGCGGGGACAACATTTTTTCAAATTTATTGACTAGATAAACAAGTCGCAAACCAAGCATTTTTTATGGAAAATTTAAGTATTTCAACAAACCTAGTTTGAGGACTGTTACAGTACCTCGGGGGTCGATTACCGTACTCCGACCCAAAATTCGATACTTGGGTTTCCGTGGCATTTTTCATATTTGAAGGGTCCTATATAGCTTCATTCAACATACATTAGGATTTTTCTTCGTCATATTTTCAATAAATGCTGGATCCACATCGTTGCTTTTTGTGCTTATTGCCCTTTCAACATCATGACTCATGGTCATTTGTCGAACGGCTACTTTGATCAGGTGTTGATAGAAAAACCTGAAAAATATCAGATTAATTCACAAATGAAAAAAATGTATATAAAGAACAGGTTAGATGGGGGTAAAACATCAAACGGGATTAACAGTTTTTGGCGGGAAACGGGTGTCGCCACCCTCTACCGTAATCTCTTGCAACTATCTCAGGGCGTGTGCCCTGCGATTATAATTGATGACCGAACGTGAACATGGCTAGAAAATGTGTTCCAAAAAGATTAACAAACTATTGTTTCAGTTATTATATTACATCATCGGATCTTGAATTATACGCTGACTTGTGTGAATACATAATGGAAACTGAGATGTTTGTGGAAGATGCCCACTTGAAAATTCTTCGCGGTTTCAAAGCAAAACAGTTAGTTTTATCAATATTACAATTACGTGTTCTAAATTCAGATTTGACGATTTTAAATATTACTTGGCTGAAAATCGTACGAAAGTACATGAATTTTACAATACAAAAATTACTGGACTACATCCGTTCAAACTGAGAGATACTCATACAGATGACGAGAAAAGACGACAGTGAGGGCTTTTTTTATTAACTACAGTATCTTTTTCAGATTTTGTTCGTCTGTTGTCAAAGGATTTAAAGAAAATCTCTTCCCAGTGTGAATCACGCTGCCGTGAAAATTGTATAAAAAGTTTATTTGAAGCCAGCGCTTGTTTCTGTATTTTATGGATAAATTATATTGTGTTTTTGAACATGTCAATAAAGGTTCACAACAATTTTCCAAACCAGTAAACAACATACCAATTGAACTGCGTTTGCAACACATGAACAACATACAATACGAGGGTATGGCTGGAAACGTGTTGCTTAAAGTATACAGAGAGGCAGAGAAACAGAGAGACAGAGAGGCAGAGAAACAGAGAGACAGAGAGACAGAGAGACAGAGGGACATAGAGACAGAGAGACAGAGGGACATAGAGACAGAGAGACAGAGAGACAGAGAGACAGAGAGACAGAGAGACAGAGAGACAGAGAGACAGAGAGACAGAGAGACAGAGAGACAGAGAGACAGAGAGACAGAGAGACAGAGCAACAGAGAGACAGAGAGACAGAGGGACATAGAGACAGAGAGACAGAGAGACAGAGAGACAGAGAGACAGAGAGACAGAGAGACAGAGAGACAGAGAGACAGAGAGACAGAGCGACAGAGCGACAGAGAGACAGAGTGACAGAGAGACAGAGAGACAGAGAGACAGAGAGACAGAGAGACAGAGAGACAGAGAGACAGAGAGACAGAGAGACAGAGAGACAGAGAGACAGAGAGACAGAGAGACAGAGAGACAGAGAGACAGAGAGACAGAGAGACAGAGAGACAGAGAGACAGAGAGACACAAAGACACAAGACACTGTATCAGAGACACAAAGCCACAAGACACCGTATCACTAGCGTAAGGGACTGGCGTTGACTTTCTAGACATTTTAGAATGTCTCCTTCTTCTAAAGATTTTTCAGTCTCTCAGCCCCTCAAGTCTCTGTCTGTCTGTCTGTCTGTCTGTCTGTCTCTCTCTCTCTCTCTCTCTCTCTCTCTCTCTCTCTCTCTCTCTCTCTCTTTCCCCTTTCGAGTGTGAAAACCCGCCGCGAGAGTTCCGCTCGTTCCCTTCCTAATTCGCTGTCCTCCCCAGGGTTTCCCTGGGGGTGGGGGCGCGTGAGGCCGCCCGCTTCGGGCGCTTTGCGACTTAACGAAATTCCGGAGCGCCGCTTCCGTCTTTATAAGCACCGGCTCTCGGAATCCCCGCCCATCCCCCCACACGTACGCTTTCAACGTCCCTTGAAACACACAAAAACAGCCGTTTTTCATTTTCCGTGTTTCAAAACTTATCGATTTATCGATTATCAATGCTCCCGCCACATTTTTCAATAATTTTGCCAATGGTCGTCATGGCGCAGTGCGGTAAACCACGCGCAGCAAACTTTGCATCATGGTTCAACCCCCGACAAATATATTCCTTCTTTTTCACGTTTTTGTATATGAAATCTTTCGAAAAATCAAATTTCCCTCCTTTTTTGTGATCTACTGTAGCCGTAACGCGCTGTGTGTTGCCTCACTTGTTTTCGCCCCTCCGAAAAGGGGAAACTCTGTTGAGGTCCCGGCAAAAACATGCTTGAAACACTCAGAAAAGATCACTTCATTTAAACTCATCTACTTGAGTGTATCCCTGCGTTTTCACCCCTAATTTTCCATTTTAAAAGGGGATTTTCAGGCGCCGCGGCTCCCGATGGTCGATGCGATCAGCCGTCCTCCTGCTGGCCGGATGTTTCGGTAAGTTGGTTTGGCAAATTTTGACTTAAATAAGCGTTTTTCGCAAAACTTTCATCTCTTCAGCGAAAAACAGTTTCCACTTCACGTTCCATTGCGTACTTTGACTAAAATACAGTAATAAGAACCCCAGAGAAACGATATTTGTCAAAATTTTGTGTATTTTCATCAAAAATGCATTATTTTGTTCTAATTTATAAATGGAAAATGCTATGCTTTTAAGTATTTTCCATTTTTTTAAACGCTTTATTGCAGTTTTTGGTATTTTCCATTCATCTTTCCCGTTTTGATTGCAATTTTGTCAAAAATGTTCCCAAATTCTCGAGTTAACTTGAGTTTTTGCGAATTGCGCACCCTATTTTGGATCAAACGACTGTTTGTTTTTGCAAATCTTTTTCTATAGGTTGTGGTCCGCATTTAGTCACCAATTACTGAGCAGTTAAGTACAGTTGTATTTTATGTTGGTAAGAAAGAAAGCTAATTCATTAAAAAAATAATAAAATAACCCCTATAAACGTAAGGAGAAAATACCGTAATAAAAAACCGTGTGATTAAAAACAAAGTACGCAATTCACCGTCAAAGACAAAATCTAGAGAAACAATGATTGAAAAAAATTAAATAAACCTCACTAAAACAGTTAAAGTGGGATAGTAGTCCTTTGGGAGAAAATCCATACGCAATAGCGCTATTGCGTATCATAAGAGGTGCTGGTAGCTAAAAAAAAACATAACTGTCTAACAATTCTATAAAAAGAAGAAAAATTACGTTAAAAATCAAAATTACAATCAAAATTAAAAGTTAACGTAAAAAGCGCCTATAGGGGGAAAAGCGCAGAAAAAAGCGGATATATCTGCGCTTCTGCGATTTATGCATTAGTCGCATGTGAATAGCACAGACGCTGCATATTTTTCTTTTTTGCTTGCGGATTATTATTTTTTTTTAATTTCACATCCAGTTTGCCTTATCTACCATTTTCAGTAGCTGGAGTTCGTGCCCAATGCGGTGATGTGATGGGTGGCGGGCGAATCCTCGACTCCTTCTCCAGTCCAGGTTATCCAGGTGGGAATTTTCAAAATTTTGCTTAGAATTTCGGAGACGGTGTACCTTTTATGAAGTTACACTTTTCAATATCCCGATTTCCGTGAATTTCCATTTCAATACTCTGTTTTGTTTTCAAGCCACGCTCTGCTTGTCCTTTGTGCGAAGCTCTTTTGAGCACAAAACTCAATTTTTGGCACTTTCGCGGTTCAAAAACAAGGCATGCATTTCTCTCACTCACTCACTCACTCACTCACTCACTCACTCACTCACTCACTCACTCACTCACTCACTCACTCACTCACTCACTCACTCACTCACTCACTCACTCACTCACACTCACTCACTCACTCACTCACTCACTCACTCACTCACACTCACTCACTCACTCACTCACTCACTCACTCACTCACTCACTCACTCACTCACTCACTCACTCACTCACACTCACTCACTCACTCACTCACTCACTCACTCACTCACTCACTCACACTCACTCACTCACTCACTCACTCACTCACTCACTCACTTACTCACTCACTCACACTCACTCACTCACTCACTCACTCACTCACTCACTCACTCACTCACTCACACTCACTCACTCACTCACTCACTTACTCACTCACACTCACACTCACACTCACACTCACACTCACACTCACACTCACACTCACTCACTCACTCACTCTCACTCACTCACACTCACTCACTCACACTCACACTCACACTCACCTGCTCACTCACTGAAATCTCTCTCTTTTTCTCACTCACTCATATCTCTATATCTCTATATTTAATTCTTTTCCGTTCTTTGACGCTTCTGAGGTGGTGCGTGGTCGAGTGAGCAGGAAATGAGGCACCTGCGTCGCCGCCGAGGGCGCGGAATAACAAAGAAGCCTTGATTGTGCCCAAGCCCGGAAGAGCGGAAGAAGAAGATAAAAAAGTAGCAGAGCGGGAGACTTTAGAAAAGCCGTTCCGCTAATGAGAACGCCAAATTTTCTCATTACCACTCTGCATGGTGCAGGAGGGGTAATGAGAAAACTGAGGACTGGTTGTGTTATGGCTGGGGGACTACGGTGGACATGCAATACATTTTCCAAAGTTTTGGGGATTTCTTGCCATATTAACCTTTGCCCTCAACCCTTCTCCTTCCCCCAGCTGTTTCACTCGATGGGGAGGTTCTTCCTGCGGACCATTCCGTCGCCCTGGAACCACTCCCTCCTGAACTGCTTGGCAGCGCCGTCAGGAGTGTTGGTCCACTCGACCGTGATGCGGTCGTTGTTGGTGTCCTCCTGTCCGAAGGCGAAGGCGTCGCAGGAGACGGCCATCAGGATGGCCTCCTTGGGGTCCAGCACTCCGCAGCCGGGGTCCACGCCCAGACGCTTCATGTTGGTCGTCTTGATGGCCCAGCCGATGCGACGAGCAGAGGCGTTGATGATCTGAAGAAGTAGGTTAAGTGGGGCTTCAGAAGACACGTGACCTTGATGTGTTAACTTATAACGAAAATCGACCATGAATATGAATTTTTCAAATATATAGAAAAAAAATGAAAAAATCCACTTTTGCTATGGCAAAAATATTTTGTGCTAGAACATTGAACCAAACTTAACAAAACACTTTAACTGTCTTACATGGTGAAAATGTTTTCATCCGTTTGAGCGCAAAAAAAATAATTGACCTACCAAAAATCGTTTCCTTTTCCTGATCAAATCAGTCGAAAAATTCATCTTCAAAGTCGATTGTTTGTTATGAAGGCTACGGAGTTATTCAGTCTTTAATTTTTTTGAAAATTTGCGCCAAAACATGTTGAATCTAATGATTAGACCATTTTGCGCAACTTTATTTGTCAAAGGTCGAAAAAGGCGAAACCCTGCAAATTGAAACGCGAAAATTCACTTTTTGAGATTTTAGGACTCCTGCATGGAAGTCCACGATATTTTCGGCTTTTTAGTCATAGGCATATTCACGGCATTTGCAATCAAATAAACACCAATTTCGGGTCATTTTGAGCAATTTTGAAAAATTACTGTACCCTTTCGTAAATATACCTATGTGGGCCCTTGAAGGGTTATAGACGAATTTTGGACCAATTCTAGGAATATGAACTTTTTCGAGCCTGCTCGAGTTTTCCAGAGACGGCGTCTTCGCTTTTTTAGAGGAGCAGCAACAACGTACAGCAAAATAGTCTTATAGTTAAACGGGCATCCCAACCACTTAATTTAATTTTTTTTTACCTTATCTTACCTTTTATCTTCAAATTTTTTAAATTTTTCAGGAAAGTACCCTCCCAACGTCGACTGCGTCCGGGTGGTCCAAGCCCGCGCCGGCTACGACATCCGCGTCGCTTTTAAAGAACGTTTTGAGGTAATTACCATAATTTACCATAATTATGTTACAAAAATTACATTTTAGATTGAAACCCCCTATATTGTTGGGGGTGGTGGTGTCAAGACCCCCGACTGCCCCAACGACTGGTTGGAATTCCGGGATGGGCGCTACGGCTTCTCGCCTCTCATCGGACGCTTCTGCGGCTCACACGTCCCCGATGTACCTGTAATTGCTAAATCAGGTAATTAACTGCAATTACCAATAATTAGTGGTAATTTCAGGATTTATGTGGATACGATTTCGCTCTGACGACCAGTTGGAGTACGCTGGTTTCTCGGCGAAGATTGAAATGGTCCGCAATCGAGTGGGAACACCCAGAGGATCGGGAGGTAGGGAAAAAAGTTTGTATATATTAAAAACATTTTTGTATTTTTTAAGCAATTTAAAACCCTTGGCGGGAATGTCTTGGGGAATCGAACCAACGAGCGATTTTTCGCCAAGCCGCAAAATTTCCGCTTCGTCATTTGTGCAAAACTCCCAAAACCTAAATAAGGCTCTCTTTGTGTCTTAGGAACATCAGAAAGAAATTACACGATCAGTAGAAATCGATACTGATCGAGTCTCTTGGCGCCAAAAATCGATCGATTGAATTCACTGTGGTACGATCGATATGGCATGCGAACGCGGTATCAAACTATATCGATCGATAGCTTCGACTGGTCAATTGAGCATTTATTGATTTTTAGGACCAAAACCCAAATTAGGCCTTACTCAGGCTCAGCAAGAAGGTAATTTTTCAAACTTTTGGGCAATATTTATTTTTTAAATTCTGCTACAAATCTAGCTTACTAACATTTTACGCTTCTTTTGTAGTTTTATATAGGCTTTTTTCAATTTTTGCTCGTCTTAGAGAGAGAGAGAGCAGAACAGTGAGTGAGTGAAAGAGTGAGTGAGTGAGTGAGTGAGTGAGTGAGTGAGTGAGTGAGTGAGTGAGTGAGTGAGTGAGTGAGTGAGTGAGTGAGTGAGTGAGTGAGTGAGTGAATCAGTAAGATGTTTTCTCAGAGAAGTGTTTTTGATAGTCCCTCTGAACCTTAACACAATTTCACGTTTCACCAACTCTTCAATGTAAACTAAGTGTCGTTCCCGTGATCCACCCGTAGTGTCCACGGCGTTCTATAAACAGAACTCATGTGATTAGTATTAGCTTTGGAAAGTTCAAAAGCTACAAGTTCAGCTGATTCTTGGAGTCTTAGAAGTGAAAGAGTGTTTTAGAGAAAACATCGAGAGAGAGAGAGAGAGAGAAAGAGAGAGAGAGTGGGAGATGGAAGACATAAAGAGAGAAAGAGACATAGACAGAGACTGAGACTGAGACATCTTCCTTCTTTCAGAATGTCACCTTGTCTTCTCCCATGGCATCGACGGCGTTGTCGACTCCAGCCAACTTACCTCCTTTGTAGCACCCAACATGACTTCAGCTGTTGAGTGTGTTTGGCACATTCGGGTTCCTCCTCCCCTCTCAATTGTCCTCTATATCCCCGATTTTCGACTGGTTTACCCAAATCAGTGTAGTCGAAACTTTGTGGAAGTGTATGCTGGAAGCACTGCGGATCTTCCAATTCGGAGGTGAGTCTCTCTCTCTCTCTCTCTCTCTCTCTCTCTCTCTCTCTCTCTCTCCAAATCTCTATTTCAGATTTTGTGGTCTCAGTGCCTCTAATGTATTTTCGTCTCATAATGAGATCCTGGTCCGACTCTTCGTTTACAATGCCCGGATTTTAGCATCTACCGAGCTTGTAGGCATGTATTCTGCCTACTCCCGACGTGATTTTTTGTAACTCACATTGTAAAGTTTACAAATTTAGATAATAATTGCTCCTCTTTGGGAATGTTTACCTGTGGAGATGAGAACTGTGTGCCTGAGTCGTTAGTTTGTAACGGGAGATCAAACTGCCCTTATGGGAGAGATGAAGCGAACTGTAGGAAGGGTGAGTTTGCACCTGTCTCTGCTCACCTCCCCCTCCTCACCTCCTCACCTCCTCACCTCCTCACCTCCTCACCTCCTCACCTCCTCACGTCCTCACGTCCTCACCTCCTCATCTCCTCGTCTCCTCACCTCCTCCTCTTTAGGCGGTCAACTCCTTCACCTACTCGTTTCTTCTGGCTACACCCCTCTGATTTCACTAATCGCCGGTGTGGCAGTGGTCGTCTGTGGCCTTATCATCTGGAGCTGTCGATCGTCAGCCTTCTGCCGCTCAGCGGCCCGGAGGTACTCTCTCCACCGAAATTTGCCAACAGATACTCAGTCTCAGGCACTGTGGCAATGGTCATCCTGTCGGTGTCGTCGTTGTCAACGGTAGCCGATGATATTTCCAACAACAACAAAAACTCGAAGCCTTTCACTGTCAGGGATTCTACCCTGGATACTTTGTATAAAGAATCTCTTTTTCAGAGAGAGAGAGAGAGATAGAGAGAGAGAGAGAGAGAGAGAGAGAGAGAGAGAGAAGGAGAGAGAGAGAGTATCGCTCCCTAATCGACCCAGTTCTCAGCCCCCAAAAACTTCTTTGTCCGTCCCTCCTCGCGGGCTGATTCACCGCCATGGGAACCAAAAGACAACAGAGGCGACGAGGCCTCGACCTATGGCCGAAGGCTGTTTTTCAAAAACGGGCAAGGTCCATTAGAAAGGATTGGCGACGAGCCAAACAATGCCCCACTGCGGAATTTATTCATTCGCTTGGAATTTGAGAAGCCAAAAACGTAAACAGACAGTCCGATACGAGGTCTTAAATAGAAAGTGCTATTTTAAGTCATACTGTGAGGCTTGGATCTGGAAAAAACTGTAACATAAACGCACACAAACGCACGCACACGCACCACACGCATGGCCGTGATATCTGGTTAAAGCTGAGTCAGATTTTAGCCCCCGGCAATTTTATTTGACAGAAATGTTCATGGATTTGTCCTACTTTATCGGCAAAAGTAGATTTTCTCAGGCAATTTTAGTTCTTTTATGACTATACGCGTGTGCTGAATTGCAAGTGGTGTGAATATAAGCGCCGATGGGCATTCAAACATCCAGTTTGCGACGTCTTTGCATCTGTATCTTCGTATCTTCACCAATGCCTGTATATTTCTAGTTTAACGTGCATCACGCCATTTTCACGGCCGAAGGCGGAGTAATGTTTGGCCGTAGGTCACAAATATACGGCCGCAGGCCGCCTAAATGAGTGGCCGAAGGCCCCGTATTGGTGCGCTCCGTTGGCACGCGTAACCTGGAAATACAAAAGACGCATGTTGGCCCCTAGGCTTACCAAATATGAGCCGATTCTGAGAAAACCTTGTGTTCATTGTATTTTTAAGGTTTCATCTACTTATGATACATCAATAAAGATGATTTGTAAACTATTTTTCAGGTAGTAATGAAGGTAAATCCTTCTGTGTCTGCTAGTTCCAAATGTTGTATTATCCCAAGCTCCTGCAGACTGGGGCACATGCCAGCTGCACATGAAGAAGGGTGCATTGGCCAACTTCCACGACATCAACTGGTTCACGGAATGGCCCCCAGTTGTGAAAACACTTTGATTTATCAAAGTGATCTCGACAAAATCTACGTGACAGAATTCGGCGTGAGTTATAGTGCGTTACCGAAAAAGAGACAAGCTCTATGTTGTTTTGGCCAAAAACTACACAGAGTGGTCCCGCCGCGATCGTCTCATTGTCGGCGCACTCCTCTTTTACAGTGCTATTTTTTCAGGGACTGCAGATATCGATGTAACTAGTGTAACTTTCAATAAGATATTACTCCAATTTAAACTTTTTATTTTTACACTTTGAAATTTCATGAACAACGAAGCGAGATATCAAAGATTGCGATAGTATTTATGTATTACAAAGATTTTTTATTTTTTTTCCATGTTAATGAAACCAAAAACCTCGAAAATTTTAAAAATCACACTTTGAATGACTTAGGGTAAAAATATTGTGACGCGACATTTGTCAATGGAGCACGGCTTTTAGCAATGGAGCGCGAAAGTCGCCCCAATAAAGATTAAAATTACTTTTTTGAAAACTTTTTTGGTTAGCCGCTTGTTTGGTTTATTTATTCTAAATTAGTGTATTGTATTTCTCCAAGGGTCCGCAGACCCCTAAATGAGCGAAGGCCGTGTGTAGGTACGACCACGTGTCGTTGCGGCCGTAGGCCGCCTAATAGAGTGGCCTAAGGCGGCGTTTCATTGCGGCCGCAGGCCCCCCTAATTGAGCTGGCGAAGGCCGCATATCTGTACGACCACGTGTCGTTGCGGCCTTAGGCCGCCTATATTAGCGGCCGAAGGCCTCGTGTTGCTAGGACCGCCGGTGGTGCACGCCGTAGGCTTAAACCCTTCTGGTTTCATAAAATAACCGAACGTGTTTTAGAGTATCACATGGGTTACTGATGATTCGGTCTATATGGTCCTCGACGACTTTTACAGATATGTTCCCGAGACGGGGGTGGAAATAACCTACAAATCAGGAGTGCTCACTATCAAAGCGCCTAAGGCAAAAATATACAGTGCAACTGGTCCCTGTGTATACAAAATTGTGGTTGGTTCCAATCGCCCATATTAATGCTAAAATATTTTCAGAAAAACTTTGAATGCACAACTGAGTTCTGAAGGTCAAAACTAGATACCTGTTTTTTGGGCAAATAAACGTTCTGTTCATAACTTTGACCTTTGCTTTTATTTGTATTTGTAACTGGAAGACACGTCTGGTATTAGAGGGAGTTCCCTGTCCCAAATATATTTCAAAGACTCGATTTACTTCATCGACGGGCGGCACAAAGTTAAAAACTATCCTACCCAGAGGCCTTGCATTGGTTTAGCAGCGACGCAAGAATCTCTCGCCGAGAGACGCAGACGACAAGAGCATCATGCAACCGCGGCTTTTATCTTTATAAACAACACACGTATACATACACGTACGCACACACGCACCCACCCACGCACGCACGCACGCACGCTCGCACGCACGCACGCACGCACGCACGCACGCACGCACGCACGCACGCACGCACGCACGCACACACGCACCCACGCACGGACGCACGCACGCACGCACGCACGCACGCACGCACGCACGCACGCACGCACGCACGCACGCACGCACTGATGTCGGCGACTTCCGTTTGGCTAACTGTAAGTAAGAGCCCTCGTCAATTTAATTTGTCGGAAATTTTCATGGCTATTGAAGGAGGAACTTCATCGCAAACTGTGGGAAACGGTTGGGAGGGCGCCATTAAAAACTATTTTTGAGCGTGTTTGTTTGTTGAGTTATGTTGATTAAAACAAAAAAGAGGTTTAGCTGGTTGTTTATTGCAAACAGTTCGCAGGCTGCAGCGGAAGTGATTGAGGTCGAGACTGTCCACGGACAGAGATCCTTGCCACAGTTTTTCGCTTAGAAGATTCAACGAAAGTGGTACTTTTTGATAGGGCTTGATATAAAGAACTGAAAAATACAGTTCCCGAGCGCTTAAGATGTCTTGTTTCCGAGATATGCGCGTTTTTCTGCGCGCCGGCGCGCGCGTCGCGGGGATTGGACAGCAGCCGCCGAAAATGAACATTGTACCCAAGTGGCGCAGCCGGTTAGAACCTCGCCTAGCAACCGGAAAGTCATGGTTCGGTTTTTCTGCGTTGCAAATTTGTTTACCTTCGTTTTTGCTCATTTTTATCTTGAATTACAGTTTTTAGGGTTTCGGACATTTATACTTAAGTAGTCCAAAGTTGGCCTCACCTTCTGAGACGCTTGGGAGGCAAGGCGATAACCTGATATACCACTGACGATTGTCGTTTTCGGCAGCCGCGGTCTTCTCCGCGCGGCGCGCCAGAGACTAAGACTGGCACGCAGAAAATAGCGCATTTCTCGAAAACTAGGCATCTTGAGGGCTTGTGAAATGTACCGTTGAGTTCTCCATAAAAAATCCTTTCGAATGGATTAACCCCTGTTTAAAATGTCTTCGGTACATTCTTTCAAAAACTGTGCCTGAGATCACTGTCCGTGGACAGTCTGGACCACAATAACTATCTCTGCAGCCTGCGCACTGTTTGCAATAAACAACCCGCTAACCCTCTTTTTTGGTTTTTATCAACATAAATCATTCAAACAAACACACTTAAACGTAGTATTTAAAGGCGCCCTCCCAACCATTTTCCACAGTTTGCGATGAAGTTCCTCCTCTGCCTCCTTCTCTCGGTGTCTGTTATGTCTCAAGCTCCCGCAGATTGGGAAACATGCACTATTGACATCCCAAAGGGGGCTATTTCAAACTTCCAAGGTTATGACTTTTTCACTGACTTGCCAAACCAAGAGTGCACCAACACTCTGTTTTATCGGTCGAACCCCGACACGTTCTACATGACAAAGGACGGGGTGAGAGGGAATTTTGCCATAAAGGAACTAATGTTTCAGAAAGTCATGTGGGAAGGCTATGGCGCTTACACTGAGCTCACCGATGGATATTACAAATATCTTCCCGAGACTGGTCTAGAATTCAGCTACAATGGAGGAGTATTTACACTCAAGGCGTCTGAGAAGAACCTCGACAACATGGCTTATGGTCCCTGCATGTACATAGTTGTGGTATGTTTCTTTTTGTTGGATTATTTGGACTGAGCCTTTTCAGAAAAACTTCGAATGCGTGAACGACTTTTAAAGAAGGCATAGTCACGGGCTTTGGTAGACTACATGCTTCACACGAATAAACGTTTTGCCTACTGTATTTATGTCGCGCGTGTGTGCATGTGTGTGTGTGTTTGTGTATTTGTGTATGTGTGTATGTGTATTTGCGTGTGTGCGCGTGTGCGTGTGTGCGCGTGTGCGTGTGTGCGCGTGTGCGTGTGTGCGCGTGTGCGTGTGTGCGTGTGTGCGTGTGTGCGTGTGTGCGTGTGTGCGTGTGTGCGTGTGTGCGTGTGTGCGTGTGTGCGTGTGTGCGTGTGTGCATGTGTGCGTGTGTGCGTGTGTGCGTGTGTGCGTGTGTGCGTGTGTGCATGTGTGCGTGTGTGAGTGTGAGTGTGAGTGTGAGTGTGAGTGTGAGTGTGAGTGTGAGTGTGAGTGTGAGTGTGAGTGTGAGTGTGAGTGTGAGTGTGAGTGTGAGTGTGAGTGTGCGCGTGTGTGTGCGTGTGTTGTGTGTATGTAGTTTTACCAAACTATAAGCAAAAATTTATTCACTGGAGAAATAGGTGTCTACGTCTGTGTTTCGGCCTTCAAGGTGTGACGCATTCGGGATTTTTCTGAAAACCAGTTGGAATTGATATGAATGATGGAAACAAACCCCAACTTGGTAAACACAGGGCCCACTACCACTGCCAATATTTGTCTTAGATGCTTTAATGGTTAAAACTCCTGCTTTGTTCCTAATTTCCAACCCGTATACGGAAATATATTTGTCATAGCCATCAACGAGCACATAGTGAGCATGCCGATATTCCACCAGACTTTCTGAAACTAGTAGTGTAAATGTGGCAGAAATCTTTCTCACCCTGTCCTTGGTCAAGTAGAAAGTGTGGATGCCTGTTCGAAAAAGCAATGTTTTATTACACTGTTGGTTCGGCAAGTAGTAGGGGAACCAGAGTATATCGTTGAAATTCGCAATGACACCCCTGGTTATGTGAATCTTACAAGTTCTCCAATCCATGCGCTTCAGACATAACTACCATCGGAAGGTGCAGACAAAGAAGGAGCTTCATCGTAGCTGGAAAATGGTTGGGAATTCATAATTACTGCCGAATCAGGCCGACACCATATTTCTCGTTGTTAGTTAGAGAAAACAAACAAAGAGAGAGAGAGAGAGAGAGAGAGAGAGAGGCAGAGAGGCAGAGATGTTGAAAAGTCGTTATTTGCAGGCCCGTCGGCACTTATATTCAGATCATTTAAAATTCAGTACACGTGTAAAACGCTGATAACAGAACCAAAATCGCCTGAGAAAATCAAGTCGATAAAATGTGCCAAATGCCGTAAAAAGTTTTGTCGACAAATTATATTGACCGGGGCTAAAAGCTGACTTAGGTCTGGCCAGACAGAAATTATTTGGTGAAAAAGCGGTATCTGCAACTTTGCTTTTTTACGCCTGCAGACGGCTTCTGCAAAAAAGCCGTTGTATGCAGATCTCTCTCTGCGCGTGTGCGTGTGTGCGCGTGTGCGTGTGTGCGCGTGTGCGTGTGTGCGCGTGTGCGTGTGTGCGCGTGTGCGTGTGTGCGCGTGTGCGTGTGTGCGCGTGTGCGTGTGTGCGCGTGTGCGTGTGTGCGCGTGTGCGTGTGTGCGCGTGTGCGTGTGTGCGCGTGTGCGTGTGTGCGCGTGTGCGTGTGTGCGCGTGTGCGTGTGTGCGCGTGTGCGTGTGTGCGCGTGTGCGTGTGTGCGCGTGTGCGTGTGTGCGCGTGTGCGTGTGTGCGCGTGTGCGTGTGTGCGCGTGTGCGTGTGTGCGCGTGTGCGTGTGTGCGCGTGTGCGTGTGTGCGCGTGTGCGCGTGTGCGCGTGTGCGTGTGTGCGCGTGTGCGTGTGTGCGCGTGTGCGTGTGTGCGCGTGTGCGTGTGTGCGCGTGTGCGCGTGTGCGTGTGTGCGTGTGTGCGCGTGTGCGTGTGTGCGCGTGTGCGTGTGTGCGCGTGTGCGTGTGTGCGCGTGTGCGTGTGTGCGCGTGTGCGTGTGTGCGCGTGTGCGTGTGTGCGCGTGTGCGTGTGTGCGCGTGTGCGTGTGTGCGCGTGTGCGTGTGTGCGCGTGTGCGTGTGTGCGCGTGTGCGTGTGTGCGCGTGTGCGTGTGTGCGCGTGTGCGTGTGTGCGCGTGTGCGTGTGTGCGTGTGTGCGCGTGTGCGTGTGTGCGCGTGTGCGCGTGTGCGCGTGTGCGCGTGTGCGTGTGTGCGCGTGTGCGTGTGTGCGCGTGTGCGTGTGTGCGCGTGTGCGTGTGTGCGTGTGTGCGTGTGTGCGTGTGTGCGTGTGTGCGTGTGTGCGTGTGTGCGTGTGTGCGTGTGTGCGTGTGTGCGTGTGTGCGTGTGTGCGTGTGTGCGTGTGTGCGTGTGTGCGTGTGTGCGTGTGTGCGTGTGTGCGTGTGTGCGTGTGTGCGTGTGTGCGTGTGTGCGTGTGTGCGTGTGTGCGTGTGTGCGTGTGTGCGTGTGTGCGTGTGTGCGTGTGTGCGTGTGTGCGTGTGTGCGTGTGTGCGTGTGTGCGTGTGTGCGTGTGTGCGTGTGTGCGTGTGTGCGTGTGTGCGTGTGTGCGTGTGTGCGTGTGTGCGTGTGTGCGTGTGTGCGTGTGTGCGTGTGTGCGTGTGTGCGTGTGGTGCTTCCAAGGTTATGACTTTTTCACGGACTTGCCGAACCATGAGTGTACCAACACTCTGTTTTATCGATCGAACCCCGACACGTTCTATATGACCCAGGACGGGGTAAGGGAGAAAAACATTAATTGTTTCAGAAAGTCATGTGGGAAGGCTATGGAGCTTATGTCCAGCTCACCGATGGCTATTACAAATATCTTTTCGAGACGGGCCTGGAATTCAGAGTTCTAACCATCAAGGCCTCTGAAGGAAATCTCGACAACATGGCTTATGGTCCCTGCATGTACACAGTTGTGGTGGGTTTCCATTTGTTTCATTATTTAGACTGAGCATTTTCAGCAGAATTTCGAATGCGTCAACGACTTCTAAAGAAGACCAAGCCACGGTTTCTGGTAGAATGCATGCTTCACACGAATAAACGTTTTGCCTTGTGTGCGTGACCAAACTCGGTGTGGTTCGCAACAGAATATCTGCGATGACCCAAATGTGTGATAATTGCACCATCGTGTCAAAATCATGTTCTATAACGTTTATTTACGTGAAACAGTTGTCTGCCAGAGACTGCGTCTGACCGACATCAAAATTTGACGCATTCCAAGTCTTTCTATAAATGATTCAAAATTAAAATGAAACGTTGAAACAAACCACGACTTTGTACAAGCAAGGGCCAGTACCACTGGCAATATTTGCCTTAGATGCTTTGATGGTGAGAATTCCTGCTTTGTAGCTAAATTCCAGCTCCGTCAAGGGAAAGTACTTGTAATACCCATCGGTAAGCTCAATGTGAGCAAAATAGCTTTCCCACATTACTTTCTAAAACAACTAATGTTTTATGGAGAATTCTTCCTCACCCCGTCCCTTGTCATGTAGATTGTGTCGGGGTCCGACCGATAAATTAGTGTATTTTCACAATCGTATCTCGGAAAATCGGTGATCCAGTTGTATTCATGGAAATTGGCAATGGCACCCTTGGGTACGTGAACCCTGCAAGTTTCCCAATCGGCTGGCGCTTGAGACATAACAGCCAGCGGAAAGAGCAGACACAGAAGGAGCTTCATCGTACCTAGAAAATGTTTGGGATTTCATTATTACTGGCGAAGCAGGTCTCATTGTCAGTTAGAAGCGAGCCGCAGACCGGGCTGGACAAAAACGAGGATACAGAGATACATACAAACAAAGAGGGAGAGATGTTAAAAAGTCGCTATTTCGCCTTCTGTCGGCCCTTATAATCAGGTCACTTAAAATTCAGTACACGTGTATATCGCTGCTAAGAGAACAAAAATCGCCTGAGAAAATCTACTGGAGTCGATAAAATGTGACAAAGGCCATGAATTTGTTTGTCGAAAAATTATATTGACCGGGGCTAAAAGCTGACCTAGCTTTCACAAAACGAGTGTGTGTGTGAGTGTGTGTGTGTGCGCGCATGTATGTATGTATGTATGTATGTATGTATGTATGTATGTATGTATGTGTGTACGTGTGAACGTGTGAACGGGAGAATGTGTGCACGTACGTACGTGTGTGTGGTCGTAAGTGGAGTTCACGCCGCGTAGCTGCGCAAATCTACGCAATTTCGAATAACTGAGCGGCCGAATGCCGGCTTCCTGTGCGACCGTAGTCCCCCGAACTTAGTAGCCGTGGGGCCTAGCCCTCACCGTTCCAGCAAAAACTATAAAGCCAACATTCATTTATGCGAAACAGATATCTACAAGACACTGTTCTTCAGCTTCAATAGTTGACGCATTCCAAGTTTTGCTGAAAATGACTCGCAATAAATTTCAACGTTGAAACAAACCACGTATTTGTACACACATGGGCCAATAGCGGTGCCCAATTTCGACGCCTCGATTGTGAGAATTCCAGCTTTGTAGTTGAACTCGAGCCCCCTTTCGGTAAGATATCTATAATAGCCGTCTCTGAGCTCAAAATGATTCCCATAGCTCTCCCAAATGACTCTCTAAAACAAATTAGGTGCTTTTATGATACTGATATAACCCACACCGGAATGCATCATGTAGAATGTGTCGGGGCCCGATCGGTAAATCAAAGTATTAGCACACTCGGTATCAGGGAGATCGGTGTACCAGGTGTGGCCTTTGAAATTGGAAACAAGGCCCTTTTGAAGATTAATCTGACATGTGAACCAGCCAGGATCGTCTTGGGACATTACAACCATCGGAAGGAGCATGCACAGAAGGAATTTCATTGCAAGGTGCAGAAATGTTGCAGATATGTTTGAACGACTTATATTCAGCTTATTT
>OZ059902.1:18876631-18899131 GCA_964057215.1 Oscheius myriophilus
AAATTTTTTCGGAACAGCAACAAAAACATTTTCTGAGACAACTTTTCAAGGGCTTTCCAATGGTGTGGGTCTCGGGGCTCCAAAAAATTCTTACCGGTATCCAGATTTTGCTCATTTTGGGAAACGGCGCCTGTCTGTGTCGTATTCAACGGATGATTTCTAACAAAGTTTTCACTCTCAGAATATTTAGGGCGGCTTTGGGGCTCAATGTGACTCCAAACTTTCTCATTTTGTGTCATGAGGAGGCTGAAGCCAAAGGAAACAAGCAGTTCTGCAACCTCCATCATCTTAATAAGGCCAAAAGTCAAAAGTGGGCTACGTTGAAGCCCTCGATGCTCCGCAAACTGTCTCTTTC
This sequence comes from Oscheius myriophilus, assembly GCA_964057215.1. NCBI lineage: Eukaryota > Metazoa > Nematoda > Chromadorea > Rhabditida > Rhabditidae > Oscheius > Oscheius myriophilus. The sequence goes on from OZ059902.1 coordinate 18,876,987, forward strand.
CCTTCCAGACGTTCCTAAGACTGTCTCCGTCTTGTTTAAGGACCTATTGACTAATGATGTTCCTTGAATCTCGAGAAATTGTCGGTTTTTTGAGGGTGGAAATATACTTTTCTCCCACCTCAATTTTGCATTTTTCGATAAAGTTAGCGTAAAATTTGAATATGCAAATGTGAAGATCTTGTTCGTTGCAGAAAAGGGTATTCGACCATGACAAAAACGATGGTGCATAGGGTTCACCAAGATTCTAAACGAGTTTCATAATAATCCAAGTTTTGAAGTGGAACTATACTTTTTTCCCGCACTGTATAAGTGCTGTGAATTTTCCATATGTGGAGCTATTAAAATGTAAAGAAAACTCTGAATTTTTTTTCTATTATTCGAGCGAGAGAGAGAGAGAGACGGAAAGTCTCATTTGAAATGTCCAGGCAGTCCTTTGAATTTCTATAGAAATCCAGTGGACCCAGTCCTTTAAAGAAAGTACCGTCGTTTTCCTTATTTCCCTCCCTGTGTCACACCGCTCCAAAAAAGAATCCCCGCTCGTCCTCCCCTATTAGCATAACTACCCGCGCTGTGCCTTTATGTCGTGGCAGCTGGTCAGTATAAGCGTGGCAGGACCTAATGAACAATTCCCCAGCCGCCCTGCGAGAATTCGCCGTTGGCCCCGGTTTCATTAGCAATTTTCGCATCGATTCCATCCGAGGAATTAAAATGGAAATGGCCGGGGAAGCCCCCGCGGGATGGTCTGTCGACTATTGGCCGGCCATTTTTAGGACTGCAAAAAGCGAACGAGTCGCTTCGTTGCAGACGGACGGACGAGACCCGAAGGACTGCAAAAAAGAGAAAAAAGGAGAAGCGCTCTCACATGTTCATTAAATCGACATACGTCTGCTGCTGCATTAGTATACATGTCGAGCCAAATCTCAAGCAATGGTATAATCACAAACGCACGGAGAGCCCCTTGAGAGGGGAAACCGCGGAATGCGCAAATTCTGACAACGTAGAACAATATAGTAAAACCTATGAAGGTCTTTGGTGCGCTTAAGCGCCGGGGAAAATATGGGGATCGAAACGATACAACAACAGAGATAGGGAGAGAGAGAGGGGGCTGGGAACCCATCGATGCGCGGAGAAATTAGTGAAGTTTAACTGAGAAGACTGCAAGATGAGAAGCTCGAACGAGTGGAGATGCACGCGAACCTGGAAAAGGGAGGATTAGTAAAGAGTAAATAACTTTTTAAAAAATATTTCGGATATATCAATTGGTGGAAATACGCAAAATATCGTTAAGAAAATGTTAAGCACGGCACGATTCCAAAAGACGTTTTTTGTTTGACGCAATTACGGTAAAACTAGTTAGGAATTGTACGTGATACCGGTTAAAGGACTGTTTGGAAAACTGCCAAATTCGCAATCAAAACTTGCCTAGTCCAGGACATAAGGATGACAGACAAATTTTGGCACGTATTGTATGCAACGGGTCGCGCAGCGAGCCTCATGAAGCCCTACAGTATAACCGTCCTTTAATCGTTCAACTTTCAGCTTTCGCGCATATTTGAATTACCGTCGTGTTTGGACTTTAATGAACATAATTGATAAAAAAATTCATGGGCAGGGCCGAAATAATTGGTGGTTCAAAAAACTGCATTTGCTCCGACTCAGGCTGAATTTGAAGAAATTCCAACTAAAAATTCACTTTATGAGAAATGTACAGAAAAACTGCGCGAATCCTTGAGTGGTGACTCATTTCCATGGTTGTTCAATCACACGGAATGACCTCTACAACCTTGGAATGGAGCCAATAAGGTCATTCGGACATTCTTGTGTTTACCGTCTGTGTAACGGAGAAAATTCTCATAAAAAAGGGCAACAGTTTTTGGTTCAAATAGGTACAAGATCAATTTTAGACAGTTCTGTCAAGGTTTCATTGCAATTCCTTTAGCGCTTTCGGTTTTTGAGCCTTTCTGCCACGAACAGGACAGGCGATTGAAAAACGAGGATTACTGTACTGCATCACTTTTTCCTTTTGTGTGCCAGCTGTTTACGAGGAGCAATCTCCGCCATTTGGCACAATAACAACCTCTCCGAAAAGAAAGATTCGATCAGCGCCCGGCCACTTTTTCCCTCGCGCACCTGGTCCTACTTCCGACACCCTCCACTGGGTTGGATGGTGGTGGTGGGGCGCTCGTATTAAGCCCTCGCGATAACATCTGGCCATATGGGCGGCGGGCGGTGCGAGGTCGCGGCTCAATCTGACCGCGAGTACACCACCACCCAACAGAGATCGCGTAAACGATAAACACGCGACAGATTGAGACAATGGCGAGCTTGGAGCGCGCCGGAAGGGTAAACACAGATGATGATCGATGGCCGAAGAGGAAGAGACTCACGTGCAATAATTATGTGTGTGGAGATGAGAAACAGTAACAAGGAGCGGCCTAGTTGGCGGCAACGGCGGCGGGCGCCGTGTCAGCAGCGGCGTCGACCTGGAGAAAAAGGGGTGTCTGGCGGACAGACGCAGGGATTAATACCTTCTGGCAGACCTCCTCGACCTGCTCTCCCTCGGCGGCCGTGGGCTCGGCAGGGGCGGCCTCCTCAGCGTCGGCAGGCTTGTCCTCGGCCTTCTCCTCGGTGGCGGGCCTTCGGGAGCGCTAAAAAGGGAGGGAATTAGCCAAATTCAAAGGGAGAAACTGACCCTGAAGAAAGAGAGGATCTGATCGATGATGTTGGTGCGGACGACGGCACTGGCGGCGGCCACGATGGCGTCAACGTCGAAGCCCTCCTGGGCGAACTTCTCCTGAGCCTTGTAGCCGAGGTTCCACAGCGTGTCGAACACGGCGGCGTAGCCGTTCTTTCCCTTCTCCAAAAGGTCAGCAGAGGTCATGGCCTGAAAAAATACAGTAATTTACATATTTTAAAGGACTATTTTACACACGCCATCCCCAATTTTAAAACTACATTACTTTCAAGATTTTAAAAGCCTTCCCCCTCAAAGGCGGCAGCACTTTTCAAGGCCGAAAGTCGATTTCTTTCCATCAAGGGATCCCTGAATTACGAGCGAAAAAAGAAATTACCAGCCGAATGAGAGCGCTAATCACGTTACCGCGTTCGCCATGCATACGGCTGTACCCGGGAGAATGGCAAGCATTAATAAATAAACGGACATCGAACGGGCTGCGCGGGATTTGAGGATGGACAATTGGACATGCAAATGAGGCTAAAAATGGAGGGAGAAGTGGATTCTGGAGCGTTTTCAAACACAAACTTCCAAAAGTTTCAGTTTCGAAAACATCCCTTGGGAGCCAAATGAACGGGGTTTCAAAAGTGAGGGGGGTTAGCCCAATATTTCATAGAAAATTGAGGGTTAACCTTTTGTCTTCATAAAAATTGAGGGGGGTATTCTGTTTCTCAGCCAAAAAGTGAGGGGGGTAATCCAGCTTTTTTTTGTCAAAAGGTGAAGGGGTCCCTCCATGACCGGCCTCTCCCAAGGTATGTTCGAAAATCATTGGCTCAGCTTAAGAAACCCTCTCAACGCCTACATTTTTCGTTTGCCATTATCATACTTGGCTGCAGAATATGGAAATTAGTTCTATTGACGCGTTTATCACAAAAATGCACACCTCTTCATCATTTTCCGTGCATTTTGCAATGTATAATCTTAAGAGGAACTTTTGAAGCACAATAGCTGCAATTATAGACAATCTACGGATTCTTCTGCCGATTTGGCTGCGTATACGGCCTGAGTATCATATACTACATGCCTTCTTTACTCAAGGAAATACATCAGAACATTGGCACTATAGGACGAAAATAGTTTTGGTACCGACTATGAAAATTAAAGAATTGAAAGTGTGGTTAAAGAAAGGTTCCACTACTGTTAAATGACTAGAAGCTCGTTTAAAATTACTAAAAATTTGATTCTTGACTTGTTTAATTCGCCCTCGCACCCCCTTATCGTGTCAGAAAAACGCGTCGATGCGTGTGCGAACGCCTCGGCGATTTTCGGATTAACAATAGGAAATGGAACGCAAATGAGCCCCCATCGCTCGCATCCTCATTATCTCATCCGGGCGGTGTGGTCTTTGTGATGGATGGCGGCTGCCGCGGCGACCACCCATTTGTGTGTCTGTGGAGGACACACATTCTCATTGCTCCGACGAAAATGGGAAAATGGTGGTGGGAACCCCATTCTCACGCCAACACTCCAAGGCCGCGAGCTTTTTTGGAAGAAAAAATCACCTTGCCCTCCTCGGCGCCCAGGGTCTCCTGCGCCCACTTGGCGAAAGCTTCCACGTTCTTGGTCTGAGCCTCCTTCTGCTTGGCAGCGTCGGCTCCCTCCTCCAGCACGGCGGGCTCGATGGCTCCAGGCTGGAGCTTGTTGGCGAGCTTGGTGAGCAGGTCTCCGTCACGGAGGAAGGCGAGGAACTGGTTGCGGGTGACCTGACCGTCCTTGCCGGGCAGCGCCTGACGGGCCGACTCGTCCTCGACGGCGGCCTTCTGAGCCCACTCGAGTACGCTGTGGTTGACCTGAAACGATGAACTTTAGTCTTCATCCCTCTCAATGACGAAACAACGCTGCTTAGCAACATCACCCGAGTCCAAAGCTGCAAAAAAAAGAAACTCGCCTTGTGCACGGCGGCGGGGATCTGCTGGGCGATCCAGGCGACCACGTCGGCACGGGGGTCGGCGGGGGCTTCAAGCTCCTTGGGAGCTTCGGCCTGGTCGCGGTTCTTGCCCCACTTCAGGGTAAGGCGCTTCTTCAGACGGCTGGGCTTCTTCTCCTCGGTCTTCTCTTCGGGCTTGGCCTCGCCATCGGCGGCAGGCACCGGCTCCTCGACGGCGGTCACCTCTTCGGTGGCAGCGGCGGCGGCAGGGGCAGCCTGAAATGAGAAAATTAGGAAAACACATTATTATTTTAAAGGACTGATGCCTCAATGGCCTGGTCGTGAATTAATTCAATTTTAAAGGACTAAAATGCACAATTTCGAATGTTTGACAACATGAGAACACAGTAGGTTTGAAGTACAATAAGACCGTTGGTTTTCCTAAATGACTGAAGCACAGCGGGTCCTACCACGCCAGAACGACTCAATAATTCAGAGTTCTATATGAAAGCTTAAAAGTGGAGTTTTTGAGCACGTTTTAACCGTAGTTTTATGTTTAAAGGGCCGAGGCACAAGGAGTCTTGTCACGGCAAAAATCATGACGCAATTTGGAATACAACACTCTCAGAATACCATAACGATAATCGTGGTGAGGCCGAATTACTAACCTCGGCCTTGGGCTCCTCGGCGGGAGGATCGGAGCTGGGAAGGGCAGGAGCGGTGGTCTCCTCAACGGTGGCGGTCTGCTGCTTCTCGTCAGACATATTGGATTAGTTCTGCGCTGAAATAGACACCGATAATGAGGTATTGAAGCCACAAGACTGGAGAAAATTAAAGAACCACACACAAGGATGACACAATGAATAGCATGAGTCAGGCGGGAAGATAAGGAAGACAAAAGAGACAAAACAAGCGCCGGAGCAAACAGGCGCATATTTGGAGAGTGGGTAAACAGGTATGCGTATGTGTGGCGAGAGATAATGCCGTGATCGAGAGTCAATTAAAGGGGCTTAAGGTATAAGGAGTGGAAGTGATAAAATAAGGCCTTATGTATGGAAAATTAGCAGAAAATACGGCTTATGGAAGCAAAAATAGGGCTTATGTAAGAAAAAATGCGTAAAATACCGATGCGCCGGGTGAAAGGGAGTGAAAATGAGCGACCAACGGAACGGAAAAACGAGGCGTCCCCGCCAAAAAGCGGCGTTCGAATTGGCGCCAAAGCCGTGACAATCCGTGCGAGACCTTATAATCACACGGAGTGCCTAATTGAGGTCACCTGTCCCCGGCGTTGATGCGGACCATTGTAAACACTGACGGACCTCGCTTGCCGGAGAGCGCGCGACAAACAACCGGGCCGGCGTAAGCCACAAATATCCGAGGTAATGAGCTGGAGGAGGAAGGATTGTTGACCATCAGATAAAGAAGGGAACGCTGTTTTCTCTGTGCGAGAGCGGTTTAATTAAAAAGCCAGGAAAGCACAATCATGAGCAGGAAAATATTTACGGAATGGAGGTCTCCGGAGAATTCTCCCCGAACGGAATTGGATATAGGTGTTCGGGAGCGGTGTTTACAGGACGCGATCTCTCAATTTCGCGCGAATTTCAAGTGATAACGAGCGAAATGGACACAAAAGTCAGAAAGCCGGGAGAATCCGCGGATTGTGCAAATTTGGCACTCCTGGCAAATTACTGGTATTAAAACATGGGTCCTTAACTGAATTAACTCACTTTGAAACACGATAAAGTAACCAAAACAGTCGAAAATAAAAGAAATTTAAATGTTTTGTCAGCTCTGGCATTTTGCCAAAAATAAAAAACCAAACAAGATATCTTAACACGATTAGGCCGTCCTTTAAAGTTGGCTAATCGCCAAGCCATAATTTCGCTGTTGTACATTGAAGGTCTCGTAACGATCCGCTAGTCCTTTAAAATGTTGGCTTGAAATTTTCGAAATTGTTGGGATGCTTCTCGCTTTTAAATTTTCCGACACGCTGTAAAAATCGCCAATTTTTGTGTAAAATCGATTTCACGTAATTCAGATATAGTTTAAATCAAGGTGAGACCCGAAAGTTCCAGAAATTTTGCGTTAAGTTCGTCAATTTTTCCAAAATTCCGGACGAAATTCGCACTATTTGTAGTCAAGTGTTAGAATTTCGCATTCTTTCTGTGGAACGCATCAATTTATGCCTTGCGAAACGCGGAATCCAATGCAGATGTCGAAATCCAGCTGTCTAAATGGGATTCTCCCGAAGCCATTGTGACTCGTCGCACCGGATCAGTGTGAGTCTTTCTGTTTTGACAGGTGTACGGTTATGAAATGTCCTGTTTTCCTGGTGAATCAACGACGATTCACCCACCAGGTGGTGACCAAAACACGTCCAAATCATCAGCGTGAGTATTATTGTCGTCATTCGGTCTATTTTTACCAAAAATGATGGGAATGTTGTTGTTTCACTTTCTGTTGTGGCGTATTTCTATGAAATTGTACCAATTTCTATTCGAAATCGCCGATTTCCGGCGAGAAATAAACGAGATTGTGATGCAAATGTGATACGATTTGGGGGTCAGTAACCGAGTTATTTCTCAATTTGTAGGGTACGCGCGTTGTTTCCCGCTGCTATACATTGAAAAGGAACATGTAAACTTTGATTTTAAGCCAAAATAGTAAACAAAAATAGAACAGAACACAAATAAATGTGGAAAATTGGGGGATCTGTGAATCTGAATTGGCACTTGACCAAGTTTCGAAACAGAGTTATTCCAAAAGCTGTTTCTCACAAAAGAACGTTCCAAAAAATAAGAATAAGCTGGCTTGCGCCAAGATTCAAATAAAAGCGATTTCAAAGAAGTGCAGTAAAGCCAACACAAAAGTGGATCAAAGCCAAAATCCCAATGAATGAAAGCCAGTTCAAAAATGGGGTCCATTAACCTAAAGCGACCTGCGCATCTTACCTGGCTAGAAGCCAAAATTTAGAAAACCATTTCAATCGAAATAAACAGATAATAGCTAATGACAAGGGATAAAAGTCATCATTTCAAATGAAAGCAATTTCAAATGAAGACAGAACAAAATGGAATACTGTTTACCTGGCTAAAAGCCAAGATTGAAAAAAAAGAATGTAAGTCGAAACCTGCACACCTAACTCAGGCTTCCTCCAGACCGAATGCTTAGATTACGTCGTAATTGAGGATTTGCAGACGTGTGTCCACCGGAGATCTCCGTAGCGGAAGGGCAAAGACTAAGCAAGACGGAAAGGCGATTTGGCCTCCAAACCCTAGCCGAGTGTGGGATAAGGGCCGCACATAATCTGTGGCAGGAGGTATAGCGAGGGAGACCGGCGGTCATTGCGGTCAATAACGCCGCCGACCTCCATAGAGCCTCTACCATCTGGGGTCACGATCTGGGAGTAAGAGAGAGGGTGTAACGGGGAGACGCAGAGCGAGGGTGGATGGGCAGAGCGACCGGCACGGCACAATGCGGGCCCCGCGGTAGCTGGACACGCCCACGACTCCGCCCACCGATGCACCGGGGGCAAAAGGAACGTTGCGAAACGCGAAGGGCAAGGATTCATAAAGGACTGGGGACATGAATAGACCTTTAATTATGGGTTGCAGTAACTAGCTTTTTGACACAAACCTTTAATTTCACTGCTTTGTCGGCTAAGGCATGGTCTATAAATCTGGTGGAATTGTCGCCACCGGGGTGAAAGGAACTCTGCGAAGGGCTCGGGGTTTTTATAGGACTGGGGACCCTAGACCTTTAATTGTGGGCTACAGTACCCTGTTCTCTTCACTCAGTCTTTTAATGCTGCAGCACAAGTAGTTAAAACATTGTTTGTAGCCCTGCTAATGTTTGCACAGGCAGATCCGTCCGTTTAAGTACTGGGAACATGAATAGACCTAAATATAAATACACGATACAGTAGCCTTGTACGGTCGTAGTTCATTCCTTTAAATTCGTTATGTTATCTGGCGACACATTGCTTTTAGCCAAACTTTTGGAATTCTAGAATGTTTGTAACAGTCGGATCCAGTCATTCATTGTTCTCACGAGCGATTTGAAAAAATCTTCGGCCCGGCCCGCTTCAGCCCGTCCAAGCATGGCAAAATTTGGGGCCGGCCCGGGCCAGGCCGGGCCGAGAAAAATTTTGAAGCGGGCCGGCCCGAAAATTTTTTTTTTGTTTTCTTTGATTTTTACATTGAAAAAAGGCATAAATTTTCGGTTGAGTCGGGCCGGGCCGGGAAAAAATTTGGAGCGGGCCGGCCCGGGCCGGCCCGTTGCCATGCTTGAGCCCGTCTACTCGGCCCACCTAGTAAAACTGTCACCCACACGAAGGTTCGATCCCGGTCGGGGCACTTAATTTTTGCTAACTTAGAATTGGTTCACATATGTAACAGAAGTATTGTAAAAACGTTTGTGCGGTGTTGAAACGCTGGCCCGTTTCCGCCAGCGGGGCGGCCGCGGCTCTTCACTTGAGAACTATGCACTCATTTAAGGATTGTGGTTAATGATAGTCCTCTAAATTACGGCTACAGTACCCTGGTCACAGTCCTTTAAACTCCGTATGCAATTTCCTGCCGCGCTGCAAACGTTGCTGAATCGCCTATTTCCGACTATTAAAGGACTGTGGATGGAATAGTCTTTAAATAAGTTATGTCTGGTAGCTCAATACATTGTCCAGTCCTTTAAATGAAGGCTTAAATTGTACAATTTTTGCTACAGGCTAAATTATGGTACCTTCTACTCTGAAATATGGTTTTAATTGCTAAGCGTGGATCAGCCCTTTAATGGAACTTAATTGGACTACAGTAACCGGGATGACCCCTCTAATGGAGCTTATACAATCGAAAACGTAGCTGTCTTGGCAATGTGAAAATCTTGCAAGCCTTCGCAATGTGAAAATCACGTCTATCTGAACTTTAAAACAATAAAGCTTTAAAATCGCTTTTTCAGAAGGCTCGATCGATGGGTGATTTATCTTGTAATAGGCCGCAAAGCATGTTAAAAAAAAACCAAAATTTTTCAAAAAGTCGGCCCTTCAAAGCGATGTTCTGGTGCGTGTCTCGCGACAAATGACGCGTTAATCTGCGCGCGATTATTAGAGGCGAGGAAGGATGTGTGCTGATTACGGTATGATACACCCCAACCGGTCGCTCCGTGGCAGGGGGTGCACTATACGAGGTGTCAATCACTTCATCCGACGCCCGGTAAAGTGGGCGCGCTAGGTTTCCAAATGGAAATGCAACATTTGGGCGCGAGAGAGAAAGGGTAGGTAATCACACATAGCTGCCAGGGGAAAGCACACCGGAGGGACAACCAAAGTTCAAAGGCTGGGGAGAAATGCATGCCGGACATCGGGGAAAGGGGACACAAACAACGATGGTGACTGGAATGGGGGTTCTTGTCGAAAACAAGGAGGGTTTCAGTGTTTGCAACGAAATTGGAAGGAAAAGAGGGAATTAAAGAGAGGGTTTGCGTTTGAACGAGGACAACGAACAGTAGTGTGTCTCTTTGTCTGGGATGTCTCTGCTCGGTGTCTCTTCTCTTTCTAGGCGTTCCAATATATCCCTATCGATGCGTTATCTTCTTTTGATTGTATATCACCACAATAACCATTTCTCTCTCTCTCTCTCTCTCTCTCTCTCTCTCTCTCTTCCTCTGGTCCAGGATCTCTCACTTTGCCTCATTCTTCCAATTTCTAAATGTCTCGTATTCTTCCCTGTTGTCACACCATCTGCCGTCTCTATCACTCTATCATCGTGCTCTCTCTCTCTCTCTCTCTCTCTCTCTCTCTCTCTCTCTTCCCGTCTCTCTAATTGACTAAGGCTATTCCACTTAGCCTTATTCTTACAATGTATCTCTCTATGTACCTCATTGTCTCGGCTTCTTCTTTCGTCTCATTGTCTCTCTCACTCGCTCGCTCACTATCTCTCTCTCTCTCTCTCTCTCTCTCTCTCTCTCTCTCTCCCTCTCCCTCTCTGTGTGTCGCTCTGCCTCTTCTATATTCCCGTATTTCTGCCTTTCTTTCTCTATACCTATTCATATTCTCTTCAGTGTTCCCTCTCTCTCTCCTTTACCCACTGTCACATCACACATTCTCTCTCTCTACCTCTCAAAATCACTCCCAATCAAGGATCTTGTCTCAAAAACACTTCACTCTCCCTGACCGCCGTTGCTCACAAAGCCCCTTTTCTGCCGCAAACAGGTGTCAGTTACCAGTCGGCCCCCAGCGACCGGTAAAGTGCTCTCTCACACACCTCCACTCGCGCCCCCATAATTTCAAACACGACTTTGATTCCAAAAAACCGGCGCCGATTCTCGATGATTCTCGTGATTCCGACCGATCCGGGGAATGCAAATGAGCACATGTCTTCTTCACACATTGATTTTCAAATCTTATCATGAGACATTCGGAAGAATGCCGAGAATCATCCGAAGAATGGGAGGGCATGCCACAGGGAGCGGTGTCCTGTGATTCCGTGACCTAGGGTGGGCGTGCGTGCGTTTAGGGCGATGCCGGCGGCTTAATTTGTGATGATGAAGGAGGGCAGAGGGGAAACAATGGCGGGGATTGTCCTCGGAGGGGAGGAGACCAGCCAATTAACTTATTCCCGCGAACGAACGGCTGCGGGAGAACGTATTGGGGGCTATTTTGGGAACAGAGGAGACAGAGAGGCGACAAAAGATGCAGAGTTTATAGACAGAGACGTGAAATAGAGGCAAAGAGATGCAGAGAAGAGACTCAGATAGGTGAAAGAGGGAGGGAGATAGGGGCGAACAAGAGGCAGAGAGATACTCTCCAATGAAACCGGAGTTGATTGACAAACTTTGCCCTCTGCGGGGGTTATTCATGGTCTATTGACTGGACGGAGAGAGGAACGCCTGAAGGCGGGGGAGTAGACAGAACGGTGTCAAAGCAATCCCTGAGGAGTTGAGGGGACAGAGATAAAGGGACCTAAGAGGAAAAAAGAGGCAGAGTTGAAGAGAGGGGAGACGAAAGTGAGGCAGACTGGAAATCAGAGACTTTAGGGGGTTGACGCTGAGTCGACTGAGGTAGATCTCAAGTGAAGTGAGACGTTATAGAGATTACACACACTCAGTCACTCAGTCACTCACACTCACTCACTCACTCACTCACTCACTCACTCACTCACTCACTCACTCACTCATTCACTGACTCACTGACTCACTCACTCACTCACTCACTCACTCACTCACTCACTCACTCACTCACTCACTCATTCATTCACTCACTCACTCACTCACTCACTCACTTTTTCACTCACTCATTCACTTACTCACTTATGAGAGGTAGTCAAAGAGATAAGAGAGAGAAAGTGGAAGAGAGATACAGACAGACAGAATTGCGGCATCTCTAATGTGTCAGAGACGCAGAGTAATGACCAGACGGGCAAAAAAGAAAACGAAAAACCCCTCTCTTGCACGAGTCAATCCCCATAATCCTCCCATTGAGAACGTCTCCTCATGCTGAATGCATGTTGCCAATCAGGGAAATGCCCATGAAATGGAAACACCTTCTATTTTTGAATCAAAGAAATGAGTTTTTAGTGTTTTTGCCTTCCGAAATCTCCCGTTTCCAGAAACCGACGGTTCCTTTTAAGGAAGCCGCGACAGATGGAGGGGTCTTATCGCCCTCAGCTATCTTTTTGTGCGGACGGGAGGCCGAAATTCAAGGGAGGCTGACTAATAGGCATCGAGCGCCGTCTGGAATAGCAATTGTGCATTCATTGCTCTTTTTACGTCCTCCGGCATCCACATCATGCAACCGGGAGACAAACAGTTGCGTTTTGGAGCGAAAGAGACATGGATTTGTCTCGGAAAGAGGCAGAGATGTGGAGGAGAGAACAGAGAGAGAGAGAGAGAGAGAGACATAAAGAGAGATAGAGAGAGAAACAGAAAGAGCGACAGAGATACACACACAGACAGAGAGAGAGAGATAGAGAGAGAGATAAACACTGTGTGTGTAAGTGAGTGAGTGAGGGAGGGAGCGAGGGAGTGAGTGAGGGATTGATTGATTGAGTTAGAGTGCTAGAGATAGAGAGAGAATGATAGAGAGAGAGAGAGGTCATACACCAAAAGAGATGCGCTTTTGTTTGTGCCACGTTGCCCTTTCGTTTTCGCTCTTCTCTGTTCCAAGCGACTCCGCCAGAAATGAGTTCTTCTAAATTACTCTCTCCTCTTGTTTTCTCTCTTTTCAAACCACCGAAACCTCGCTTTCAATCGGGCGGGGTCATTCGGTTTCGGGGTGGGAGATTCGGACACGGTTAAGGGTCGGCCGAGGGCGCCATTCGACACGTGTCCTTCATTTGACTCGAGGTAGTGAAAAAAAACCCACGCAGCGGACTTAGATTACGCCACGAGTGAGGCGTAACGGATCGGGGTGAGGGACTGATCTCTCTCTCTCTCTCTCTCTCTCTCTCTCTCTCTCTCGTCTCTCAGTCTCATCTCTCATTCCGACGAATGGCTTTCCTTCTCGCAGACCGGAAGCCGTGTCCGCCGGTGCCTTGGCCTTTCCTCCCACCACACCACAGCCACAACATTGCTCTTTCCCGCTTGACTCAGCTCCGATCGCTACCGAGATAGTCGGCGTCCGAGCGGCGCTGACCGGTGACTCATCGGCGCCTTGGCCACAGGCCGGGCTGCGCCTTCGCCCCGCCGCCGGTCAGGGGTCGAGTTGCGATGTTGCGAGAAAGAGGGGAATGTGTTTGTATGTGAGGCGGCGGGTAGTAGGAAGGACTGCCTGTTTGTCCTGAACGCGCTCGAATTGCAAAATGAGGAGGTGCTTGGCATACAAAGCGGGTGTTCCCCAAAGTTGAGGGGACATTGAGAAAATGGAGGCAAGTGAGGCAGAGACAGAGACAGAGACAGAGACAGAGACAGAGACAGAGACAGAGACAGAGACAGAGACAGAGACAGAGACAGAGACAGAGACAGAGACAGAGACAGAGACAGAGACAGAGACAGAGACAGAGACAGAGACAGAGACAGAGACAGAGACAGAGACAGAGACAGAGACAGAGACAGAGACAGAGACAGAGACAGAGACAGAGACAGAGACAGAGACAGAGACAGAGACAGAGACAGAGACAGAGACAGAGACAGAGACAGAGACAGAGACAGAGACAGAGACAGAGACAGAGACAGAGACAGAGACAGAGACAGAGACAGAGACAGAGACAGAGACAGAGACAGAGACAATGCTGTGACTTAAACTGGGAAAACGCGATACAAACAGAAAAAAGAAATTGAAAACCGCTTTTCACAAAAGGTCAGATGCGCGTATTTACGAGGCAGCTGCGCTTGCTCCGGTTTACGCAGCTGTTGCCTTGCCGGAACGCTTTGTGTAGCGCTTTGTAGAGACGAAATCCGTCAAACAATTGCCGATTTCGGAGCGAAGCGAGGAAAAATTGATGGCGGTGGACAGCTGCCTAGAACGGTGAGCCGTCGGAAACAGGGACTAAAAGAGGAGACAGGTTATGGTATTTCTGGAGCCTCAAAAGAGAAACGATTTGTCACATAACGTCGAAAAGGTAAAATGAAACGAATTTCTCATTTTCATACCATGAAAGCGGGTAATGCGTTGTAGTCAGTCGCATTACAGCTTTGTATCATTAGGCTTTCTAGCAAGTTCGAAAAATAAATAAAGAAAGCTTTATGCTGACTCTGCGATTAAAGAAAAACTCTGTGCCCTTCTAATTACGTGTACTGTCTCGCGACCCGCAGTTGACCCCTCTTATGATCTACACCTTTCGTTGCGGGACCTTGTATCGTCAGACCCTGTACTCTTTTACTGCCACGTTGTGAACTGTAAAATTCAGCCGAAAACATTGCCAGTGTGAATTCATTCCACATGTGAATCAGTGATTGTGGATGAATTGCGGTTCAACCGGAACCTTTCTGGTTTGGCGCACTGCCTTCGAAATGGATGGCGACAGGTGCGGAGTGACAGTGAGATATTGAGGCAGAGAGAGAAATGAGCCAAAAACGCAGTGCCGAATTTCTCTTATTTTCGGACGTGATTGAGAATGGTGGGGAGAGTTATTGGTGTCTGTGTTATGCATTTTTAGAAAGAGAAAGATGGGAAGCAATGGCGCATTCACTCACACTCACACTCACACTCACACTCACACTCACATACTCACACACTCACACACTCACACACTCACACACTCACACACTCACACACTCACACACTCACACACTCACACACTCACACACTCTCACACTCACACACTCACACACTCACACACTCACACACTCACACACTCACACACTCACACACTCACACACTCACACACTCACACACACTCTCTTTTTCCATCGCTTGCAGGCGCCTTTCACATGCCCCAATCGCCTATACACCACTCATCGATAACCACTTTCCCACGCGTCTTTCAGCTGATTCACTGTTTCTATTATCGGCCGGGGTTCACACCGACTGCCCCTGAATTTTCTTCTCGTCCGTCGATTACTCACCGGCCTGGCGATTCACCGGGCCGCTGACTCAGCCACCCGGTGATGTTGTTAAACGGCAGCAAACAACTGTCTTTCGCTCGAGCGCAAATCGGGGGATCGTCGGACTAGAATTAAAGAAATAGAGGTAAAGTGGGCAGGAAACGGGAAGTGACGAAAGCTTCGGTAAGGTAGCTAAGGAAAGTTAACGAAGTGAAAGGGAAGGTAACGTAGGGTAAGATACCTTTTGGTAAGTTAAGGCTACTTCGGTTGAGGAAGGTATATTATGGTAAGGAATGCAATTTTGGGTAAAGTTAGCCAACGTAGTGCTGTAAGGAAACTTTAAAGGTTAATACAATTTAGTTTTCGGTAAGGAAACTTTAAAACGTTTTACAAGGTAACAGGCATCTTTTAGGGCAATTAAATTTATTAATGATAACTTTTGATCACTTAGGACCAGGTAAGGTAGCTAATGGAAAGTTAAGATAACTTTGGATTTTGTAGCGTTACTTGGGTTTAAGGGAGGGGATGACCGCTTAGGGTGATTCTGTGCCCTCTCTAATTACAGTGCTATCTCGGGGACATGGTGACCTACTTTTTTCAGCCGAGAAAGCATAGTTATTTGAGAAGGCGCAGAAACTACCTACAGCCCGTTGAGTTCTCAGGAAATGTAGTCTTTAAGGTTAGGCAACATAGGGTAAGGTACCTTATGTTAAGCTAAAGTGGCTTAGGATAAGGTACCTTATGGTAATTTTTCAGGTAAGTCACCTTAAGGCAGAAGGCTAAGGTGAGGTAACTTCCAGTTAACGTAAGGTAATTGGGTTATGGTTAACAAAAAAAAGTTACTTGGCGAACTAAATTAAGTTAAGTTAAGGGAACTAAATAAGGGGTCTTTTAAGTGAACACACGATAACTTTGGGTGTGCTTCCGTACATGCAGTTTGTGTAAGGTACCTAAGGTAATACAACATAGGATATGTAGCTAAGGTAAGGTGACTTAGGGTAAGGCGTGTCAACACACATTAAGTTAAGGCGACTTAAAGGGACCGTCAGGGGCCTTTTTGGATTGAAAATGAATGGTATGCTAATCGAGTCTTTTAAATTGGAAAAATTTTCTCGAACACCGCTCCAGCGCAAAATGCGCAAAATGCTTGCCAAGCCTACATTAGGATTTGGAAAAGGCCCCTGATGAGCCCTTTAAGTTCTTGTAAGGTATATCTTAGCTAAGTTTTGATACGAAAACCACAAAAAAAGTTAACAAAAAAATACAACACATTTTTATTCTCGTCTATACAGCATTGTCGACTGCCGTACTGGGATAAGGTGCACACGTGCTCTTTTTGATCATTTCCACAAGGGCCACGTTAAGTCCCTAAAAAAAGCTTTAAAATCAAAAAAGTTCTTACATTGAAATTCTCCACTCTTATAATATCTGAAGAATCCTGCACCATGTCATCAAATACACTCTTTTCTATTCCAATATATATGAGAATAAGTCTAATATTGTTATCCCTAATCTGTAAGAGGTTGGAATTGAAACAAATCGGTTGTTATTTACCATTTTCATCACGTTTTCCTTTTTTTCCGGGTCCTGAGGGTTCACATCACCATCCGTGAACAGAATCAAGAGTTTAGGTCCAGGCAAAGTACTAAGACTTTTTGCCCAAAGGTACATATAGGTACGGGTCCAAGTCCACTAATCCATAAACTCCCAGGTTGCTGTGGCTGCCGTGTACTGTTCATCTGTCCAGCCGGCCGGAATTTGGGAAGCATCAAACGCGGTTGCATTGCCGAACATTCGGAAAAACACAGGCAAAGATTTCGGAATAACATCTCGCATCATGATAACGACGTCTTTTTCCTGAAACGCTCGTGGTTAAGACTAGGGACCGCAGAGGAATTTTTATAAATATTTTTTCGCATTTTTAAAAACAAAATAAAGCTAGATAATATCATAACTTATACTTTTCCTTTTTACAGTTTGACATTTCATCCACAACGAAGCGAGATATTCCGCTTTGAATGCACCAAAATGAACCCGATTGTTGCATTGCAGCCGTGGTTGGGCGGGCCATCTCTGGCAATTGTGCGCAAACGTGCGCAGGCCCTGCTAAACAACGGACAGAGTTTTGCTTGAATGCGAAATCGCTCTTATTGAGAAAATACATGTGTATATATGTTTTTAAATGATTTTTCATAATTTTCTCAAAGACCCTGGTTACGGTATTTAGCATTGGAGCGCGGAAATTCCCCGAATTTGTAGAATAATGTATTTTTAAAACAAAATTGTGAACGAGGGCGCGGATGAAAATCAGCTTTTTTAGTCTTAAATGAAATGCTAACCATGTATTACCATAAACATTTAAGTCTCTCAAGTGTTACGGCTTTCGTTTCTCTATATTGTAAAGGAAACTAAAAAACATACTCAAAGTGATGGTTAGAAAATCGTTTGGATTTGGGTGTTTCTTAGTTTTCCGCTGGTTTTATTTACCTTTTAAGTAAGAACTAAACATGAAATTACAATTAACGCCGTTTAAATTTGAGCAGTTGGCAAAAGCGTTTGGCAAAAGTGTCTTCATCCGTGCAAAGACAAATGTCCAAGATCGGTTGTTCATCTCCACTCCTGCTGAAAGTCCAGTTATTTTCTCCAACTCTTTTGCAATTGTCGTTAAGGACACAGCTAGTGTCCTTAAGGTAAGAAGTAGAAAACAATTCAATCGAAATTTCAGGAACTGGCTCTTCATTCATGGCAAGATGCTGAAAAGCAAATTATGAATAAAAATAGAACGGATTTGGGCTGAATTTTCACTTGAGTGATTTCTGCAGAATTAGGGCAGGTGCGGCCAAACATCGGGCTTAGCCCGGCCCGGCCCTGTCCGGCCCAGGCCGGGCCGGGCCGGGCGGAAAAAATTTCCAGGCTGGGCCCGGCCCGGCCCGGCCTTGCTAGGATCGAGTAAATGTGTTGTAGTGAAACGTCTTTGTAGAGGATATTTAAAAGGTCAGGTGGATTTTTTGATCTTTTTGTTATATATTTAATCTAATTTACATTTATAGACAATTTTAAAGCTTAATGACAAAAAAAATTTCACCTTGACCTGTCAATCAATTTTGAAAACTGCCCGACGAGCCGAAATCGGGCCCGTTCGGGCTGGGCTGGGCCGGGCCGGGCCGAGAGGTTTTGGAGACGGGCCCGGCCCGGCCCCGCGACAAGCCCTGTAATTAGGGTCCCCCCGCGACACATGAAACATAGATTTTGACCAAACTTGATAAATACTCGAACAACATTTCGAGTGTTTCAGGAAGTTATTGATTTTTGATCGAGGATACGGTATCCCTGGTTACCGTAGCTCGGCCCAAAATTGTCGGATTTCTGAATATTCAGTTTTATTGAATTTGGGTCAAATTACTGATGAATAAAAGAATAAAAGAGAGTGTGAAAAAATCGAACTATTTTGGGCCGAGCTACAGTAACCTATAGTATCCTGGGATCAAAAATCAATACTTTTCTGAAACACTCAAAATGTTGTTGGAAGGTCATTTTCAAAATCGGTCGAAATGAAAAAAAAAGGATTTTTTTAAAAGCACATTCACCGGACAGATAAAATTTAACTCCCAAATGGCAACATTTGCATTTTAAATGTTACCATTATTTTTATAAAATTTGTTTAATTTTTAAATTTAATTTTTTTAAAACTGTTTAAATAAAAGTTTAAAAAATATTGTAACCAAACAAGTGAATGTCGTAATGGATTTTCTCAGCAAACAAACAGCCTAATTTTGAGCTTTTTTTCTTGCGCGGGGGGGGGGGGGGGGGTTAAAAATGCACCCCCCTTCCCTACCTCAACATATTTATAAAAATCAATAATTCTGCGCGAACCCAAGTTCCTAAGGCTAACTTTTGGTACTTCAAAATTAGAAAAAAATGAAGTGTCTCAAGGAAAATTTTTTTTTACAACGCCGCTTTGAATTCTTTTGCTATTTTCATGTACAATTTTAACATATCGTTGTCTAAGCAAAAATGTGTTTTGTTTTGATATAATTGAGAAAATTGAAAGCCGAAGTGGCATCAATTTATTCTCCTGTTTTAATATTAAGTAAAAAAAAATATTACAAACCTCAATAATCTGCAGAATATCCGAATTCGAAAAATAATTCGAAAAATGTTTTATGCTCTTCGTAGCTTTGATGGAAAGGAGAATTCTCACGTTCCAGAACCCGTGAATTTCAACCTGAAATAATTAAATGAAGAATTAAAAAAAAAAGTTAAATTTCTCCTTGTCTCACCTCATCCACTGAAGTTGTATCGTAGGGGAATTTTTTCATTGTATAGGCATAATTTCCTGCGCTCACAGCTATTTTTGGGATTCGGGTTGCCTGAAACAATTATTGATTTTTACTGCGAGTATTCGTAGCGCGCGATTTTACTCGATTTTCGACTGTAGTCGATTTATTTAAGCGAGCAAAAATATCATAAATATAGTAAAACTGCTACAAAACTATTCAGAATATTTTTTATTTATTGAAATTAATTGCTCCTTTAATTAAAAAACCAACCTGAAGCAGTTTGAACAAATAAGGATTGTATTCGTAATTAAAAATTTTCAGTAATTTGATAGACACTTGGTTCATAAGGAAGCGGTACTCCTTTTCTCGTAAACCATTATAATCCTATAAAAAGAGTGTTAAATATGCGAAAGAGAGATAGAAAGATAGAGGGAGATAGAGGGATATAGAGGGAGATAGAGGGATATAGAGGGAGAGAGAGACAGAGAGACAGAGGGACAGAGAGACAGGGAGACAGAGAGACAGAGAGACAGAGAGACAGAGAAACAGAGAGACAGAGAGACAGAGAGACAGAGAGACAGAGAGACAGAGAGACAAAGAGACAGAGACAGAGAGATAGAGAGACAGAGAGACAGAGAGACAGAGAGACAGAGAGACAGAGAGACAGAGAGACAGAGAGACAGAGAGACAGAGAGACAGAGAGACAGAGGGACAGAGAGACAGAGAGACAGAGAGACAGAGAGACAGAGAGACAGAGAGACAGAGGGACAGAGAGACAGAGAGACAGAGGGACAGAGAGACAGGGAGACAGAGAGACAGAGAGACAGAGAGACAGAGAGACAGAGAGACAGAGAGACAGAGAGACAGAGGGACAGAGAGACAGAGGGACAGAGGGACAGAGAGACAGAGAGACAGAGGGACAGAGAGACAGGGAGACAGAGAGACAGAGAGACAGAGAGACAGAGAGACAGAGAGACAGAGAGACAGAGAGACAGAGGGACAGAGAGACAGAGAGACAGAGAGACAGAGAGACAGAGAGACAGAGAGACAGAGGGACAGAGGGACAGGGAGACAGAGAGACAGAGAGACAGAGAGACAGAGAGACAGAGAGACAGAGAGACAGAGGGACAGAGAGACAGAGGGACAGAGGGACAGAGAGACAGAGAGACAGAGAGACAGAGAGACAGAGAGACAGAGAGACAGAGAGACAGAGGGACAGAGAGACAGAGAGACAGAGAGACAGAGAGACAGGGAGACAGAGAGACAGGGAGACAGAGAGACAGAGAGACAGAGAGACAGAGAGACAGAGAGACAGAGGGACAGAGAGACAGAGGGACAGAGGGACAGAGAGACAGAGAGACAGAGAGACAGAGGGACAGAGAGACAGGGAGACAGAGAGACAGAGAGACAGAGAGACAGAGAGACAGAGAGACAGAGAGACAGAGAGACAGAGGGACAGAGAGACAGAGAGACAGAGAGACAGAGAGACAGAGAGACAGAGGGACAGAGAGACAGAGAGACAGAGGGACAGAGAGACAGAGAGACAGAGAGACAGAGGGACAGAGGGACAGAGAGACAGAGGGACAGAGGGACAGAGAGACAGAGAGACAGAGAGACAGAGGGACAGAGGGACAGGGAGACAGAGAGACAGAGAGACAGAGAGACAGAGAGACAGAGAGACAGAGAGACAGAGGGACAGAGAGACAGAGGGACAGAGGGACAGAGAGACAGAGAGACAGAGAGACAGAGAGACAGAGAGACAGAGAGACAGAGGGACAGAGGGACAGAGAGACAGAGGGACAGAGAGACAGAGAGACAGAGGGACAGGGAGACAGAGAGACAGAGAGACAGAGAGACAGAGAGACAGAGAGACAGAGAGACAGAGGGACAGAGAGACAGAGGGACAGAGGGACAGAGAGACAGAGAGACAGAGAGACAGAGGGACAGAGAGACAGGGAGACAGAGAGACAGAGAGACAGAGAGACAGAGAGACAGAGAGACAGAGAGACAGAGAGACAGAGAGACAGAGGGACAGAGAGACAGAGAGACAGAGAGACAGAGAGACAGAGAGACAGAGGGACAGAGAGACAGAGAGACAGAGGGACAGAGGGACAGGGAGACAGAGAGACAGAGAGACAGAGAGACAGAGAGACAGAGAGACAGAGAGACAGAGGGACAGAGAGACAGAGGGACAGAGGGACAGAGAGACAGAGAGACAGAGAGACAGAGAGACAGAGAGACAGAGAGACAGAGAGACAGAGGGACAGAGGGACAGAGAGACAGAGAGACAGAGGGACAGAGAGACAGAGAGACAGAGAGACAGAGGGACAGAGGGACAGGGAGACAGAGAGACAGAGAGACAGAGAGACAGAGAGACAGAGAGACAGAGAGACAGAGGGACAGAGAGACAGAGAGACAGAGAGACAGAGAGACAGAGAGACAAAGAGACAGAGACAGAGAGACAGAGAGACAGAGAGACAGAGAGACAGAGAGACAGAGAAACAGAGAGACAGAGAGACAGAGAGACAGAGAGACAGAGATACAGAGAAACAGAGAGACAGAGAGACAAAGAGACAGAGACAGAGAGATAGAGAGACAGAGAGACAGAGAGACAGAGAGACAGAGAGACAGAGAGACAGAGAGACAGAGGGACAGAGAGACAGAGAGACAGAGAGACAGAGAGACAGAGAGACAGAGAGACAGAGGGACAGAGAGACAGAGAGACAGAGGGACAGAGAGACAGGGAGACAGAGAGACAGGGAGACAGAGAGACAGAGAGACAGAGAGA
>OZ059902.1:18904131-18911842 GCA_964057215.1 Oscheius myriophilus
GACAGAGAGACAGAGAGACAGAGAGACAGAGGGACAGAGGGACAGAGAGACAGAGAGACAGAGAGATAGAGAGACAGAGAGACAGATGGACAGAGAGACAAAGAGACAGAGGAACAGAGAGACAGAGGGACAGAGAGACAGAGGGACAGAGAGACAGAGAGACAGAGAGACAGAGAGACAGAGACAGAGAGACAGAGACAGATGGACAGAGAGACAGAGAGACAGAGAGACAGAGAGACAGAGAGACAGAGAGACAGATAGACAGAGAGACAGATAGACAGAGAGACAGAGAGACAGAGAGACAGAGAGACAGAGAGACAGAGAGACAGAGAGACAGAGGGACAGAGGGACAGAGGGACAGAGGGACAGAGAGACAGAGAGACAAAGAGATAGAGAGACAGAGAGACAGATGGACAGAGAGACAGAGAGATAGAGAGACAGAGGGACAGAGAGACAGAGAGACAGAGAGACAGAGAGACAGAGAGACAGAGAGACAGAGAGACAGAGAGACAGAGAGACAGAGAGACAGAGAGACAGAGAGACAGAGAGACAGAGACAGAGAGACAGATGGACAGAGAGACAGAGGGACAGAGAGACAGAGAGACAGAGAGACAGATGGACAGAGAGACAGAGGGACAGAGAGACAGAGAGACAGAGAGACAGAGAGACAGAGAGACAGAGAGACAGAGAGACAGAAAGACAGAGAGACAGAGAGACAGAGGGACAGAGAGACAGAGAGACAGAGAGACATAGAGACAGAGAGACAGAGAGACAGAGAGACAGATGGACAGAGAGACAGAGACAGAGGAACAGAGAGACAGAGAGACAGAGGGACAGAGAGACAGAGAGACAGAGAGACAGAGAGACAGAGAGACAGAGAGACAGAGAGACAGAGAGACAGAGAGACATTGAGACAGAGAGACAGAGAGACAGAGAGACAGAGAGACAGAGAGACAGAGAGACAGAGAGACAGAGAGACAGAGAGACAGAGAGACAGAGAGACAGAGAGACAGAGAGACAGAGAGACAGATGGACAGAGAGACAGAGAGACAGAGAGACAGAGAGACAGAGAGACAGAGAGACAGAGGGACAGAGAGACAGAGAGACAGAGAGACAGAGAGACAGAGAGACCGAGAGACAGAGAGACAGAGAGACAGAGAGACAGAGACAGAGAGACAGATAGACAGAGAGACAGAGAGATACTGATGTATTTTGTTTTTTCAGGGTGAAAAAATACAGAAATAGGGAGAGAAAAACAGAGCTTACCATTACTTCCTCAGCAATAAATCTCAATTTTGAACATTCTTCCCCTAACAAACATACAGAAATCTTTTTCCATCTTCTTTTAGGGCAAAGGCCTATTTTCCCGTCGAACTGAGTTTCATAGTAACAAAAATGAAGAAAATAAAAACTTACAAAAAATTGTAAACGTCGAAATTCCACCGGAGGCGCCTTTTTCTCGTTTCGCTCGCAAAGCGAAACCGCCATCTGACTTGTGCCGTTGAAAATTGCGAAATCTTCATATGCAAACTGGAAATTCAAATAAAATAGTTTTGTAAATAGGGAACATTACCTTTTCAAACACTAAATCTTTAATGTGATTGGGAAGTGCGGAGAATATAAAACTTTCCTAAATTTTTTTTTATATTAAAAATGTAATATTTGTATAAACAAACTATTTTGTTGTCGAAATGAAATGAACTGATATCATTGTTGCTATGATGATCCAAGTATGAAAAAGGCGTGTCGAGATTGAAAAATTTGGAGACGGAGAAGTCGGAATCATCCTGAATTTTGGGATTAAATGAGAAATTTGGAATAAGCGAACCATTTCGTGTTGGCGGAGTGCGTGGAAATGAACTAACGATAAGACCGTAATTGCTTAAATGGCCCAATAAATAAAAAGCGGGTCGAGCTTTGTGGAATGAACAACTTCGCTTTTTTTTGATTTTCGAAATGGCTTTCAAATTTGAAACCGCTTTTGTTTTGCGTACGTTGTTTTTGGTGCTACGCAGCCATGGGCCGAAAATGGGGGAGATTTTTGAGTGCGACAAAGTGATAATAAGTTTAATAAATAAGCGGCTTTCAAACGATTCCTAATCCAAAATTTCGCTTAAAAAGATGCATAATTGAATGAGATCTGGATTTTGTAAAATGAAAATTTTTTCATTGTAGGTATAGGGGGTTGTAAACGCGCCCCATTGAGAAAAAACTGTCCTGCGGCCAACAATTGTTTCAAACGCAGAATAAATTTGTACATGTTTTGATATGCCATTCTTCATTAGAAATGAAAATGTTGTAGGTTTTGTCTCAAAAACTATGCGAAAATCTACAAAATAATATTTTTTTTCGTCTGTCTTGCAGGCCAATTGCGACATGCGACTTTGTAATTTGTTTCAAAATGAAAATTTTTTCAATGTAGCCCATGGCTGGTGCTACGGAACATTATTGAGTATTTGTCAAATGTTAAACAGCGTGGATGCGTTAAACCACGAGCAGGCGTTAAACAAAGACCAACTGTTAAACAACGATCAAGCGTTAAACAACGGGCTGGTGTCAAGTGTCGTGAAGGTGTTAAGCAACAAACCTTAAACAGCGCACATTCGTTAAGTAGCGGTCAAACGTTTAAAAGGTACATTCAAAAGACAATAAGCGATTTTTTTATTTATTAAGACGCAGTCTCTGGAATTTTCTAGGGGTATTATGGCCTATAAGTCTCTAAAAGTCTTAAGAAAAATTGGACAGTCTCAGAATTGGCTCAAAATTGGTCCAAAACCTTCTTAGGGTCAGTATGCAACAGTTTGAAATTTTTACAACAGTTTGAAACTTTGTGTATCTGTATTGTAAATAATGACTATACCCGACATTTATCTTTTCTCTCTATCGTTGACTAAAATCTTCAAATTTGAGAGAAGAAGGGCGTATTCCTTCTCAAGTTGACTGCTGATGGAGCGTGTGTCCACGGGGCAGCTTTCGCAGTCGCCAGAAGGCAGAAAATTGCATTCGAAACTACCAAAATGGCGGCGTGTAGCAAAAACACCGCCCTCCATTCAGAAGCGTCTCCTGAGGGAAGCATAAGAGCCACCTGAAAGCCCAATTTCAAATTCTAAAGCTATTTTAAATTACCAAAACAGGACAGACCAGCATAGAAAGACACCAGATGATTTGAATATTGGCCAGGACAAAGTGGCTGTGTTGGCGGGAAACGAGGGTGGCGCACTGGAAATCGATATATTGATTTGAAGATGGGATATCGATGGAAAGGTGGGATATCGATTGAATTGTTGGATATTGATTGGAAAATGGGTTATCGATTGATAGTATTAGAAGTAGAGACTTACTTTGTTGAAGCCGCCTCCGTTGAAGCCGAACATGGCTGTTGTGAGAGTGAGCAGAGCCACACCAATAGTGCTTTGGCCTTGGTGAACGAAGGCCAGAGCCACCATGAATATGGCTGAAGCTCCGAGGGCTACGGAGTTGTAGATTCGAAGCTTCGTTGTTTCGGAGATGCCTCGGAAGCGGTCACTGCTGTGACCGGCAAAGACCTGCAAAATAGAAAAAGTAAGTTTTATTGATTTTTTAAAATGCATTTTTCTGCCTGTTATCGCTTTAACGACGTGTGATCGACAGAATTAGCATCATAGCGCGTTTACGACCATATCGGATACGCTTCCCGTAAAGTATTCGCGCCCTAATGCCACTGCAACCGTTTTTCGTAAGTTTTCAAACACTTTTCATCGGAATTATTGATTCTCCTTTTATTAGAAAGCCAGTAAAAGGTTTTTGTCAGTTTTTAGGCAGGTTAGCATTATAGCGCGTTTATCGCCAATTTAGAATTCCGTGCGAGAAAAAAGAGTAAACGCGCCCCAATACTATTGCACCTATTTTCAGCTGCAACTCAAAATTTAATGTTTTATATTATACCAATTTGTTCAATATCACGTCAATATTTATAATCACAAAAATTGTTTTTAATCAAAAATTGATTCTTGGCCCCACCCCCACAGAAAACGAGTTTCCGCCCGTTATTAGAAATACACCAGGAGAGTGAAATTTTTAGAATTATCTTTTTTGTATTTTTTACATTAAATAATCAATTCTGTTTTTTTAAACAAATTTAATGAACCGAGGTAGTAGATACTTACCTTACCTTACCGTACCTCAGTGTTAGAGCGCGTTTACAAGTATGATTTTCACGCTCAAATGCCACCGTAATCGGATAGCGGGCCAAATTATATATTTTGTCTACGTAATCATTTTGTACTATCGATTTTTGATCATGCATCTTTCATTCAATCTTTCCCACTTCCACTCACCTTCACAAAGAACTGCGCCAAAACCGGCAGAGCCGCTGCAAATCCAGTCTTATGCACGGAGTAACCTAACACCTAAAATTCCAATTTTAATTTTAATTAATTGCATTTAATTACCTGTCTAATATAAATAGGAGAAAAGGTATGCACTAATTGGACCGCAATGAGATCTCCGAGGGCTCCCACCCACACTCCCCAGACGGTAGGCGTTGTGAGGATGGCCCCATACGGGGTCTCTTCACTCTCTTTTGTGATTTCTACTTTGCCTTCTGTGATTGTAGCCAACTCTGTTTCAGATATACAGGGGTGGTCATCTGAAGAGGGATTTTGAAGACATATAAACCGGAGTACCTGGGTGGTTGTGGTAGAGGAAGGCCCAAAGAATGAAAGCGCAAAGGGAGATGGCGGAGTGGACGTAGAAAATGGACTGCCAACCAAGAGAGGATTCACAAAGCTGAAACAAATTTTGTTTCTCTTTGTCTACATACACACATGCACACTCACACGCACACACGCACACACGCACACACGCACACACGCACACACGCACACACGCACACACGCACACACGCACACACGTACACACGCACACACGCACACACGCACACACGCACACACGCACACACGCACACACGCACACACGCACACATGCACACATGCACACACGCACACACGCACACACGCACACACGCACACACGCACACACGCGCGCACGCACATACGCACACACGCACACACACACGCACACACGCACACACGCACACACTTACCTGCCCCGAAACCGGCATGGAAAACACCGCCGAAACCTGACCAAATGTAGTCAGAACCGACATAAACAATCCATTCTGCTTCAAAGAAGCCCAGGACGACGTAATCGACCCAACTAACGGCATACAGGCTGCAAAAGACATACCCTGAAAATTACGGTTAGCAAAATCTAATCAAAAATAGTTTACCTGGACCACCCGCACAGCTAGAAACAGTCTAAAGTCGGCGGTTGCAGCGAAGGGAATCAAAGCTGTCGAGAATGTTGACAGTAACCCAGGAATGAGAAACACCTAAAGCTGTTACGGTTTAACGTACTTAGGGAATTTACCATTTTAGGGCCTAAATGAGGAATGGCGAAAGATGCAGGAGCTACAGCTAAGAGGGCTCCGACGGCCACAGCTGAGAAAAGCATTGTTCGTTCGTGTTGGTCAAAGCCGGTGGTCTGACAATAGATTTTTTTTTTCAAATTATTCGTTAATAATCTGCGCAATAAGCATTTTGGGCTTTTTTTTCAATTTTGGTAAAGGTCGGGATCATTGAAAATGCCTCAGGGCATAATCAGTCACAGAAAAATTGCAATTGTGAAAAACCTTAGGGGTACATTTTAAAACTTTGTGAAAATGGGAATACACATTACCATGCCCTAATGCTACCGTATTCTTTTATCCAGAAACACCAAGATATGAAAGTTATCGCGCCCCAGTGCTCCAAATACAAACTTTATTCAAACATAGGAAAGTTGATGTAGCATTCTAGCGCGTTTACCCCAATAATTCGAACACATGTGCGATGCAGTAAGTGCGCCCCTAACGTATTTCGAGTAAAGGAGGCCTTTTTTTGATTTTTTATCACTTTTTCGGACATGCAAGTTATCGCGCCCCAATGCTACAGTATACCAACCTCATCTGGAATGCGCAAAACTTAATTTCGAGCAAACAAGCATGATTTTATAGTTTGAATTTTTGGTAAATAAACGACTTATCTATACAAATGCAAAATTACTTCAGTAAACACATAATCAACATTCGTATCCACCAAATTCGTAAAGAAAATTCAATTTTGCACAATTGTGAAGTATTTTTAAAACGCCAAAAGAAGTAAAAGTTTTGGGACCTGCCATTCATAACTTGATGAAAATGCGCTATAATGCCACCGTATGCTTCAAATAACTTACCTCATTCGAATTCGGCCTTGCTGGCATGCAAAGTACTGCAAAGTTGAAACAGATGATATTAGCCATAATAGAGGAAAGGCAGAGAACGGCTACGGCGAGAATAACATATCGGACGAATGGGGGTTTGCATTTGGTTTGCTGCTGTTCAGAAGACTTTGAAGGGATTTCTTCAGGAGAAACTGTGGAAGTCATCTGAAGCATAAAGATAGAAAAGAATTTACCGTATTCCAAGAATGAAAGAAGCGTATGCACGGCTCGCGGAGATGGGCAGTTTCTGTGTGTCCGTTGTTTACAAAATAATGTGAACAACATTGCATACCCACGCTTAGACTGTGCGGCAGACTGCAATATTAAAAATTCGAGGTTCCCGCCAATCTTTTCTTCTTAAATCGTTGTGGGACCAATATTGTTCACTAAATTTCCAATTGAAAAATCTTTCCGACTCTAGTTCTCCGTTATTTCTGGATTATGAAAAGTTCTAAAATGCTTAAAAATAGCAAATAAATCAAAGTTTTGGAAGCAATTTTTTCAGATCCACCGAAAAAATATCCGCTGAGTTCTGAAGTTTATGCTTTATATCTTTTGTTCGGGTGAATTTCCTGCTCCACCAAAATTGCCTCCGAAACTTCAGTGTATTGTCTATCATTTAAAGCCAGAAAATAAAAAACCATCCAGCCAAATTGCAAGAGTCGGAAAGTTTCAATTTCTGCCCGACGTTTAACAGGAGGCAGTCCTTTAACATGCCCGGGGATTCCATTGGACGGCGAGCCGTGTATGCTTTAAAGACAAGAAAAATAAGAGGAAAACGGAATTTCGGCGGGCATTTTTGCAAAACATTGATTTAAACAGCAAAATAGGTACCTTAACTTGAAGATGTTTATCTTGCTTCGAAATAACGAAATAACGAAAACTGATTGAGCCTCATTTTCCCAAAAAACGAATGGCAAAAACAGGGCGGGATCGGCTTTGTCAGACGCTTTTTTGGTCTTTAGTGCCGAAAAACGCAGTTTTCGCGCATTAAATGGCAGTTTTGAATACACTGGCAATCACATTTTCAAATTTCAACATTTCACTTTGCGCGCCATTTTCTGGCAAATGACGCAAATCATAAAACCAACACTAACGTGTGAAAAATTTCGTCTTGTCTGCAAGCTTTTTCCGCATTTTTCACGTTCCATTTTGGAATTTCAATTGTTCTTTTTCAATTCAAATTTTTCAATTTCCTGTTTGAACCGTTTTCATCGAAGATACAGAGATTTAGATGGAGAGACAGATAGAGATAATTAGAGAGAGAGAGACAGAGCGGAAAAATGAGAATGTGCAAAAGTTTAAGAAACGTTTTGGTTTAGTTGGTTAAAAAAAGTTTGGTTAAAAAAAGTTTGGTTAAAAAAAGTTTTAGTGTATGAAAAAGTGAAAGAGACCCACAGAGAGAGAGAGAAAGAGAGAGAGAGAGAGA
>OZ059902.1:18912042-19009542 GCA_964057215.1 Oscheius myriophilus
AGAGAAAGAGAAAGAGAAAGAGAAAGAAAGAGAAAGAGAGAGAGAGAGAGAGAGAGAGAGAGAGAAAGAGAAAGAGAAGAGAAAGAGAAAGAGAAAGAGAAAGAGAAAGAGAAAGAAAGAGAAAGAGAAGAGAGAGAGAGAGAGAGAGAGAGAGAGAGAAAGAGAAAGAGAAAGAGAAAGAGAAAAGAAAGAGAAAGAGAAAGAAAGAGAAAGAGAGAGAGAGAGAGAGAGAGAGAGAGAGAGAGAGAGAAAGAGAAAGAGAAAGAGAAAGAGAAAGAGAAAGAGAAAGAGAAAGAGAAAGAAAGAGAAGAGAGAGAGAGAGAGAGAGAGAGAGAGAGAGAAAGAGAAAGAGAAAGAGAAAGAGAAAGAGAAAGAGAAAGAGAAAGAGAAAGAAAGAGAAAGAGAGAGAGAGAGAGAGAGAGAGAGAGAGAGAGAAGAGAGAAAGAGAAAGAGAAAGAGAAAGAGAAAGAGAAAGAGAAAGAGAAAGAGAAAGAAAGAGAAAGAGAGAGAGAGAGAGAGAGAGAGAGAGAGAAAGAGAAAGAACCGATAGAAGAGAACAACTCATGTCACCATGTTTTTGGTGTATAGGTTAAATACACCAAATTGTTTACAAGGCCATTCCTACTCAGACACACAAATAGGGCTCAGAAGTGTAAATACATTGATCTTTTCAAAGTCCACCGAACATTAAAAAAACAGCAATTGAATATCAATATTCAGGAAGTTCTGTTCGAACTTCCCCATTTCATCATACCAAATAGTGAAACCGCGGTCAAATTTGTAAATACTTCGCCCTTTTCAATAACAGGCGTGGGAAAACAGGATTTTAACGCGAAGTCTATAATGAAACTTTGGTTTTCAAAAATCAATACCAGTATCAATGGCAATTGAAAGATGAAGCTTACGTGTTACGCCACAAACTATAGCCTTCGGAACTGGTTTCAAGATCGGGAAAGAAAGTCAGAGATCGAAATTTTCTCTGAGAAAGAGGGGTTTTTCTTACTAGGGAATTAAAAAAAAGCAAATAAGGCGAAGGTAGAAAGGCTATGACGTGTGGGAGTATAAAAAGTAGCAATTGATCGATACAACGGCTGTGGACCGAATTCCATCTCCGCTGACCAGGGCGGCGGTGACGCGAGACGTTACGCCCAAAGCAGGGCACATTGTAATTTACGACTGGGCGATCAGGGGCAGGTGTATAGTTTTGACAATGAAGTTCGGTTACAATGTTAGAGAGGAAGTAGAAATGTGTTTGTCAAGATGAGATGATAACCATCTGAGATAAGACCATAAAAACATAGTGGAATTCGGCAAAGAGAGAGATATGTCAGAGATATCAAGCAGGAAAAGAAATATTCAGGTAAACTAAGTGAGTCGGTAAGAGAGAGAGAGAGAGAGAGAGAGAGAGAGAGAGACAGACACAGAGAGAGAGAGAGAGATAGAGAGAGAGGGGGAGTGAGTGAGTGAGTGAGTGAGTGAGTAAGTTTTTGAGGTGAAATGTGCAGTCCAGACAGATATCCCACACAGACAATGTTGTCACTGGCTGACCTTTCAGCGAAAACAAGTTCAGTACAATCATGACAAACATAGGAACAATGATTCACGTGGTGGGAAATAACATATGTTGCAAATCATTCAATATTGATGTAAACTTTGTCACACAAACGTACACTCACACTCACACACACACACACATACACACACACACACACACACACACACACACACATATTCAATACTGGAAAAACAGAAAGATATAAATTTTTATTGGGAGCAAATCACTTAAAGTTTTCTGATTTTGACATCACCATCGTACTGAACCTCTACGAAGGGCTCTGTCTCTCCGTCTCTGTAGATTCGCCAAAGTTCGGACGAACATTTTGGCAGTTTTCTCCTAACTCCTCCTCGAGCACCTCTCCCAAATTTTCTCCGTTTTCATCATACATCGAGATATCTAGTACCCGCGGGGGTGAAATTAGTTCCGATTCATACATCACAGTCTGAAAGAGTTTTTTTTCAGTAATAAGGAAATTTGGAAACCTTGATGTAATTGAGGAGATCGTAGTCGGTGACTTCATGAGAAGTACGAATTTTGAGGCAATGGACAGCTTTGATTGAAAGCAGCGTTTCGGGAGGAAATTCAACGAAACCGGAGATTTCAATCTGAAAGTTTGAATTTTTTTTAGTTTGAAGTTTTAGGAAATAAGAACAAATCGTGAAGCTAGAGGAAAATTGAAACTGCTTGTTTTGGAAACTGTGATGCGTCAACAAACCGTATCTGAAATTAAAGGACTAACCGAGCTATGGAGGGGAATCACTTTTAAATTTCATGGCTTCAGCGTAAATTTAAACTCTATTGACAGAGAGAATCTCAATTCCGGACGGCCTTTATCTTTTACTTTATGAAAATCGACGGCGGAATCGCAATTATTTCTTATTCTGCGGTAATTTTCAAACAATTTGGTGCAAACTCCTGTTTCAGATGCAATATTATGTCCGATTTGCTTCTGAAGACAACATTCGTGAATCTTTATGGGAACACTTGGTCCCTTTGATATTTCGATGAAGATTTCTTGGCCGCGGAATGTCACAAAACCGCTTTTTCTGAACTTTATGCCAGATATGCTGTTTTTCATCAAGAATTCTTAGCAGAAGCCGACGGGAATCTTTACGGTGCAGAAATGCCATGATTATTGAAACCGAACTGAAATAAAATCGTTTTTCAAAACACTTGTTGTCAGTTGGTTCCTGAATTGTTCACCTTTCTTTTTGGACGTAAGTCAAAAATGTAAATTTGATTTTAAGGCAGAATTTGCAACTTTTAAATCCTTAGGTGTTCATGAGCAGCCTTTCGTTTATTTGCCTGGGTTTGTTATTTTTGAAGCGAGTTAGGTGATTTTACGTGCGCTTATCGCGGCGCCGATTTTACGCAAATATGTAGGGCGGGGTTTGCGGTCGTTTGCAAGTTTTTAATGAGTTTTTGTCAAATCCAAGCCAAAAAATTGACTCGAGGGAAATTTTTTTCATTTTCAACTCTGCAAAGAATTGGAATTTGAAGTTCATGTGACTTTTTGAACGGAAAATGAGCGCTGAATGGCTGGCTGCAGAAGAAAAAAGCTGAAAATAGGACGCTTTTTTATTTGAATGCGATGGCCTAATTATCGATTTTGCTCATATTTTTCGGACGTTCAAGGTGTCAGATGCATGAAGCAACATGGTGCATCATTTGCACTCACATTCTATCTTTCTCTATCTCTCTCTCTCTCTCTCTCTCTCTCTCTTGAAAGAATAGAAACAAGGTGCAATGCGGCCGAAATCGACGGGCGTTATCGAGGCTCTGCCTGGCTTTAGAAATGAGTTGGCTTCATCTCTCTCTCTCTCTCTCTCTCCCTCTCCCTCTCTTTAAATCTCTCTCTCCTTACTTTCTCCTATTCATTCATTTTTCTGTTTATTTTGCAGTTGGAAACTTGAAAATGAACAATTCTTTCAAAATGCACAGAGTATGTCGTAACAAAACAAAAAAAACGTAACTGTAGAACTCTTAAAAATCAATCTTCCTCGTCTTCGACTTCCTCAGCTTCAGATGATGCTTCATCGACTTCCTCATCTTCATCTGAAGCCGATTCTTCGCCTTCCTCGGCATCAGACACCGCCGCCTCGACTTCCTCGCCATCCAACAGAGCTTCGTTGAAAATATCTGCATATCTGGCCGAGAGATCCAAAAAAGCCATTTCATGGCTTTCCGCAGCCATGAAATCATCGTAGACAGCCGAAGCATCGATGGGAGAACCCGGGTACATCACCGGAAAGAGGTATTGGAACAAAATTTCCCGATCATTGCCTTCAGGGGCAAAGAAAACACGATGACCTCCCTGAAAAGTAACATTGAAATTATAAAATTTGAAAAAATTGATTACATTTCCAATTGTGAGAAAGCAATATCCTCCAACGATTTTCATGAAGTAGAAGGCAGTCTCAGCCTGAAATATTTACTCTTTAGACTGAAATCCATTCAGTTTTATCAACACAAATTGAGCTAGTTTTGCAGCAAAACCAGGCCACGCCTATTGTGATCTGTCGTTTGAAAATTGGTTGGTATTTTCGAAAAAAGCGCGAAATTTTGATTTGAATGATACCCATTATGGAAAACGGCATTGTCAAGCTTTCGAGGAATTACATTAGGCCACGCCCTTTTTTGACGCACCATAAATTAATCGATAATTGCGGGTGTTAGCGACTTGATTTTTAACAAAAAATACCATTAAAAACAAACCAAATAAACTCTATCTTTTCGTCGATCAGTAACATTTCCTTCCCAAATTTTGATCAGTCCATTAATTTGAGATAAATGTTCTTCCTTCATATCTGATCGACAAGAAAAAAATTGTAACTTTCCTCTGGCTTCGCGATTTGTTTTCACTTCCTAAACAAGCATAATTTTGGGAATGTCGCAATACACAATTATACCATTAAAAATTGTTGAAGCAACTTGGCGGATTTCTCGAATGATTCGGGCTCTCCGTTAAATAAGTAGGTCGCCTTTTCAAGACGTCGCGTTAACAGACTCAGGCGTTCAGGAATCTCAATGCCACCAATGATATGCTCCTTGCAATGCTGAAAGCAAAAGTTAAGGTAAAGTAAGGTAACTTAAAGGGACAGTCAGGCGGGTTTTACAACATTGACCCATCTAAGATAGAAAAATTCGCTGATCAAGAAAATGTATATGACTATGGGTCGGAAATGTACCGTTTTCGATAGACCTGGCTTCAAAGTGTCCAAAAACGGCCGACCATCCGCAGAGTGTGCGGATGGCCAGTACGCCCTGCGTGTCCGGTATTTACAAGGGATGCTAATGAACCGAATTCATTCTAATTCACTGAGATAGCTGTGAAAATGAGGAGGGTGCGAGACAATTTAGCATAGTTCATTCGCATAATTTCCGACCGTATCCGATCGAAAATGAAACGAAAAGGCCCCTTACTGCCCCTTTAAGGTTAAGCTAAGGTAATTTAAGGTAATTTTAGGTAACTTAAGTTAATTTAAGCTACAGTGCTGGAAATAAGTATAGGTCCACTTCAAAATTTCGATTTTTTCAAATCTCGCTCAAAATCTTGATATGCCCTATATGTCATCGTTTTCCCCATGGTCGATTACCCCTTGCTGCAACAAACAAGAGCTTTTCATTTGCATATTCAAATTTTAGGCTAATTTTCGCGAAAAATGCAAAATTCAGGTGGGAAAAAAGTATAGGTCCACCCTAAAAAACTGAGCATTTTTTTAAGACGGAAGAAAAATCAATAGTCAACAGGTCCTCCACGACGAAGGAGACACTCCGAGTGACGGCTGGGAAAGGAAACAAAAGTTTGCAACTCATCGAAGGCGTTATCTTAGCCCACTTTTGACTGAAAACCCTCTTTATCTGATCGACAGTGAAAAAGTGCTTTTTCCTAGGGTTTCAGCTTCCCCATGACAATTCATTAAAAGTTTTGGGGTCTCATTGAGTTCCAAGAGTGTCTGTATTCTTATGAAAGTGATAACTTTGTTAGAAACATTCCGCTGAATACGACACACACCGTCACCTTTTGCAAAAACACGCGTATCAGGATACGGACAGAAATTTCTTGAGACCTCGAGACAGACACTATTAGAAAGCCCATGAAAAGTTGTCTTGGAAAATGTTTTTGTTGCTGTTCGGAAAAATTTCCTCTCTGAACAAACACGCCTTGAAAACCAAATTTTCTCACTGTATTCCAATGAAAAATTAGCAAATTCCGATTTTCATAGCAGAAAAACAACAATTTTTATTGTTTTCAAGGCGTGTTTGTTCAGAGAGGAAATTTTTCCGAACAGCAACAAAAACATTTTCCAAGACAACTTTTCATGGGCTTTCTAATAGTGTCTGTCTCGAGGTCTCAAGAAATTTCTGTCCGTATCCTGATACGCGTGTTTTTGCAAAAGGTGACGGTGTGTGTCGTATTCAGCGGAATGTTTCTAACAAAGTTATCACTTTCATAAGAATACAGACACTCTTGGAACTCAATGAGACCCCAAAACTTTTAATGAATTGTCATGGGGAAGCTGAAACCCTAGGAAAAAGCACTTTTTCACTGTCGATCAGATAAAGAGGGTTTTCAGTCAAAAGTGGGCTAAGATAACGCCTTCGATGAGTTGCAAACTTTTGTTTCCTTTCCCAGCCGTCACTCGGAGTGTCTCCTTCGTCGTGGAGGACCTGTTGACTATTGATTTTTCTTCCGTCTTAAAAAAATGCTCAGTTTTTTAGGGTGGACCTATACTTTTTTCCCACCTGAATTTTGCATTTTTCGCGAAAATTAGCCTAAAATTTGAATATGCAAATGAAAAGCTCTTGTTTGTTGCAGCAAGGGGTAATCGACCATGGGGAAAACGATGACATATAGGGCATATCAAGATTTTGAGCGAGATTTGAAAAAATCGAAATTTTGAAGTGGACCTATACATATTTCCAGCACTGTAAGTTAAGTTAAGGTAATTTACGGTTAAGCTCAGCTAACTTAAGGTTAAGCTAAGGTAACTTTAGGTTAAGTTAAGGTAACGTAAGGTTAAGCTAAGGTTACTTAAGGTAAGGTTAGGTAACTTAAGGTTAAGCTAAGGTAACTTAAGGTTAAGCTAAGGTAACTTAAGGTTTTGCTAAGCTAATTAAGGATTAGCCAAGGTAACTTAAGATTAAGCTAAGGTAGCTAAATGTTGAGCTAAGGTAGTTTAAGGTTAAGTGAAGGTAACTTACGGTTAAGCTACGGGAACTTAATGTGGAGCTAAGCTAACTTAAGGTAAGGTTAGGTAACTTAAGTTAATGCAAGCTAAGGTTATGCTCAAGTAACTTAAGATAACTTAAACTAAGGTAAAGTGACTTCAAAACAACTTACCCAAATTGGCCACTGCAGATATTCTTCCACTTTAACAGCTCCAAATTGAAGATTCACATTTTTGAGCGTAACCAAGGGAAGAAGTTCGCCTAACAGAAAAAAGGTGCAGGTGAACAGAGTTTCACATTTAGGCCTTAGACGAGTTATGAAGGGTTTCAGCAAGTCATTCCAAATTTCAGCTTGTTCTTCATAGCCCTCCCTCGTGTTTTCACGACGTTTTTCAGCTTCGCGCTGGGGATCATCCGGATCATTTTCCTCTGACGAGAGCTGGATGTTCTGAAAAAAAAAGGTTTTTTTAAACTACCTTAACCAACCACAGCAATTACCCCGAATTGGTAGCCTGAGAGCTGTTCGTAAGGGATTTCCAGTTCAACTACTTCATCGTAGTTGTCCGTCATATAGTTATTGCCATTTAGAGGTTGTTTAGTGTACCAAATCCTCACTTTCATTGGCTGAAATTCCAATTTGAAATGTTGAAAAACAACGAAAACGAACATTTTCAGGGGTGGTGTCAAACCGAAGGCACAAAGTGCCTTCAAAGCCGCACTGGATATGAAATCTATGGACTTCAGCGCATTCATCCAGGGTCTTACAAGTTCTGCGAAGCCTGCTCAAGGTGATTGGTTGGGCCTTAAAATGAACGAAAGTTCAAATTTTTTAATATGAAACTCACTTTTTGAAAAATTGGAATCAGAAGATCAACTGGCAAGTTTTTCAACGACATGGCTAGTTGCTTTCTTGTTGGAAGACCGATTTGAAGACTAATAATACCTAAACCTTGGGTAATTGAACCATTCAGACTTTCTTTCAAAAAGCTCGATAAGAAAAAAATTGTGGGAATTTGGTCAAAAACCTTCATTTTATGTTGAACATGTTATATTCTGTGAATTTTTAGGAATCACGGTAGGTTTCAGAAGGTAATGAAAACGTTTCAGTCACTCAAGTTTTACGTATTTCTTAGCTAAGCGCGATCAGATTTTGCGTTAAATGTAGCATCGATTAGAAATTAAAAAAAAATTTGCGATTTTTGCGTAGAACAAAAAATATCCCAAAAATGCAAAAGCAAATTGTAATTTCGTATTATGTATCCGGCTGAAAAATGTTGCAGACAAAATCAGTCAAAAAACATCGAATGTTGCTTTTTTTCAGGAAACGACGTTTAAATAAATAAAAGTAGCACAAATTGGGAAGAACTGGGTACAGAAACAATCGAGAGAACGGTTTCGGAGAGTTTGCTGCTCCAAGAAGAAAACAAAGGCTGGGTCATATCCGCTGGTTTACGTAAGGATAAACAACGGACGGTCTGACCGCGGGTACAGCCTCTGGGCGCCCTGACCTGCTCTAATCGTCTGCCTCTAACGGAGACACGGCAGACGGCTCTTACGAAAGTCAATCGATATGAATCGTAATGCAAATACACATATAGCCAAAACTCTTTACGTGTGCGTTTGCGTGTGCGTTTGCGTTTGCGTTTGCGTGTGCGTGAGCGTTTGCGTGTGCGTGTGCGTGTGCGTGTGCGTGTGCGTTTGCGTTTGCGTGTGCGTGAGCGTTTGCGTGTGCGTGTGCGTGTGCGTGTGCGTGTGCGTGTGCGTGTGCGTGTGCGTTTGCGTTTGCGTTTGCGTTTGCGTGTGCGTGAGCGTTTGCGTGTGCGTGTGCGTGTGCGTGTGCGTGTGCGTTTGCGTTTGCGTTTGCGTTTGCGTTTGCGTTTGCGTTTGCGTGTGCGTTTGCGTTTGCGTGTGCGTGAGCGTTTGCGTGTGCGTGAGCGTTTGCGTGTGCGTGTGCGTGTACGTGTACGTGTGCGTTTGCGTTTGCGTGTGCGTGTGCGTGTGCGTGTGCGTGTGCGTTTGCGTTTGCGTTTGCGTTTGCGTTTGCGTTTGCGTTTGCGTTTGCGTTTGCGTGTGCGTGTGCGTGTGCGTGTGCGTGGGACAATAAGGAATTAATCGTTAACTGCGCGTGCTAGGGATAATTATGAAAAATGATACTGTTTTTTAATGCATGAAATTTATTTTTATTACATGAACATTATAACAACGTCACATACGACAACAGTATTCAAATACTTTTTCCAGCAAACGCTGCCTATTAAAACATATCGAAATAGACCGGTACTGTTTCGGTTAAGAATGTTTGGTGAAGAACAGCGTATTTCGCATGAATTTCAGAAAATGCTTTTTCGTTACTCTCCGCAGCCATGAAGTCATCGTAAACGGCTGAAGCATCAAGGGGGGCCTTCGAAAACATCACAGGGAAAAAGTGTTCCCATAAAATTTTACGAATATCGCCTTCAGGAGAAAAGTGAATGCGATAGAGGATCTAAAACAATTTTTTAATACGAAAATGTCAAGCCTCACAGGGGAAAATGAAATTATTGCAAATCCACCAGCTATTTTCATCAAGTAGAAAATAAAGGATGACTGAAAATTTGCAATTACTGGTCAAATTTTTTGATTTTACGCCAAAGGAGCATTTGAATTCGAAAGTCAATCCTCTCCAGATTTCCGATAAACCAATTGCAGACACTTGATTTCGTTTCAACAATGTTAAAACTTCAAGAACTTTCAAATTTCCTCTGCATTCACTTCTAGTTCGTATTTCCTGAAAACTGAAAATTAAATTAATTTTTAATAATAAAACCGTTAAAAATTGTTGTAATAATGCAGCCGATCTCCGGGGATAAAAAAGTGGAAAAAGCGGTTCGGTAAACCGGTATGTTGCCATTTCAAGGTTTCCAATTATCCTACTTAAGCGATTTGGAAACTCTATATTACTAACATTGTGATTTTTACAATGCTGAAAATTTAGGTGTTTAATTACAAATAGTTGAGATGTGAGTGAAAGAGATATAGAAAAGAGAGTCGGGGCTAGATGAGGTAAGATAAAGAGATGAGAGGTGAGGCATGATGAGATGTGAGGCAAATATATGAAAGGTGATGAGATTTGAGACAGAAGGATGAGAAGGAAAAGAGATGAGGTAAAGAGATGAAACGTGAGGCTGGCGAGGTGATGGGTGAGGTAAGGAGATCAGAGGTGGGGCAAAAAGAGTTAAGGAGAGATAAGGTATAGTGTGTTTCCGAAAAACGGCACCAGTTTTGGCCAAAAACCTTGAAGAATGGTATATTGGGTCCCGCCGCGATATCTTAATTGTCTGCGCACTCCTCTTTTACTGTGCTATTTCGCATATTATATTTGTATTCACATCAATGTTTCATATTGTCAATGGTTAAAAAATAGCTGAATATCAAGGCCGCTAAAAATTTGCCGACCTTTCTTTGGAAACAGACTATAAAGCATTACGAAAGAAAATAAGGAGATGTGAGACAAAAATATAAGAGGGGAAAAGAGATGAGAGTTAAGTAAAAAAAAATGAGAATTAAGTGAGATAACGTGTAAGATGATGGGTGGAATAAACAGATGTGAGGTGAGCCAAAAAGAGGAGAGATGAAACAAAGAGATGAGAGGCGAGGCGAACAGTTGAGAAGTGTGGCAAAAAGTTGAGCTGGGAGGGAAAGAGATAAGATGTGAGGCAAAGGAGAGGTGAGGCCAAGGAAAAAGAGGTTAAGTAAGAACTGAAGGTAACTCACCCAAATAGACCAGTTCAAGTAATCATCAATTTTGACTTTAACATGCACCAACATAACATTTTGAAATGAAACTAATGGAATAAGTTCTCCCAGTTCTTGCATATGCGATACGGACAATGTGTGACATTGAAGCTTCAGTCGAAGCAAAAGAGGTTTCAAGTGCAGATTCCAAACTCCCATCTGATGTTCCATAAAATCTTTCATTTCAATCTGAGGGTAACGCTTTTCTGTCCATTGTACAATCTTCTAAACTGTAAAATGTTGTTGAAAACAAATGAAACCGACCACAGCAGTTACGTAAAATCGGTAGCCTGAGAGTTGTTCGTAAGGATTAGAAATTTCAATTACGTGAGAAAAACAGCCAATTTCCTTTTGAAAATCCTCTTCTCGACGATATGGATGAAGGTCGATAACATTCGCCAAAAGTTGAACTCGCGGGAGCTAAAATAAATTTTAAAGTTTATAAAATTTGTAAACTAACTGTCTCATCAGTCACATCGAATCTCAGTGTCCATTTCAACTCATTCACGAAACATTGAATATGGAATCGATTGATTTCAGCAAAATTATCGATTGCCTTACAAGTTCTACGAAGTTTACTCAAAGTTCGTGGTTGGACCTAAAAAAAGACCAAGAATTCAAAGAATTTTCAATTGTTAACTCACTTTGCGAAGAATTTGGATTAAAAGATAAATAGGTAAATCAATGAACGGCATTTCTTTTTGTGGCGGAAAATGCGTGATTGGACAAGACGCGGGAAATAAATGATCGCTTTTTTATTTGAATGCACTGACCTAGTTATCGATTTTGTGGCCTTTTGGCGGTCAAGGTGCCAGACGCTTCACTCTTGCCCGTTTTTCTCTAAACCACTCTCTCTCTCTCTCTCTCTCTCTCTCTCACCTTCTCTCACTCCCTCAATGAGACATTAACCAAGAGACAAAGTGATGCACCATGTCGCCTCTTAAGAGACCTTTTTCGCTTTTTTCTTTTTACCCTACTTTTTCATGACTCGTTTGTCTCCCTAGATTTAAGCATGTAGAAAAATCGATTTATGTTTATCGATTTCTCCTCCGCACGATCCTTGTAGCTCGCACTTAAAATGCAAAAAATACATTAAAGGAACCATCAGGGGCCTTTTTAAAACGAAAATGAGCCGTATTCTAATTGCGCCATTCCAATTGAAATGTTATTTTCCAACACCGCTCCAGTAAACGGTTGTTCACAGAATGCTTGCCAAGCCTTCATTAGCATATGATTAGCATGAGGACG
Source organism: Oscheius myriophilus (assembly GCA_964057215.1). Classification (NCBI taxonomy): domain Eukaryota; kingdom Metazoa; phylum Nematoda; class Chromadorea; order Rhabditida; family Rhabditidae; genus Oscheius; species Oscheius myriophilus. Next base: position 18,923,795 of record OZ059902.1, read on the forward strand.
GAAAACCTCCCTGATGTTCCCTTTAAGACAACTTTTATTCAACAAAAAATTAAACAATTTTTTCCCCTAACATTTTCGATGGTAAGGTTTTCATCCTCGTATCGCATCTCTATAAAAGGCTTATCTCCCGTGCCGAAAACCCAATAATTGTCTCCCATCGTCTTCCAGTTTTCTCCAAAATCACCGAAAGCCTCCTTAACTTCTTCAAATTCAAATATACACTGTTCAAAGGAAATATCAGTAAATGGCTTATTTTTCAAAGAAATTTCCTGAAAATGCATTTTTTACTTTTTAGTATAAAAATAGTTACCTTTAAACATCGACGAGATCGGAAATATCATTCTCCATAAAATAGCGATGGAGCACTTTTACGCTTCGAGTCGCTTTTATGGAAAATAAAGCTTTCATGGAAAATGTTGCGCAGAAAATAATTTCGCGCAGAAAATTTCAACCTAAAATATACTTGTTTTTTCTAATGTCTGTTGTTTAAGTTAAATTATTTTTAAAAAAAAAATATTTTACCTCGCCAACGGAACTAGTGTCGTATGACAACTCATCCCGGTCGTCTTCCAAGTCTGGAAATTTTGTTACCACAATTTTGCAGATTTTGACGGTCTAAAATAAATATAATGAGTTGAATATCTCTGAAATAAAAAAAAAAGAACCTTTAATAGTCGAGCTAGGTGGGGACAATGACTGTTGCCATCAATTGCAAATTCCAATTCGTTTATTGTTACGTGGTTTGCAAGGAAGTTACTGATTTTTTTTTCGCTGATTCCTCTTTCCTGGAAACGAATAATTAGGGAGAGAAAGGGAGAGATAGAGGAAGAGAGAGAATAGAGAGAGAGAGAGAGAGAGAGAGAGAGAGAGACAGACAGACACATATACACAAACAAATAGAGGACGTTCGGGATAGGGAGAGAAAATCGGAGAAAGTGAGAAAATGGTAGAGAAATAGAAACATAGCAAACACTGCAATAGAGACACAGAGAGAATTATACAGGGATAGAGAGAGAGAGAGAGATACAGAAGATTTGGTGAAAACTTTACCCAATTTTCAGCACACAGCACACACCTGAAACCGCCTCTCTTGACAACGCATCTACGCAAAACACCGCCACAACATCAAAATGCCCTTCCTCCCTCGGTATGAATCCTTCAATTTTCTGTTAAACCCATATTTCAGGAAATCTTCAACTACGCTTCCAAAATCTGCAAGACAAAGCTCGTGAGCATATAGGAAAGGCAGCTACTGTCCCGAAGGGTTCAATTTCGGTTAAAGAAGAGAGAGTGTAAGAACTGATTCCTCATATTCAAAATTATGCTTTTTTAGGCAAATCGTCAGTTCTACGGAACAGGGATGCTATGGTACCATAGCAAAAAGACCAAGAATGGATTAGATTTTGTTGTTCTTCTCAATTTGAACTTGACTTTACATTTGTTATTAATCAAACTTATTAATGAAAAAGTGAAACAAACGAAATAGTAAATCAATAATTAGTAATAAATAGTTTAAATTGGCCTGTAATGAAAAAAGCGAAGACAGATTCAATAAAAGCTAGCTTCGCTTTTTCACGCATTGGGATATTGGGAAATTCAAGCTGTTCATTTTCAAACCACCTTTTCTGGCAAAATGGTTAGTTATTTTATTTTTATAGTTAATTATAAAATCTTTTAATTCAGGAAACTTTTAACTTTCCCTCCCTCCCCGATCTTCTTCAACAATCAGTCTTTGAAAAGGTATTTTCATAAAACCAAATTTTCGTAATTTTGATAAGTTACAGTTTAATTATGAAGAATACGCCGTATTCAATGCGACGAATGAATTGGCGTATTTCATTTGCTGTCGGAATGGAAAAATGGTTTTCCCTTTGGAAGTCGATGTAATAATGTGTACTGTAAGTTTTAATAGGATTTAAAATGTAATATTTTTTTATTAGAAAGAATCACTTCGTTGTTGGTTGAAACGTAAGCATTTTAATATTGATTTGGAAACAAATCCTCCAAATGTGAGGTTCATTGCGGGACAAGTAATGGTGAGTCTCTCTCTCTCTCACACTCACTCACTCACTCACTCACTCACTCACTCACTCACTCCCTCACTCACTCACTCACTCACTCACTCACTCACTCACTCACTCACTCACTCACTCACTCACTCACTATATTTACACCTCTTAATAACTGCTATAACTGTCTTTCTGTCTCTATCTCACGAAATTTCTTTCTCTATAGTCTGTTTCCTAACTATGGGTCACATAACAACAGCTAAATTTTGGAACACAGTAGAGACCAAACGTAAAGAAGACGACGGGACCGATCCCGCGACCGCCCAGGCCCCAATCGAGCGCGTAACCCTTGAACCACCGAGGCATCGCCGTGCGGCGGGCACGCCGCGTTCATAACCCTTCAATCCTGTCGTGATGGCAGCCATGCATCGGAATCAAAGTTTCCTTTCACAAATCGGCAATTTCCCTATTTTCGTAAAACAGCACCTTGCCCAAATATATTCAAACGCGTGCTGAGGCCTGTATCTGCCAATCACGCACTTTTTTCTACAGACCGACCCAAAACAAACCGCGGTTTCATTATTCACACAATATACACAATATTTTATTAACAAATTTGGTACAAACAACATGCATAAACACCAATAATATCAAGTACAGCGAACATATACGTAAGGGGCACAACCAAAGAGTAAAGTGATGTGGGGAGAGGTTAAATACGGCATATATGTCATTTTATCAGTAAAAATCATATTTCTTTCGACCAAAGAATCATTTTTAAAAGCGAGGACTAGTCCAACAGTATCGTAATTGTGTTTCAAAAGAACGACAGCCCCCTGGTGCCGACAGTTGGTCAAATTTTCGTGATTGAACCGTTCCCCATGGAGGAAACCGGGGGAATTTGACGTATTTTTAAATAATTAAAATATTTTAACTATTTAAAAAAACAAAACAACTGCGTTTTTTTCACATTTTAGATGTAGGTTTGCGAAATCGTGGAAATGGAACAAAATTTTGGCAGAAATTGAAGAAATGGCGGTCTGTCCTTCGCCAGCTGGTTGGCACCACAAAACACGCGTATTTTCGTGGATAAAATGACAAATACGGAGCATTTAACCTTAAAAGCCTATCTAAAAATTTTAAGAAAAACCTGCTATTTAAAATATGACACAGTACCGCTGGATGCACGTCTTCTTGATTGAAATGCAGCTTCAGAGGTCGATTTCCTGTGCTGTGTTCGCCTGAGAGGGTCTGAAAAAGACTTTTTTGAAAACAAAACAAGCAAAAAGAACGATATTAAAATAGTACGAGGCAAAAGAAGAAAAAAAAACCAAGTAAATTACTTAAAACTGCATAAAATACGCTTTTGTACGCCCTAGTGGCCGAAAAAAAATGAAAACAGCCGTGTTTTTGCAAAATAAAGATATTGATTAACAAATATTACAAAATAAAACATACAGTGGAGTAAAACGCAATAAAAAATCACCAAACAATTAAAAAAAGATTCAAAACGAAATTTGAACTAGTCCGGGTGGCAATAAATAATCCTGGCTAATTGCCAAGGCGCTGGCACCAAGCTGTCGCGGCGGGACCAGGTCGGCCCGGTCCTTGAATTTCCTGTGCCGTTTCCAGGAAACAAACCATATACCAAATGCTCTCTCTCTCTCTCTTTCTCTCTCTATTTGAAATATGTGTCTGTGTCTCTATTTTTTTCTCTTTTTTAAAGGGAAAGTCAGGCGGGTTTTACAACACTGGCTCATCTAAGAGAGAAAAATTTGCTGATCAAGAAAATGTATATGACTATGGGTCGGAAATGTACCGTTTTCGATAGACCTGGCTTCAAAGTGTCCAAAAACGGCCGACCGTCCGCAGATTGTGCGGTTGGCCAGTACGCCCTGCGTGTCCGGTGTTTACAAGGGATGCTAATGAACCGATTTCATTCTAATTGAGTGAGATAGCTGTGAAAATGAGGAGGGTGCGAGACAATTTAGCATAGTTCATTCGCATAATTTCCGACCGTATCCGATCGAAAATGAAGTGAAAAGGTCCTTTACTGCCCCTTTAATCTCTCTTCCCCCTCCCTCTTATTCTTTCCCTATCTCTCTTTGTATCTGTGCATGCTTCACTCTATACCTCTGTATTTCTTTGCTTCTATTAAGCCACAATTTATCTCACTCTCTCAATTTCTCTCTCACTCTCTCTCTCTTACTTTCTTTCATTTTTACAGCTTTGTTTTCTGTCTACTCGTCCCTTTTCTGCAGTGTGTCTATCTCTTTGCCTCTCTCAATCTGTACACCTTTCTCTCTCTCTCTCTCTCTCTCTCTCTCTCTCTCTCTCCCTAATTCTTTGTTTTTAGGATAGAGGAATTAGTGAAAAAGCCTGTACCTTCCTTGCAAACCACGTCACAATAAATGAATTGGAATTCGTCGTTGATGGCAATCGCCATTGCCCCCACCTAGCTCAACTATTAAAGGTTCTTTTTTTTAAAATTTTTAATAAAAGTTGGTTTTCGCTCAATTTCAAGAAATTCAAACCATTTCATTTTAGACCGCCAAAATCTGCAAAATTGTGATGACAAAATTTCCAAACTCGCCAGACGACCGGGAAGAGCTGTCTTATGAAACCAGCTCAGTTGAAGAGGTAATTTTTTATTTTACTTTTAAATATTTATATTCAAGGCAAAGTTAGGCTAGTAATACAGATTTATTCAGGTTGAAATTCACTGCACAATTCCATTTTCCGTGAAAGCTTTGTTTTCCATTAAAGCTACTCGATGCGTAAAAGTGCGCTATCTCTATTTTATGGATAATGATATTTCCGATCTTGTCGATGTTTTAAAGGTAAAACTATTTAAATTAACAAATAAAAAACGTGTTTTCAGGAAATTTCTTTGAAAAACAAGCCATTTACTGATATTTCCTTTGATGGGTGTATATTTGAATTCGCACACGTCAAGAAAGCTTTCAGTGATTTGGGAGAAAACTGGAAGATGATGGGAGACAATTATTGGGTTTTCTGCTCCGGAGAAAAGCCTTTTATGGAAGTGAATTATGAAAATGAAACCCTTACAATCAAAAGATGCTATTGAATTTTTGGTTATTGTTATGTAAATTGGGAAATAAATATTTTTTTCAACATTTTTTGATCTTGTGTGTCCGACTGACCGCACCGCGGCAGGAAGCGTCGCGGTCTCCGAAAAATTGGCGCCCAGTCTGAATTTTTCATTGTGGAACTACCAGAAGCCAAAGCCACGCTGCGCGGGTCTTCGCCTTCTGGGTTCGGCGGCCTTCGGCCGCCTCAATCTGGGATTGCAGCCTGCAGCTGCTCAGGTGAGCGGCCTGCGGCCGCTTTGTTCTATCCATTTCAATGAAATGTTCCCCATGGTCGGTTTGGGGGGAAATGAAGGGGTGTACCTATCCGCATATTACGTTGCGCTGCTAACCAACAAAGGGAAACCCTCTATTGTTTAAAGGATAATTCTCTCGATTTTGAAACCAACTTCGTTTTAAGCAACTATTCTAATTTTCATCAATTTCAAACCACGACGCCTCGAATACAAACTTGTCAGTTATAAACGACAAGGAAAAATGGTGAGTGGTTTGTTTCCCAAGTTTCTGCATCGAACACAAATTCAGAAATGTAGCGATTTTCTTTCCCATTTTTATTGAAAGTCAAATTGATCAGAAAACACACGTTATATCACAACAAATCCCCCGTCGAATAGGTTTTATTCAACATTCTGAGGGTATTTACTTGGAAGATGCTTAGAAGGCGTAGAAGGACTTGGGAGTGTCTCCCTCGGGCATGGTGAAGTAGGAAGAGTGCATGTTCTTCGGAATCCCGCCCAGGGCCTCAGCCAACGAGGCTCCGCTCAACGAACGGGCGGTCGTAACCCCATCGAACACGTCCGGCAGATTCTTGCTCAACTCGATCTCCGACTGAGTGTAGATCCTAAAACAACCGGTTACAGTACCCTTTGACCTACTCACTTGGCCTGATTCTGGAACATGTCCGGAATCACATCCAGTTCCTCCAACTCGGACTGAGTGAAGCTGCGTCCCTTCTTCGCCTCTTCAACCTCCAGGTTCTTGGAGAACATGTCCGGGAGGTTCTCGATGGACTGGATCTCGGAGGGAGTGTAGCTTCGGCTCTTCTGGAGACTTGGCTTGGCTTCTCCGAAGACATCGGGAAGGTTCTGGATGTGGAGAACCTCAGAGGGGGAGTAGCGAGTGCGCTCCCACTTGGTGAAGCCGTCGTTGGAGAGGAGTCTCTGGTCCAAGTTGAGGACGAGGTTCAACTCGCTGGGAGAGCAAAGGGCGCGCCTGAAAAGAGTGAAAGAGTCACTGAGAGAGAGAGAGAGAGAGAGAGAGAAAGAGACCAACCTGTTCTCCTTCTTCTTGACCACCTCTCCATTCCTCACAATCCTGATATTTCCCAGCTCGCTCTCCGACCACGCCTCCTCCGCCAAGCTGGTCTCACTGATCGAAGCCTCAGACAACTTCTCATCCACGCTGATAACCAGCCCTCCGTTCTGCCTCTCCTTGACCTCCAAACTCCTCCTGAGGTGAGGGTTCCTCCAAGTGGAAATGAGAGTATTCTTGAAGGCATCCATGTCGGAGATGGTCATTTCCTCCACAGAAATCTTCCTCACAACCGTTTCAGTCGAAGCCTTGTTGTTGCGGAGCCAAGAGAGAGCTAGGTTGATCAAGGGAGTCTTCAGCTTCTGCTCCAAGGGGAAGGCTACAGAAGCCGTCACGGCGTGCTCCTTCAGCTGGAGGAGCTCCTCCGAAGGCAGGAGGAGGCTAGAAGAAAGCTGCTTCACAAGCATCTTCACGGTCTCCTTCGGGATTCCAGTCTCCTTGTGGGTGGCAATGTTCAACGCCTGAACCAGGCGGCCCCTCTCAGCCATGCCGTGGAGCGTCTTCTCAAACTGGCGATGGAGGAACTCCACTCCCAGCTCGGCGGTGACCTTCAGAAGACCGAAGAGCTCCGCTTCCTTGAAGCTCAACGTCAATCCGTACATCCAGTCGACGACCTTGCCCACGGCACTCGGGAGGAAGGAGGTCATGTCGAGGACCAGGCGAAGGCCTTCAGAAGCCGTCATCTGAAGAAACCAGTCTAATGAGGCTTCAGAAGCCTGACCTTTTTCATCTTGCGAGAGTACTCGGATAGCACGGCCGAGTGAATGGCGTCCTTGTAGCCGTTGAAGAACAAAACGATGTCGCACTGGCTGTTCCGCTGTTCCCTCAGTTCCTTCAGCTGCGTTTTGTACTCCGAGGCAGGAGATCCCTCAGGGAAGAAGTTGAAGCTGTAGCTGAAGATTGGAAGCTTCAGAAGGCTACAAGAAGAGAAAGGTACCTTTCCAGACGAGCCATGGGGAGACCTAGCCGCACACCGGGGAAACGACGGATGAAATGAGGAGAGAAGGGATGGAAAGACGTGGGTTGACTAACGGAGACGGAGCTCCACCTAGCGGCTCGTTAATCAACATATATGCTAATTAAAACTTCTACAGATGATATCGCTTTCTCATTGCCTTTCCCAGGTATAAACTAGGGAAAAGTGGCTTTCTGCCCCCAATATATCGACCTTAGGTCGCCTTGAACACAGAAGAACCCTTTTATCCTTTCATGGCAACATCAGGCCGCTTTTAGTTACGCCTTTTTACTAACTGTTGTTCTTTTTTTTGGCAAGTTCATTTCACAACACCATAGCTCCACTTGCGGCAACCTCAGGCCGCTTTGTGACGATTGCAGCAATCTTAGGCCGCTTTTGAGCGCATTCGGCAACGCGACGTCGCCACAAACGAAAAAATTCGGAAACCTTGGACTATGACCGCTTCTTTTCTCTGGCGCCCTCACTCTCTCCCCCTCTCTCTCTCACTCATTCTCTCTCTCTTTCTCTCTCTCACTCTCTCTCACTCACTCTCACACACTCTCTCTCTTGTTATATAATAACGCGTTTCAATACATCTTTATTTTCAATCTTGTCAAGAAATGGTTTTCATTTAGAAAATTATGAGATATAAGTACCGGTGACCCCATGTACCGTACCCCGTTCTTTCTTTGCATGCCTGTTCAAACGAAGCCATTGAATGTATGTGCGACCATCTAGCGGCGGGCTCCTGGTTTACGTTTAAAATGGAGATTTGCAAGTTGGGTTTTCCATCTGCGATGAATAGTTGAGCCTGCTGCGGCAGAGGGTCGCATCGATCAGAAACGTCTTTTTTTATCTTCTCCTCGATGGAATAGGAATACTCCTCGTAGTTGGCGGTTAAGTTCTTGCTGTTCTGGTATACAATAACTCTTCGAGAGTTATAGTCCGCGATGTAAATTCGTTTCGAACCGTAACCGAATTCATAAAAGTTTTTGTCAATGGTCCCACCGTTGGAAACGACAACGGCATATTCGTGCCTGAAATTTAAAAAATATAAAAGATAATTATAACTTTATTTTGATTAAAGCGAGCCGTGCTTTACAGTAACCCGCGCTGCAGATTAAAGGGGCAGTAAGGAGGCTTTTCACTTCACTTTCGATCGACTACGGTCGGAAATTATGCGAATTACCTATGCTAAATTGTCTCGCACCTTCCTCTTTTCCAGAGCTCTCTCAGTCAATTAGAATGAAATTCGGCTTATTAGCATGCCTTGTAAATGACGGACACGCAGGGCGTATTGCCCGTCTACAAATCTGTAGATGGAGACCCGTTTTTGATGACTTTGAAGCGTATTTTCTCGAAAACGGTAAATTTGCGACCCCTAGTCATATACATTTTCATGATCAGCGCAATTTTTCTCTCCTAATTGAGCCAATGATGTAAAACTCGTCTGACTGTCCCTTTAAAGAAAATGAGTGTCTTTATGAGGCTCCGCCGCTGTGTCTTGAATAGATGCCACCATAGTGCAGGCGGTAGCGAGCTCGCTCAACAGTCAGACAATTTTGCAGAGGCTTAGGTTCAAATCCTGCGCAGTTCATTTTAAAGATTGCAATAGTTGGCATTAAGACGCCGTCTCTGGAAAACTCGAGAAGGCTACTGTCTTAGAAATTTGGTCATCTATTATTACAATGGGTGATGGGAGTATTTCTCTCCTTCCCTCTCTCTCTCTCTTGGTTTGCACCTCGCCCTTCATTTCCAAAAGAAAGAGGGGTGGTGCGGTGGAAGCGAGGGGAGGGTTCCAAGGGCGACCGGGAACCGCTCTGGCGCGAAGCGAACCCGTTTTTGAAGACTTTGAAGCGTATTTTCTCGACAACGGTAAATTTTGGACCCATAGTCATATATATTTTCATAATCAGCGAATTTTTCTCTTCTAATTGAGCCAATCTTGTCAAACCCGCCTGACTGTCCCTTTAATCGAAAAAAATATTTTTGACCTATCAAATCGATGATATTTTTGACCTATCAAATTTTGGTCAGGATGGTCACGGAGTTTTTCGGACTATAATTTTTAAAAAAAGTACAGAAAAAATTGCGCCTTTTTTTGTTATAGCGGCGTTTTGCGACGCTTTTATGTCAAAGGTCGAAAAATGCGAAAAACTGTATCTTTATATTTTCACTTTTTCGAGGTTTTTGGTTTTTTACACAACAATTTCGTTATTAAAGTGTTGTATTTGAAGCTTATTGGCCAAAATATTTCAGAATAATACCACATTTACTTAAAGGCAGAGGCCCACGAAGAGGGGGACCTGTCCATGCTAATCGTAAAACCCTCTGCATTTCACCATTGAAAATGACACTCTCTCGCCTACGCTACGTCATGGACAGGTCCTTTTTCATTTTCGTGGGCCTCTGCCTTTAATTCGGCCGATTTTACGAAATTACCTAACCCTACCGTAACCCAGGCCAAAAAATCCATAATGAGCTAAAACTTTCAAAATGTCGTATATTGGTCCTAGGAAGGTATTGACCAAATTTGAGCCAATTCCGAGGCTATGACCTAATTTCCAAGACAGTTGTCTTTCAGGGGCCGCTCGATTCTTTCAGAGACTGTGTCTTAATTTGCAACGCGCAAGGTTACTATTTATAAAGTTTTCAGCCCGGATTTTTTTGTTCCAGGGTTACGGTAGTTTGAAGTTCGATAAGGTCCAAACAAAGTCAAACGCAAAAAACGTGTCTAGAACTAAACTTCCCCTACGAAGAAAATGTTGTTTTTAAAAAAATACAAAAAACGTACCACAGATATCTGCGGTTCATTTCTGATAGGATCTCTTGTGCAAGATCAACGTTACTCATGCCAGCATTGTTATCAATCGTCTTCATGATAACATCCTCTTTGATGGTACTTGGGAAATAGTCTTGATAAAACTCCTCGTCCACCTAAATATATATTTCAAAGGGTTTTTTATTAGAAAATTTTGTTAAGGTTATTGAGCTAACAAAGTTACTTGGAGAGTTACAACGTATGAACTATGGCCCTAAATGTTTTTGCTAGATAACTGCTTCTTTAAAGGGACAGTCAGGCGGGTTTTACAACATTGGCTAAATTAAGAGAGAGAAATTTGCTGATCATGAAAATGTATATGACTATGGGTCGAAAATGTACGGTTTTCGAGAAAATGCGCTCCAAAGTCGCCAAAAACGGGTCTCCGTCTACAGATTTGTAGACGGCCAGTACGCCCTGCGTGTCCGGCATTTACAAGTCATGCTAACGAGCCAATTTTGATTATAATTGGATGAGAGAGTTTTGAAAATGAGGAAGGAGCGAGACAATTTAGCATAAGTGATTCGCATAATTTACGACCGTATACGATCAAAAATGAAGGGAAAACCCCCTTACTGCCCCTTTAATGATTTTTTGTCGAATAAAGGTAAAATTTGGCTTTTTACCAATTTTATAATAATTGTCAGACGGCGGGGCCGGCGCGGGCAACCCAAACACATTTTTTTGGTGCAGGCACATTTTCTTTCAATTTTCAGAAGAAATGAAGGGATTCTAAGTTAGCAACAAAAAATAATTAAAATCTAATTTTAGTGGTTCATTATTCAACGTTCTTTTAATAAAAGCGAACAATTTACTCAATTAGCAAGGATTTCCATCCAAAATTGAAAGACATTTTGTATTTTTTAAATTTAAACATTAAAAATCACCAAAATCGAGAGAAACTGTTAAAATTGGGTTTGAACAATGTACCCTTTGTGGAATTCACCATTTTGGCCGACGGTCCAGTACGATTTACGCGCTCCGCGGAAAAGCAACATTTTAAAATCAAAGCGTGCCAAAACTTTGCTAAAAATGAAAATAATTCAATCGAATTGAAAGTAATGCCAATCGATAAAGCGTAATCAGGGGTCTGGGAGCGAAGCCGCTGATATATAGCTCTCGCCAAACGAGCATCGGCTACTAAAAGTCGCTTTTTCTCTGCGTATGCGCGGCTCGCACACTATTTCCGCCTGAGTATCGCACGGCTGCTGCATTGAGGCCGTTTTTGGCAGAATGCTCGTTTGGCGACGGCTATATTTATGGATTACTACCGAAAATGTTTTATCCCAACGGGAAATTTTTCTAACTTTGAGGCGTGATTACAAGTTAACCAATTGTGACATTAAAAGAAATTGTTTTTGTTTTACAACTATCGATTGCAATTTTCAAAACTAAATTTGGTTGACAATGAACGGAGATATGGAAAATGAGTTTCCGATGACGTCACTACCGGAGCGAAAATTGCCCGAGGCTAAACTTCTCAGAAAATGTTTATTTGGTCTTTGGTAGTCTCTGTGCCAAATATGAGCCCAATCGGGGACAAAAATTTGGTCCGCCACCCCCTTTCTCGCCATATTCAGATATTGTTTCTTAAAAGACTTACCTGGGTCATAAGGGTGTTGAATTCCTCTTGGGCCTCTAGAGCAGTCGTCGTGAGAAATTCCTCTCCCTTAGTCACATTCTTGCATTGGGAAGCTAGCCCAATTACGAAGAACCTCACCGCGAACTGTTCGAAATGCATTTAAGGAAAAGAACATTCACTTACGGCCTGAAAGAAAATTCTTGTTAGAGTGTTCTTGGAATCAATGAACGCCGTTTCATTGTACGTAGTCGAACGCGCAAGGGCAGTGAGGCGCTTTCGTGAATTTTTCAGAATATGCTCCGCCTAAACACCAAATTGATGTTCATATGATATTCTAAAGTACAGCAATGTTAATGTTGCCTTGGTTGATGGTTTGCAGGAAAATACTTTTGGCTACTTGATCCGTAACAGATTTCGTTTTAATCAAGGTGTGCATCTCCTTTGTGGCTATTACCACAGCGTCCATAACTTCCTTAACAAAGAATCTTTCACATTCTCAGGAAACTTACATAGTTGAAAAACGATTCTCCGATAAAGGACTTAAGCATTTCCATTTCTTTGGACATTTGCTTGGATATCTTTTCGAACCCTTGTTCCATGGCCTTGAGGTACTTCTCCGTTTGAGCATTCTGCTCCTGTGATTCCAGAAAAGCGGCTACCACATCGCCGACCACGGAAAAGCCCTAAAATGGAATCAACTCTACAAGTGGAATATATTACTTTAAGGATTGTGATCCATTCTTTACTTCCGATGTTTAAAAATCTTCTCAAAGCTCCAGGATGTTCAATGCCAGAAAGTTTATCCAGGGCGGATGACGACGTCTTCACCCAAGTGATTTCTTCGTCGGTCTGAAGTATAGATAAAGTCGGGAAAGGAGAAGACAAAGAGCTCTCTCTCTCTCTGTCTCTTTCTCTGTCTCTTTCTCTCTTTCTCTCTTTCTCTTTCTCTCTTTCTCTGTCTATTTCTCTTTTTATCTGTTTCTTTCTCTCTTTCTCTGTCTCTTTCTCTCTTTCTCTGTCTATTTCTCTCTTTCTCTGTCTCTTTCTCTCTTTATCTGTTTCTTTCTCTCTTTCTCTATCTCTTTCCCTCTTTCTCTGTTTTTTTCTATCTTTCTCTGTCTTTTTCTCTCTTTCTCTCTCTCTCTCTTTCTCTTTCTCTCTCTCTCTTTCTCTCTCTTTCTCTCTTTCACACACACTACTTTTTCGGTCTCTGCATTTATATCTATAGCACTGTCTCTTTGTTGATCGCATGAGGTTTTGAAGCTCTCACCGCATTGAACTATGGCAGAAGGTCACGTCTACGGCGGCATGCGAAGGAAAGGTCGTCGGTGGCCTCCAAAAAGGCGACACCAAAAATGCAGAGGAAAAGAAGTTGAAAGGGTTTCATTCGTGGTAGGGAACTGATTTTTCAATTCAGAACAGTGCTTTTATAATGTTAGATGACTCAGAGGACCGCGAATTGGTTTTGGCGAGAAAAACTCTCAGACGATAAGTTCATAGCGAAATATGTGAAACCTTCGACAGACGGCGAGACAGAGAAGAAAAAGCGAAAGATCGAAAGGTAAAGAGATTAGCAAAGAACGAGAGAGAAAGAGACAGAGAGAGAAAGAGACAGAGAGAGAGAGAAAGAGAGAGAGAAAGAGAGAAAGAGAGAGAGAAAGAGGGAGAGAGAGTAAAAGAGAGATAAGACCAAGAGAAAGATAGAAAGAGTGATTAGAAGAATTGCTTTTCATTAACGGTAGATGTGCTTTTATTGTGCTGTTTCGCTTATTTTCTTTCTATTCACATCAATGTTTCAAAAAGTCAGCGGTTGAAATTGATCAAAACATCAAGGCCGCTCAAAGTCGCCGACTTTTCTTTGGAAACAGACTATAGTAGCTCCATCACCTCACCTTGTTACACATCAATTGTTGATCAGAAAATGTTTGGTATACATCTTCCATTTCTTTCACAAGTGCTGCCCGAGCTTCTGGAGAAAAATCAAACTACAAAGAGAGACAACTAGTTCTATTACTGAATCAACATACCTCTCTGAAACTTTCAAGCATGAAAGAATCCCAAGTGGTCGTAAAGTTGTTATTCTCACGGCGATCGATTTCCCAGAAAAGTGATTTCATCTGAATTTTTAAATCATCAGTTCAGGGATATCGATTACAGCTTGGTTTACAGGGTGTCCACGCAATAACCCTGGAAACGGAAAGTTTAACTCACTTTCGCACTTAGCTCTCGGGTAATCTTCGAGTTTTTTCCTTCATTGACAGCATACTCAAAATCCACATTTTGTATTCTCTCAAGCAAAGAATCAACAAATTCTGTCACGTTTCTCCTATGTTTCACAAATATTTTACAGCTCCAACTGTGGACATGGATGCAGGCATTTTTCCCTTTTTCGTAGCAGCCTGCACATTCCCAGATCTTCTCATTTTCACCGAAGACATTGAACTTTTCGAGAAACTGAAATTAGCTGAAGTTTTGAACGAAAAGAAAAAAACCTCCTCGTTGATATATGAGCAATTTGGAATGACTCTTTGCATGACAGACAGGGTTATATTTTGGGTTGAAAGTAACCCAAAAAGGGTGAAAAATATGAAGAGTATCATTGGACCAGTTGGGCCGCCCACGGAATGAAAACGAATGAAATTTCGGAGAATTACAAACGGATTACAATCGTAAATCTCGCGTTAGCATAGAGCGAAAGAACAGTCAGATATTGCACATTTTTCAAAGGTTCGAACTGGTTTTGCAATCGAAAAATAACGACATCGGAATGATCACCTTCATCATTTCTATTTATCAGATGTCGCCGCAAAAACCCTCGCCTGTTCAAAGAAGGGTTATTTCGTGGATGCTGAACTTCTCTTTAGATAGAGCAAATATCACGTTTTGCAATGATTGAACAAGTTTTGTTGGGAAACATCGAATTTTTCTCAGTCTTGATCAAAATGAGGCATTTGTTGCACTATTTCGATGTCATTACCGATTTTTCGGCCCTGAATACTGTAGAATTGCGAAAAATATGAAGATAATCATTTGACGAGTGCGACCATGGGATCACAATGGATGGCGTTTGTGGGATTACAAACGGATTTCAACCGTAAATCGCGTGTTAGCATAGATCAAAGGAACAGTCGAAACAATCACGTTGCACATGTTTTGAACTGACTTTGTCAATAAAACAGAGGTTTTCAGGACAAGATGGTGATTTTATGAGACCGCGATCAAAACGGCGATCAAAAGGAAACCGCCCTGGATCGAAGTGAAAGTCCGCAAAGCGACATGATGCGGCCGAAGGCCACTTAATTCCAAGGCCGCAAAGGAACCCGGAGGCCGCCGAATCTGGAAAACAAAAAAAACTTTGCGGTCCAATACTTTCAAATCAAAGAAAAGTCAAAACCCAATAAGACATTTCCTTTTTCCAAACAAATTCAATAAAAACATTTATTCAAGCATGAAATATTTTTAAACCGTCGATTTCCTTCTTCTGCAGACGTTTCCACTTCACAGTTTCCCAAATGTCGTTTCCCAGATAAATTATAGAAATCCCCGGAAAATAAAACAGAAAAGCTAAAAAAAAATATTTGCAAATGTAACATTTTAAACTCACGAATAAGTGAATAGTCAATATCAAGCGAGAAACATTCATATAAATGGTAAGCCAAAGGAATTGCACATGTCTGAACTTAACTTGTTCTATAATTTTAATTTTTACTTACAACTGAATAAAAAGTATGGGTGTAATACGAAGCATTGAGATAATTTTCAACTTCTTCATTTGAAGAGTTTTCAAAAGACTGAAATAAATTAAGTTTATTTATTTTGTTAATTTACCATTGAACCGATACAAATGAAAATTAGACGGAGAATTATCCAAACGGAAGAAAATCCTATTGTCCAAATGTCTAGTTTGTAAACTCCTGTATTATTAAAATAAAAAATGCCGAAGATACAGGATGAGACCTAAGCGAAAATTTAAAGAAAATATATTTATCTAAGTATACTTACATAAATTATGAAAAATGTTGCATTTAATATAATACTACGTAGTCGGCAGGGATCCATGAGGATATAAAAGCAAACGATAGTGGACGCAAAGAGGTAAAAAGCGAAACATTGCTTTCTATGTGCTGCTTTTGAATTTTTGAACAATGAAAAACGCAAAACTTAAGAGATGATATAGAAAAACAAACTGACCAATGGGTCTTAAATTTTCAGATTGGACGGGATGACCGCTGCATAACGACGATCTTTGCAGTATACGCTCGTGGCCAACACTACTTCGGTCAAAAATTGGCCCGCCCCTTTTGAAGCCCACTATTTTGATGTATTAATGGGTGATTTGAAATCAACATAATCTCACTCAGTTCCAAATACCGCCAAAATATACTTCTCGCCAATCCTACGTCGGCGAAAAGGAAGCCACGCCCCTTTTTTAACCGAATATTATGATGTAGTAATGAGAAATTGAAAATTTGAATTTTTTAAAATTTTTATTTTATTTTTTTAATTTAATTTTTTGAATTAATTTGAATTGCCAAAAAACGCTGAAGTATGATTGGCGGGCCCTATACATATTATTAAAAAAGAAGTACAATTTTATAGAACCCGTTCTAAATCCAAACGCGTTTTCCAAAAAAATTAAAGGGACCGTCAGGGGCCTTTTGCAAGTTTTTTTTATTTGATTATTCATAATTTATTATTTCAGGATTCCATAACCATTTTTTATGCACGTATCCGATAAAAAAGTATTTTAATTGCCAAAATTTTCTTTGCGGATTTTCAAGCCCGGTTTTAATATTTGCTGTAAAATGTGTATTTTAATCGTTTTTCGGTTTTTACACTATTTAAAATAAACACACGCTAAATAACTGCCGTAAAATATATGAAAATGCATAAAAATATAGCTGGTAGCCGAGTGGGCTGTGGAAAAAGGCTCTCTGCGGCGTTTCTCGTTCTGTCTGCGTCTCCCAGCGAGAGGTTTGATTCTCGCAGCCAAATCAAATCAACAAATCCCAAAGGAGTAGTCGCGGACAATCGTAATCGCAGGTAGTGCCGCGTTGGTTTTTATTACCGTGGGGGTACTGTAGCATAAAAAGGCCCCTGACAATCCCTTTAAGTTTCGTTCAGGTGGCGAGTTATGGAAGAGCGCGTCCGGGCTGCGAATCCTGGTCTAGGCCACGCCCACTTCCGGCGACTGTCCAGTGCATCTTTGGCGGCATTTTACAACAAGGTATCCTAATCACATAATTTTTATAAGATTTTATGTTTATTCATGCATGGAATTGCTTCATTGAAAGATGGTCACATTGTAGAAGTCGTTATCCATCTAAACATCAAAAAATATGACATTTTATAGAAAAACCGACCTCTTCCATGAGGGAATGGAATCTTTTTTCGCTTCTTTGGGTCCCAAGAACAAATAATTTTGACGCAACTGTCATATTCACGCACTGAGACTTGAGTCCAAGTTTGAAAAATGGAAGAGCAGACTACAATACTTTATACAGAAATAAGCAAAATTCACTCACGGTTTGGAAAAAAGCATTGGCTACGACATTTTTGAAATTAGTGAACAATTTTCCGTTGAAGTTGGTTAGTTCCGCGAGAACTTGCATTAATCCTCTTGTGTTTGAAAGAATATGAGCATCCTGAAAATAGGAAATTTTTGACTTACTTGGCATATACCGTTATATCTATTTTTCCTCTCATATAATCTGCTAAAAATTGCTCTTTTATAACTTTGTCTTTGAAGATTCGCCGTCTTATCAGCTGGTTCATGGAAGAGGAGACATAAATGATGGGGTCTAGAATTTTCTGGAAATAAGTTTTAGAGATTTTTTCAAGAATGTCTCTGTCTCTGTCTCTGTCTCTGTCTCTGTCTCTGTCTCTGTCTCTGTCTCTGTCTCTGTCTCTGTCTCTGTCTCTGTCTCTGTCTCTCTGTCTCTCTGTCTCTCTGTCTCTCTGTCTCTCTGTCTTTCTGTCTTTCTGTCTCTCTGTCTCTCTGTCTCTCTGTCTTTCTGTCTCTCTGTCTCTGTCTCTCTGTCTCTCTGTCTCTCTGTCTCTCTGTCTTTCTGTCTTTCTGTCTCTCTGTCTCTCTGTCTCTCTGTCTTTCTGTCTCTCTGTCTCTCTGTCTTTCTGTCTCCCTGTCTCTCTCTTTCTCTCTCCAAACTCACAGTGTTGTATAATCCTAGAATGACTTGCAATTCATACGGTGGCTTGAACTTTTCAATTTCTTGATTCAATGTTTGCGTTTCACTTTTCAGCTTATCCGATAGTTTAAATAATCCGTCTTCGAGTTTCTTGAAAATTCCGTCATTTTCGTTATTTTCATGTTCAGCAAAGGCACCGAGAAAAGAAAATCCCTAAGCCGAATTTCGTCAGAAAACCGCTATTTCGATACCTTTAATATGTCAATCCATCTCTCGGCTTCAATCTCCACTGCCTTTTGAAACAAGGGTTTCATGGTTCGCTCGTTCGAAAGTTTTAAAACTTCATTAGCTGTTGTTTGAACGAAGGTCTTCTGTTTTTCAGCCTAAAACACGAATTTTGAGAAGGACTGTTTGGTAACTTTGTGGTTTTGTAACCTAAAAACTTGTAACCTTGGTGATACGTAAGCGTGGAGCTTTGTAACCAAGCCTAGGTTACAAGAAACGACTAGGCTGAGCTACAAAACAACAGGCGTCCGTTACGAATTTTCAGGCTGCAAAGGTTGCGAGTTGAGAGTCGTTTACAGTTATATGAGAAAAATATGTATATTCTCCATAACTCTAACACAATTAACAAAAAAGCGTACCTCTGGATCACTCCAGTCGAAACGTTCAACAAAGACCCAGAACTCATCTTCGATTCTCGTCAAAAGTGTTTGCCATGCTTCAGAAGGAAGATCAAACTACAATCAGAAACATTAACTCAACTTTCACATTTCCCTACCAATCGCCAACTTTCATTTTTGAAGGAAGTCCAAGTGGGTTTGAATTCGTTGTTCTCTCGGCCATCGATCTCCCAGAAAAGCGACCTTATCTAAAAGTTTTAAATCGAATCTGGAAACCTAGAAATCACTTGAATTCTCTAAATTTCTCGCCAGCAGTTTCAAATTACCAGGTGTCCCCGCAATAACCCACTCATTGACGGGTTATTGTGAGGATGCCAAACAACTTTGTGTTTTTGAAGACTTTAACATATACACTAACGCTTAACATTGCACACGGGGAATTGTTTACTTTTCGAGATTTAACAGGTGTCCACGCGATAACCCTCGTCGGTTCGAGGAGGGTTATTGTAGGGAAACCCAGAAGATCCATCGCTATTATTAATTTTTCGTAGTTTTAGGCGTAAAAATTAACATTTGACATTATTGCTGCAGAGATCTTCGCTTTTTCGTTTAACAGATGTCCACGCAATAACCCTCGACCGTTCGAAGAGGTTTATTGCGCGGACACCGAAAAGATCAGTTGTTATTTTGCATTTCTGTGAACTTCGAATTAAAAACTAACGTTTTATGATGTTTGAGAAATGTTAACTTTTTATATATTACCAGGTGCCCACGCTATAACCCCCATAGATTCAAAGTTGGGTTATTGCGTGGATGCCCTACTTTTCTTAAATTTTTCACTAACCTTTTCCGTCATTTCCGTAGAAATCTTCACTTTTTCACTTCCATTTCCACCAAAGGCGATGTGCACTTTTTGCAGGCGGGGGAATAGGAAATCCACAAATCTGTTCACATTGCCTCTATGTTTTACGAAAGATTTGCAGATTTTGTAGTAGTAATGAATACAGGCTTGTGGTCCAGTTTCGTAGCAACCTTCACATTCCCATAGCTTCTCTTCTTCAGTCAAGGCATTGAAATTTTCGATAAACTGAAATTAGTTGATTTTCTGATCAAAAATACACAAACCTCTTCGTTGACATACGGACAAATAGGAATGATTCTTTGCATGGCAAAGAGAGTTGTATTTTGGGTTGAAACTAACCCAAAAAGGGTGCAAAGTATGACGAGAATCATTGGATAAGTGCGACCAGTTGGGCCGCCCACGGGATGAAAATGAATGAAATTTCGGAGGATTACAAACGGATTACGACCGTAAATCTCGCTTTAGCATAGAGCGAAAGAACAGTGGGATAACTCACGTTTTGCAACGGTTTGAACTTGTTTTGCAATCGAAACATAACGACAACGGAATGATCATCTTCAAAACTTCTATTTATCAGGTGTCGAGGCTCGGCTGTTCGGCTTTGGATCGACTTGGCTTGAGGGTGAGGGGCGGCAGGGAGCCTCACCCAAATCAAATCTCAACCCGCTACTTCCTTGAGGCGTTTTTTAAAAGTTTAAGCAACAAAAGCAAAGTTTATTCCAAAATCAACTCCTCATCATCACTATTTTCAACGTCGAATCGGTTATCTTCAAGTAAATTGAAGCCTCCTGATCCGCGTTGTCTCGCTTGCTCTTCCAACATATGTGCTTGATAAATAGGGAAATATTTAGCGTAAAGTTCAGAAAAAGCACTCTGTTCTGTTTCAGAAGCCATGAAGTCTTCATAAACGACGGACATATCCAGAGGCACTTTGGGAAACATTACTGGGAAGATGCTGTGGAACAATGTTTCCCGAAGGCGACCTTCAGAAACAAAGGAAATGTTACTTTCAAGCTAAAATGGTTTTAGGTTTGGATAAAATGGTACACTTACACTATCATTTATTATAATTGCATATCCACCGTCGATTTTCATATAGTAGAGTGCGACAGCGTCCTAAATAACATTCCTTATAAAAGTTTCTCTCTCTCTCTCTCTCTCTCTCTCTCTCTCTCTCTCTCCCCCTCTCTATTAAACCTACATTTTGCAACTTATACTTGAAGGTTTTCCCATACCATAACCAAACAAGCCCTTTAACTGCTGCTAAATCATCTTTAATCCATTCGTAGCTCGAATCAATTTTGAGCCTTAAAACTTCAAGCTTTCCTCTGTTTTCTCGGTTCTTCGCTATTTCCTAAAGTAGAAAATGTCTTTTCAATAACGTGTTTGTAAATACCAAAAGAGTGTTTTTATAAATATCCAACCGATCTTCATCAGAAATTTCATAGAGGAAAGAGTACGTAACTTTTTGAAGATTTCTAGCTAGACGAGTTAAACCTTTAGGGTGTTCAAGAAAGCCGATGTCGTGGGCATTACAATGCTGAAATACGTGTGTGAGTGTGAGTGTGTGAGTGTGTGAGTGTGTGAGTGTGTGAGTGTGTGAGTGTGTGAGTGTGTGAGTGTGTGAGTGTGTGAGTGTGTGAGTGTGTGAGTGTGTGAGTGTGTGAGTGTGTGAGTGTGTGAGTGTGTGAGTGTGTGAGTGTGTGGTGTGTGGTGTGTGAGTGTGTGAGTGTGTGAGTGTGTGAGTGTGTGAGTGTATGAGTGTATGAGTGTGTGAGTGTGTGAGTGTATGAGTGTGTGAGTGTGTGAGTGTGTGAGTGTATGAGTGTGTGAGTGTGTGAGTGTGTGAGTGCGTGAGTGTGTGAGTGTGTGAGTGTGTGAGTGTGTGAGTGTGTGAGTGTGTGAGTGTGTGAGTGTGTGGTGTGTGAGTGTGTGAGTGTGTGAGTGTGTGAGTGTGTGGTGTGTGAGTGTGTGAGTGTGTGAGTGTGTGAGTGTGTGAGTGTGTGAGTGTGTGGTGTGTGAGTGTATGAGTGTGTGAGTGTGTGAGTGTGGGAGTGTGTGAGTGTATGAGTGTGTGAGTGTGTGAGTGTGTGAGTGTGTGAGTGTGTGAGTGTGTGAGTGTGTGAGTGTGTGAGTGTGTGAGTGTGTGAGTGTGTGAGTGTGTGAGTGTGTGAGTGTGTGAGTGTGTGAGTGTGTGAGTGTGTGAGTGTATGAGTGTGTGAGTGTGTGAGTGTGTGAGTGTGTGAGTGTGTGAGTGTGTGAGTGTGTGAGTGTGTGAGTGTGTGAGTGTGTGAGTGTGTGAGTGTGTGAGTGTGTGAGTGTGTGAGTGTGTGAGTGTGTGAGTGTGTGAGTGTGTGAGTGTGTGAGTGTATGAGTGTGTGAGTGTGTGAGTGTGTGAGTGTGTGAGTGTGTGAGTGTGTGAGTGTGTGAGTGTGTGAGTGTGTGAGTGTGTGAGTGTGTGAGTGTGGGAGTGTGTGAGTGTATGAGTGTGTGAGTGTGTGAGTGTGTGAGTGTGTGAGTGTGTGAGTGTGTGAGTGTGTGAGTGTGTGAGTGTGTGAGTGTGTGAGTGTGTGAGTGTGTGAGTGTGTGAGTGTGTGAGTGTGTGAGTGTGTGAGTGTGTGAGTGTGTGAGTGTGTGAGTGTGTGAGTGTGTGAGTGTGTGAGTGTGTGAGTGTGTGAGTGTGTGAGTGTGTGAGTGTATGAGTGTGTGAGTGTGTGAGTGTGTGAGTGTGTGAGTGTGTGAGTGTGTGAGTGTGTGAGTGTGTGAGTGTGTGAGTGTGTGAGTGTGTGAGTGTGTGAGTGTGTGAGTGTGTGAGTGTGTGAGTGTGTGAGTGTGTGAGTGTGTGAGTGTATGAGTGTATGAGTGTGTGAGTGTGTGAGTGTATGAGTGTGTGAGTGTGTGAGTGTGTGAGTGTATGAGTGTGTGAGTGTGTGAGTGTGGGAGTGTGTGAGTGTGTGAGTGTGTGAGTGTGTGAGTGTGTGAGTGTGTGAGTGTGTGAGTGTGTGAGTGTGTGAGTGTGTGAGTGTATGAGTGTATGAGTGTGTGAGTGTGTGAGTGTATGAGTGTGTGAGTGTGTGAGTGTGTGAGTGTATGAGTGTGTGAGTGTGTGAGTGTGGGAGTGTGTGAGTGTGGGAGTGTGTGAGTGTGTGAGTGTGGGAGTGTGTGAGTGTGGGAGTGTGTGAGTGTGGGAGTGTGTGAGTGTGGGAGTGTGTGAGTGTGTGAGTGTGTGAGTGTGTGAGTGTGTGAGTGTGTGAGTGTGTGAGTGTGTGAGTGTGTGAGTGTGTGAGTGTGTGAGTGTGTGAGTGTGTGGTGTGTGGTGTGTGAGTGTGTGAGTGTGTGAGTGTGTGAGTGTGTGAGTGTATGAGTGTATGAGTGTGTGAGTGTGTGAGTGTATGAGTGTGTGAGTGTGTGAGTGTGTGAGTGTATGAGTGTGTGAGTGTGTGAGTGTGGGAGTGTGTGAGTGTGGGAGTGTGTGAGTGTGTGAGTGTGGGAGTGTGTGAGTGTGTGAGTGTTTGAATGTGAGTGAATCAAACCTACCCAAACAGGCCAAGAAAGGTAATCGGCCACCTTGACTTCTGGGCAAAAAACCTTCAACTTCTTAAATTCCACCAATTCAGTCAATTCTCCAACATTCGGAAACTCCCACGAGAACAACATATCACATTTAAGCCTTAGTCGAAGCAAAAGTGGCTTTAATTGCTTATTCCAAACATTCATTTGCTTGGCGAGAAAGGCTGCTCTTTTAGACTGATTGTTCCGTGTACTTCTAAATCGTTCCAACATCTGAATTTTTCAACTTCTAAGCGAAGATTTATAAACCAACCACAGCTGTAACGTTGAATCTGAATCCAGATAGTTGTTTATAAGGATTTGTGATTTGATTTCGCTTTGAAATATATTCCTTCACAACTTGGTAGCTGTCCGAAGCCCACATTTCATTAATTCCCGCGAAGAGATAAATTTTCAGGGGCTGAACTATGAAATTCCTGAAGTTAAATTAAAATTTTACCTTTCCAGTAGCAGAGACTTCAAATCGAAGGAACCAATCCAAGTCATTTACGTGACATTTGATCCGAAAACGATTGCTTTCCACAAAATCATCCACAGTTTTACAAGTTCTGCGAAATCTACCCAAAGTCTCGGATTTAACCTGAAATTGAGGAAAGTATTAATTTAAAATGATAAAACTCATTTTACTTAGGATTGGAATTAAAAGTTCGATAGGAATCTTCTTTAGAGGAATTAAAGCCATTTGATTAGCAATGATACAGAACTGAATCGTTTAAATTTTCCCAGACCGCTTTATTTTCCCACCGTGGCCAATTAACCGCAAAGGGTGCGCAGAACGTGCTAAACACCGAACACGCTTTGTCTACGACCGTTCAAGATCGGGAAAGCGGAGAGGAAATGGATTAAAGAACCCAATTATCACAGTTCAAAGCCTTTTTTCCACAATTTAAACTTGTCAGCTAAGAAAGACGCCTACACATTTAATCTTTTATGTAGTACTTTTTATTTTAGCGTTTTCTGCACTAGGATGTTTGGTTTCGCTTTCTAGAAAATTTAGAACTTATTAGCTATTGTGACCTTACCTTAAGGCAAGTATGATTACCTAACGTTATTCTGACAGCAGAAGCTTTGAAACAGGGCTTTTTAAAGTTAACTGACTTTACTTTAATGGGAAATTGAGTAATTGTTTGTGATTCATTTTTTTTGAAAGTAACTTATGGTTTAAGGACCTTAAAAACTTACAACCTTAAACCAAAGCCTTAGGTTAGTTTAAAAACCAAAGTGACCTTAAGGCCATAATACCTAAATGACTATACAGTTTACTTAAGGGCTTAGTTCTAAATGTTCTAAAAAGCAGAACCAAATTTCCTAGTGCGAAAAAAGCTATAAAAACTACATAAAAGTTTCAAAGTCCTAAATTCTGAAAATATGCTTTGAAAAGTGAGATTTCGGTTGAAATTCTGAAAATTGTTATCCAAAGTTTCAACTTTTTACACCTATGGACGAGGTGAAGTGAAAAAGTTCAAAATGGCATATACCAGTTTCAGAAAAAAATTATGCTAGCTCAATAACATTATTTTCCAATAACTTGATTAAGGTAATGTTAGGTAACCTTAATATCTTCGTGAAGTTTTGCCCCCTAAAGGGCTTGTGAACAAACAAATTCACAAAAGTTGTGCAATTTATGGCGTTTTTTCCGTTATCTTAAACGAGAGGCGCCATTGTTGCCACAATCGCTTTTAAAACTGTTTTTACGGAACCGTTTTTACGTTTGGAGCAGTTTTTGCTCGCAGTTTGGAGCTTAAAGAGAAACGAACAGCTACAGATGCAAAAAAAATTCAAAGCGCATCCCTTTCGCTTTTTTCCTATTTTGTATTTTACAATTCCACAAATTCACATTTTTTGCAGAATTTTGTGCTTGACTAACGTTGCCACTCAATCATGTCCTTTGTCTAGACTTGGTATGGCGAAAGGTGTCGTATCACTGACCCCAAAACGACTTTTTTGGTTTGGCGTGCACTTTTCAATTTCCGATATGTCGCTTTCACCGAACATCGCTTTCATTTTCATAGCCGTTTCACAAGCATGCATTCCTACGAAAAATCCGAATTTCCCTCCGACCGTATTACCCGCTATTACTACTACGAGAATGCCCCAAGTTGTCACTACTACAATGGTTGATCCCACGCCACCAGGTTGAAATACAATATTCCATTACCCTAGATATTTTCAGCATGCGAATGTACAATGAAGCCAAGGGAAATGGTTAAGGAAACAGATTGCCGAATATCTGATGAAGAACCACTTCCACTCCAAGCAAATATTGCTAATTGTGAAATAATGTTCACCTGTGACTACGGTTATTTTTCAACAAATGGAGAATGCCAGACAGTGGAAATGGGGGACAATATTATCTGCAAGAACGGTGCGTGGATTATTGTAAGCAACACTGGATTTGAAAACCCAGTGGTATCATTTTGTGTTGTTATCCATGATAAAATGACATTGGTTCGTTCTTATTGTGCTTATATTATATGTTTCTATAACGAATTATTCATGTTTAAAGATAAAAACCATGCAATTAAAATACGTATAAATAAAGACAATATCACAAACAAATCTGATAAAATTCTGAACAAGTATATCAATATCTCACTCGCAGGACTTGACGAAACAAGTTTGGTTTGATTCGACCCTTCCGTAGAAACCCAGTTTGCCTGTTTTTCCCATTGGAATCTCCAAACCACAGGAGGGAGTGTGTGCACAGAAGGAGTCTCCGTTGTTTTCCAAAGTTGGAAGAGCTGTTATTTTGGAGCCTAAAGCAAGAGTTTAAAAAAATCCAGCAGACAAGGGCGATAAAAATGTGCGCACTAGCTTGAAATGCGATAAAATTTTTTGAAACGATGAAATGCGATAAAAATACATTTGATTCGATCGTGAAAAAACCAACCTCTGAGATCAATCTTAGCCAAAGTGTTGCATCCGTCAATCCACCTGCTTAGTACACACTTTGACAGACTGAAATTTGTTTGTCGGGGTGTTGCATTTTTATTTCGAAAGACAAGAAAGAATCAGAAATTGGCGTGCTTTTCATATTGGAATTTCGGAAATTCTCCATTGAATCTTTATAAAAAAAAACTTTTTTAACTAGCCGTTGTTTTCGCCGGTTTTCTTCATAGGAAAAAATCGCTACTCGGAAATAGCCAGTGAAACCAGTGAATTATCACAATTTTGTACTTCAATGTTGCTATCGCAATCATATCGTAGAAGAAAACAAATGAATAAACTTACATCTGTGGTTTTGATGCTCCACGATGGATCCTTCACAATTCTCATATTCATTCTATCCGTACCAGAGCAAAGCCACGAAACCAGTTTTGGCGCTTCTATGAAATATTCACTATTAGTTAAATATAGTTGCCGCCAAACGGGCATCATGCCAATTTGTTCATTTATTCTCTGTTGATGTTCAATTATATTACGATTATATGCTAATCTATCATCAACAGAGAATACTGGGACAAATTTGGCATGATGCCCGTTTGGCGATAGCTATACATACATATGAACTACTTTTTTAAACAAAAGTCAAAACCAGGTTTTTTTTTTATTTTATGTCGTTCTTTAAATCGTTGTAAAATATAATTGTAGCCAATTTGGAATTATGCTGCTAACATTAGAAGAAATGGGGCATTCGTGGTTAAAAAAAATTGATCACCATGCTTGTATATGATCGTAAAAAGCATATGATTTTCATTTAGCGATAGGTATATACTAAGGGCAAAGTATAGAAATTAGATTTTTCGAATTAGCGCTATGTAAACACCAAAGTGTAACAAAATTACAACAAGTAAAAAGCGATGATTTCAGTTTCATAAAAAATACGCGGAACAAATTGTAAAATTGCGCGCAAAAAAGATCAAATGTATTCCTAACAACGCTTGTGAAACCAACCATTATCTTCCACCACTGGAGTAGTACTCATCGGCAGCGTAGAATAGACAGTCGTTGTAATGACATCTGAAACAATTGCTTTTTATGTTGGTTGCTTTTGTATTAAGCGTAGAATAGACAGTCGTTGTAATGACATCTGAAACAATTGCTTTTTATGTTGGTTGCTTTTGTATTACCGCTGAACGTTGTTGCTCTGGTCGTGCTCCATGAGGTTCCAACAGTAGTGTTTACGAGCTAAAATGACATTGAAATTAGTTCACTCCACTCATTTTACCATTTCAGTAGACATTCCAGCTTCAGTTGACGTGCTCTTAACTTCTGAGGTGGTAGGCTCTGCAGGAGGTGAATTAGGTACGGTGGGAGAGCTAGTTGTCTGCTTTTCCGCATCAGTCGTAGACTTAGGTTCTGTCACTGTCGAAGCATCGGTGTTAGTTGGACCTGCAGAAGTAGTGAAGGAATCTTGGGGAGCTGAAGCCTGAACTCCTGTCATACTAGCCTTGACAAGATCTGCTTTTATAGTTTTGGATTTAGGCACGGGAGTCGTTGGTTCAGTCTTCTCGTCGGCCCTTGTGGAGATTTCAGAAGTTGCTTCAACGTCGGAGTCAAGAGAAGGCAACCTGGAGGTGGTTGTGCTAATCTGGGGCTTGGTGGTAGTGGTGGTAGGAGCCGAAGAAGAAGTAGAGCTGCGAGTGGTGCTGATAGTGGATCTTATCGTCGATGGGATAGTAGAGCTAGTCACAGTTGTAGAAGAAGTGGCGGTGCTACGACTGGTGGAGGTGGTGGGTGACGTCTTGGTGGCAGTACTAGAGCTAGTGGTTGAATGTGTGCTGGTGGTGGTAGGGTCCGAAAACGTGGAGGTCCAGCTAGTCTTAGCGATTGAAGAAGTGGTGGAACTGGGGGAAGTGAAAGTGGTCGGCGAAGTTTTCGTATTGGTGGTTGAAAGGGTTGTAGGCCGGTTTGTAGTAGTTGTGGAAGGTAGAGGAGAGCTGGTCGTGGTTGCTGTCGGAGGTTTTGTGGTGGTCGTAGAAAGGACAGAAGATTTAGTAGTAGGAGCCCGAGAGGTCATGGTAGAAGGCGAAGTCATCCGAGTGGGAGGAGGAAGAGATCTCTGAATGAATTTTTAGTTGTGCTACAAGTATTTCTTACCGTAGAAGGCTCATAGTACTTGGGGTCAGCAGTCATTATCTGAACAACGGTTGTCCACATGTTTCCAATTGAGCTGAAGATTCCAGATTCTTCTTCGGGCACAGATGTCACGGTCGGAAGCTCAACAAGGCCCTCCTCTTCATCTTCTGCCATGGTCGTCGTCCACAAGCTTTCGTCAGGCACCTCACACGTGGACTCTGGGAAGACGGGGGGACAGCCAAAACGCACTGAAAAAGAAATATTCAACGATCTGCCTCTGCCTCTGCCTCTGCCTCTGCCTCTGCCTCTGCCTCTGCCTCTGCCTCTGCCTCTGCCTCTGCCTCTGCCTCTGCCTCTGCCTCTGCCTCTGCCTCTGCCTCTGCCTCTGCCTCTGCCTCTGCCTTTGCCTCTGCCTCTGCCTCTGCCTCTGCCTCTGCCTCTGCCTCTGCCTCTGCCTCTGCCTCTGCCTCTGCCTCTGCCTCTGCCTCTGCCTCTGCCTCTGCCTCTGCCTCTGCCTCTGCCTCTGCCTCTGCCTCTGCCTCTGCCTCTGCCTCTGCCTCTGCCTCTGCCTCTGCCTCTGCCTCTGCCTCTGCCTCTGCCTCTGCCTCTGCCTCTGCCTCTGCCTCTGCCTCTGCCTCTGCCTCTGCCTCTGCCTCTGCCTCTGCCTCTGCCTCTGCCTCTGCCTCTGCCTCTGCCTCTGCCTCTGCCTCTGCCTCTGCCTCTGCCTCTGCCTCTGCCTCTGCCTCTGCCTCTGCCTCTGCCTCTGCCTCTGCCTCTGCCTCTGCCTCTGCCTCTGCCTCTGCCTCTGCCTCTGCCTCTGCCTCTGCCTCTGCCTCTGCCTCTGCCTCTGCCTCTGCCTCTGCCTCTGCCTCTGCCTCTGCCTCTGCCTCTGCCTCTGCCTCTGCCTCTGCCTCTGCCTCTGCCTCTGCCTCTGCCTCTGCCTCTGCCTCTGCCTCTGCCTCTGCCTCTGCCTCTGCCTCTGCCTCTGCCTCTGCCTCTGCCTCTGCCTCTGCCTCTGCCTCTGCCTCTGCCTCTGCCTCTGCCTCTGTTTCTCTCTTTTCAAACTAACCTTCCCCATTGTCTGGCAAATGACCATAATGGGGAATCGCAAGCTCTCTCATATCCATGTCTGAAACATCAAATTGGAAAAACACTTCGATTTTCTTACAGTGATCCTCGCCAGTTTGTCGAAAACTGAACGGAGGTGCCATATGAAGAGGAATGGGGGTGACGCCTAAAATTTGGATTGTGGAGTAAACTTTTCAAGATACCAGGTAACCATCCTTCTTTCAGATTGCTGTAGGCTCCAGGGTGCCTCCGGGTCATGTCACTACAGTCGGTGAAGGTATAACACTCATCCTGGCAGCCAGATGAGCCCTCGGGGCCGAGGATGACCGTGAATGAGCAACACGCAGGGTCCGCATCGCACAGGGAGTGGCACATGTGGTGCTGTAAAGTAACTATTACTGTCCATCGAAGAAAGCGATTTTTTCTCCAATTCGGCAAAAGCTATATATACATTTAGAAGCATAAATCTTACGTGGAAGGGGCTGACGAACATGTGAGGGGCTGCCTGGGAGACAAAAGATGGCCTAAATTTCGAATACATGCCCACGTTTGGCTGGAGCACTCCATTGGGGTCCTGAAATCCACAGTCTATATGTCAAAAGAGGTACTCACGAAAGTGGGGTGGATGATTCTGGTTGCGGGGACCTCCTTGAATACAAAGTAGAGAAAGTAGAATAGCAGCATGTCAGTTAGGTTAAGGTATGTCAGAGTAGAAAACTCTGTATAACGAATGTTACAGATGTAATGGTCGTTTTATTCATCTACAAAGATGTTGAAACCAAAATTAGTTTGCAAATCTTGGATAGCATAGAGTAACTGATCTGAAGTGAGTTTGGGTTACAGGGTGTACTCACCTGTAGGTAAGAAACTAGGAATCGTCACTGACGACGAGTGATTCTTTTTCTTCACTCACTCTCTACTTTCACTCACTTTGGTTCATCCCCCCCCCCCCCCCCCCGAAAGCGCGTGGGATGGTAAGATCTCGAGTTTATAAGAGTGACTTAAAACTTCCTCATTTTATATGTTTTTCGAAAAATTAAAAATTTCGAAATTTGATTTTTCAAAATGTGATCACTGATATCTTCGTTCTCCTCGAAGCACATGATAGAAAAGGGGCGGGGCCTAAATATTATAACGAAATTGAAGCTAAGATGCTGATTTGTTTATATGCTGTAGCACATGAGCTAAGTAACAAAACGCACTGGCTAGGAAAGTTTGAAATTTCCATTGAAGAAGGTGCGACCACCCGTGGCGCCTATCTTCGTTGTAGATTAAACATTTTTGCCATTTTTTTTCCTTTTTCAAAGTGTTGATAGAGGGTGCATGGGTCCCGCCACGAAAACAACCGGCATTTGCCAAAACTATTGAATAGGCCCACTCGGGGTGCTCAAAATCGTAGAATCGGGGCTGTTTTTGACAAAACCCATTTCTGTTTTTGAATAGAGCCGAGTTGGTCGGAAACAGCGAAAATAGGTCCTCTTTTCGTTTTTTCCATTTTCGAGGCTTTGCAAGTAAAAACATACAAAATATAAATATTTACACAAAACATTAACAAACATGCTATTAGAACATTCCGTTAGTCACATTATAGCCGTCGCCAAACGGAAAACGGCGAGAAATAGCCGCTTTTTCTCTGCGTATAAGCTTTTTGCACGCTTTTTTCGCCTGCATATCGCACGAATACCGCATCAAGGCTTTTTCGGCCGGTTTCCAATTTGGCGACAGCTATATCTTGAAAATCAAACATTCCAATCTAAAGCGCCCGTTTGGCAAAAACCGTTTGTTCCATAACTTAAAACAATTTGCAGTCCAAAGCATTCCAACCAAAGAAATTTCAAAAACCAGCACAAAGTACCACAGCTATTCAGTCAATTTCGGAGGCTAAACCCAGCTGCTCAGAATTACACCGAATTGTCTCTCAAATAAGCACGTTCTTTGGTATTTCCATCTCCATTCTTGGAACCTAATAGCTTAGTTAGCCTCTTTGTGCTACGTAACTCACTTCGAAAATAGTTCCTTTTGAAGAGCGGCTTTAATAATTGGATGATTACAGAAGTCCTGCTTGGAACGAGGGCCGGTGAGGCTGAAAATGGGATGTTTGGTTCAAATTTAAGTCTCCATGTTTAGTAAAACTCACAATGGCCGACTCGCTTCCTGAAGAAGAGCCTTCATTTCTTCGTTTTGAAGCCCAGGATTTTTCAAAACTTCAGCGTAGTAGTTCTTTAGCCTTTTCGGAATCTAGCAAAAATACATTTGGAAAATCGATTTTGATTGCCAACCCGCGAATGGTAGCGGTAGGGGATGGGTGCCCCTTTTGTTTCTGAGAAGATCGGTCTGTACCCGAGGAGACTGCTGAGATGAGTGTACTTGGCGTCTTCATAAGGTGAGGTGAGGTGAGGTGAGGTGAGGTGAGGTGAGGTGAGGTGAAGTGAGGTGAGGTGAGGTGAGGTGAGGTGAGGTGAGGTGAGGTGAGTGAGTGAGTGAGTGAGTGAGTGAGTGAGTGAGTGAGTGAGTGAGTGAGTGAGTGAGTGAGTGAGTGAGTGAGTGAGTGAGTGAGTGAGTGAGTGAGTGAGTGAGTGAGTGAGTGAGTGAGTGAGTGAGGTGAGGTGAGGTGAGGTGAGGTGAGGTGAGGTGAGTGAGTGAGTGAGTGAGTGAGTGAGTGAGTGAGTGAGTGAGTGAGTGAGTGAGTGAGTGAGTGAGTGAGTGAGTGAGTGAGTGAGTGAGTGAGTGAGTGAGTGAGTGAGTGAGTGAGTGAGTGAGTGAGTGAGTGAGTGAGTGAGTGAGTGAGTGAGTGAGTGAGTGAGTGAGTGAGTGAGTGAGTGAGTGAGTGAGTGAGTGAGTGAGTGAGTGAGTGAGTGAGTGAGTGAGTGAGTGAGTGAGTGAGTGAGTGAGTGAGTGAGTGAGTGAGTGAGTGAGTGAGTGAGTGAGTGAGTGAGTGAGTGAGTGAGTGAGTGAGTGAGTGAGTGAGTGAGTGAGTGAGTGAGTGAGTGAGTGAGTGAGTGAGTGAGTGAGTGAGTGAGTGAGTGAGTGAGTGAGTGAGTGAGTGAGTGAGTGAGTGAGTGAGTGAGTGAGTGAGTGAGTGAGTGAGTGAGTGAGTGAGTGAGTGAGTGAGTGAGTGAGTGAGTGAGTGAGTGAGTGAGTGAGTGAGTGAGTGAGTGAGTGAGTGAGTGAGTGAGTGAGTGAGTGAGTGAGTGAGTGAGTGAGTGAGTGAGTGAGTGAGTGAGTGAGTGAGTGAGTGAGTGAGTGAGTGAGTGAGTGAGTGAGTGAGTGAGTGAGTGAGTGAGTGAGTGAGTGAGTGAGTGAGTGAGTGAGTGAGTGAGTGAGTGAGTGAGTGAGTGAGTGAGTGAGTGAGTGAGTGAGTGAGTGAGTGAGTGAGTGAGTGAGTGAGTGAGTGAGTGAGTGAGTGAGTGAGTGAGTGAGTGAGTGAGTGAGTGAGTGAGTGAGTGAGTGAGTGAGTGAGTGAGTGAGTGAGTGAGTGAGTGAGTGAGTGAGTGAGTGAGTGAGTGAGTGAGTGAGTGAGTGAGTGAGTGAGTGAGTGAGTGAGTGAGTGAGTGAGTGAGTGAGTGAGTGAGTGAGTGAGTGAGTGAGTGAGTGAGTGAGTGAGTGAGTGAGTGAGTGAGTGAGTGAGTGAGTGAGTGAGTGAGTGAGTGAGTGAGTGAGTGAGTGAGTGAGTGAGTGAGTGAGTGAGTGAGTGAGTGAGTGAGTGAGTGAGTGAGTGAGTGAGTGAGTGAGTGAGTGAGTGAGTGAGTGAGTGAGTGAGTGAGTGAGTGAGTGAGTGAGTGAGTGAGTGAGTGAGTGAGTGAGTGAGTGAGTGAGTGAGTGAGTGAGTGAGTGAGTGAGTGAGTGAGTGAGTGAGTGAGTGAGTGAGTGAGTGAGTGAGTGAGTGAGTGAGTGAGTGAGTGAGTGAGTGAGTGAGTGAGTGAGTGAGTGAGTGAGTGAGTGAGTGAGTGAGTGAGTGAGTGAGTGAGTGAGTGAGTGAGTGAGTGAGTGAGTGAGTGAGTGAGTGAGTGAGTGAGTGAGTGAGTGAGTGAGTGAGTGAGTGAGTGAGTGAGTGAGTGAGTGAGTGAGTGAGTGAGTGAGTGAGTGAGTGAGTGAGTGAGTGAGTGAGTGAGTGAGTGAGTGAGTGAGTGAGTGAGTGAGTGAGTGAGTGAGTGAGTGAGTGAGTGAGTGAGTGAGTGAGTGAGTGAGTGAGTGAGTGAGTGAGTGAGTGAGTGAGTGAGTGAGTGAGTGAGTGAGTGAGTGAGTGAGTGAGTGAGTGAGTGAGTGAGTGAGTGAGTGAGTGAGTGAGTGAGTGAGTGAGTGAGTGAGTGAGTGAGTGAGTGAGTGAGTGAGTGAGTGAGTGAGTGAGTGAGTGAGTGAGTGAGTGAGTGAGTGAGTGAGTGAGTGAGTGAGTGAGTGAGTGAGTGAGTGAGTGAGTGAGTGAGTGAGTGAGTGAGTGAGTGAGTGAGTGAGTGAGTGAGTGAGTGAGTGAGTGAGTGAGTGAGTGAGTGAGTGAGTGAGTGAGTGAGTGAGTGAGTGAGTGAGTGAGTGAGTGAGTGAGTGAGTGAGTGAGTGAGTGAGTGAGTGAGTGAGTGAGTGAGTGAGTGAGTGAGTGAGTGAGTGAGTGAGTGAGTGAGTGAGTGAGTGAGTGAGTGAGTGAGTGAGTGAGTGAGTGAGTGAGTGAGTGAGTGAGTGAGTGAGTGAGTGAGTGAGTGAGTGAGTGAGTGAGTGAGTGAGTGAGTGAGTGAGTGAGTGAGTGAGTGAGTGAGTGAGTGAGTGAGTGAGTGAGTGAGTGAGTGAGTGAGTGAGTGAGTGAGTGAGTGAGTGAGTGAGTGAGTGAGTGAGTGAGTGAGTGAGTGAGTGAGTGAGTGAGTGAGTGAGTGAGTGAGTGAGTGAGTGAGTGAGTGAGTGAGTGAGTGAGTGAGTGAGTGAGTGAGTGAGTGAGTGAGTGAGTGAGTGAGTGAGTGAGTGAGTGAGTGAGTGAGTGAGTGAGTGAGTGAGTGAGTGAGTGAGTGAGTGAGTGAGTGAGTGAGTGAGTGAGTGAGTGAGTGAGTGAGTGAGTGAGTGAGTGAGTGAGTGAGTGAGTGAGTGAGTGAGTGAGTGAGTGAGTGAGTGAGTGAGTGAGTGAGTGAGTGAGTGAGTGAGTGAGTGAGTGAGTGAGTGAGTGAGTGAGTGAGTGAGTGAGTGAGTGAGTGAGTGAGTGAGTGAGTGAGTGAGTGAGTGAGTGAGTGAGTGAGTGAGTGAGTGAGTGAGTGAGTGAGTGAGTGAGTGAGTGAGTGAGTGAGTGAGTGAGTGAGTGAGTGAGTGAGTGAGTGAGTGAGTGAGTGAGTGAGTGAGTGAGTGAGTGAGTGAGTGAGTGAGTGAGTGAGTGAGTGAGTGAGTGAGTGAGTGAGTGAGTGAGTGAGTGAGTGAGTGAGTGAGTGAGTGAGTGAGTGAGTGAGTGAGTGAGTGAGTGAGTGAGTGAGTGAGTGAGTGAGTGAGTGAGTGAGTGAGTGAGTGAGTGAGTGAGTGAGTGAGTGAGTGAGTGAGTGAGTGAGTGAGTGAGTGAGTGAGTGAGTGAGTGAGTGAGTGAGTGAGTGAGTGAGTGAGTGAGTGAGTGAGTGAGTGAGTGAGTGAGTGAGTGAGTGAGTGAGTGAGTGAGTGAGTGAGTGAGTGAGTGAGTGAGTGAGTGAGTGAGTGAGTGAGTGAGTGAGTGAGTGAGTGAGTGAGTGAGTGAGTGAGTGAGTGAGTGAGTGAGTGAGTGAGTGAGTGAGTGAGTGAGTGAGTGAGTGAGTGAGTGAGTGAGTGAGTGAGTGAGTGAGTGAGTGAGTGAGTGAGTGAGTGAGTGAGTGAGTGAGTGAGTGAGTGAGTGAGTGAGTGAGTGAGTGAGTGAGTGAGTGAGTGAGTGAGTGAGTGAGTGAGTGAGTGAGTGAGTGAGTGAGTGAGTGAGTGAGTGAGTGAGTGAGTGAGTGAGTGAGTGAGTGAGTGAGTGAGTGAGTGAGTGAGTGAGTGAGTGAGTGAGTGAGTGAGTGAGTGAGTGAGTGAGTGAGTGAGTGAGTGAGTGAGTGAGTGAGTGAGTGAGTGAGTGAGTGAGTGAGTGAGTGAGTGAGTGAGTGAGTGAGTGAGTGAGTGAGTGAGTGAGTGAGTGAGTGAGTGAGTGAGTGAGTGAGTGAGTGAGTGAGTGAGTGAGTGAGTGAGTGAGTGAGTGAGTGAGTGAGTGAGTGAGTGAGTGAGTGAGTGAGTGAGTGAGGCAAACCCACCTTGTCCACCACTCCTTCTTTATCCATGGTTTTTATTTGCCTCTCCGTCCTGTTAAGGAGAACCCTCAATTGATCTTCCTCTTCTTTCGGTTTGTCCTCCCTTAGCATGTTTCTCCGCATGGCCTGAATACATCACTACTTCTAGAATTTGCTTCAGCCTACAGAAATCGCATTCTTGATTGTCAGTCCGTTTCCTCTCTCCTCGAGGTAGATTCTGAGAATCTCCCGAACCTGGTTTTCCCTTCTCATTTCGCTCCACCAGAGTTTGTTCTTTGGCTGGACAGGCCATTTGTCGTCGCCCTCAATTGGAGGTCCACCCTTTGATGCCTTCACCTTAAGAATTTTTTTTAATAAAAGAATCTAATTCAAGTTACCTCGTTCCTTGTGAACCAGCTCGTTGTTGTGACAGTTGGGAGCACAGCTTCCAGAAACTTCGGACCGAATCGGAAGAGGTTCTTCGACAAAAACTCGTGTGCACCAGGGCTGGTGCACACGGTCTGAAGGAGACCCAAGCCGACAAAAACACCAGTAATGGCATATGAAACGCTGAAAATAGAAAAGGTAAGAGAATAAAGAAAAAAAGACAATGAGAAAAATTAAATGTTATGCAATAAACGCCGTAGGCAGATAACGCGCAACGATCAGGTTAGAATTATCTTTGAACTGGAATTTTGAAGATATGTAATATCCATCTCTCTCTCTCTCTCTCTCTCTCTCTCTCTCTCTCTCTCCCTCTCTCTCTCTCTTTCTCTCTCTCTCTCTCTCTCTCTCTCTCTCTCTCTCTCTCTTTCTCTCTGCCCGCTTCGGTTTCATAGGGTCTCTGCTTATCTTTTTGCCTTTATGTGACTGTACACTCACTGTTCTCTATTATCTCTGTCCCTTCGTATTTCTCGAGTTCGAATCTCGAGTTCGTTGGCTTTTTCTGTGTCTCTGCGTTTCTGTGTATTGCTGTCTCTCTCTATTTCTTTCGGTCCCTGTTTATTTCGTTTTTTTTGCTCAAGTTCGTTCCCCAGTTTCTCTTTTTCGTTCTCGAATTCTCTGTCACTCTGCCTCTCCGTCTGTCTCTCTTTGGTGTCTCTCTGAATGAGCCTCTATTTCTCCCTACAGCGGTGACCGGTCATCGGGTTCACCCCGGTCCCCCGGGTTCGTATTGAGCAAATATGGGGTACTGAAATTAGTCAAAACGAAATCAACGGGCGTCCACAGAAAAAAGCGATCTTTTCTCTTCGTCTTCGCTTATTGCACACTCTCTCGCCTGAGTAACGCACGCATGCTGCAATAAGGGTTTTTTTGGTAAGATTCCAATCTAGCAACAGCTATATAGCTTTGATTCTATGTTTTCATTATATTATTTTTCGAAGTTCGGAAATCGTTCGGGCAGCGCCTAGAATTTTCGAGACGGAACCTTGCGTGTCAATAGTGCTCACATAGTAAAACTCACATGCTCGACTCGGACAGGGGGAACTGAGTATGGTAGTAACTGATAGTGTGAAACACCGGGAGGAAAATGAGAAAAGCGGAGTTACGCATGGCCTGAAAAAAATGCCCGATTTTTTTTAAAGCGATGTTGATTTCACCTTGCCAACTCGGTCGTGTTCGAGGCTCTCGAAGACCAACTTCCTGTGCACATAATTGGCATAAGTGTGTGGGTTGTCGCTGGATTTAAAAGAAATGTTGAATAAGTAAAATTAAAATTTACATTAGAG
Organism: Oscheius myriophilus; assembly: GCA_964057215.1. Classification (NCBI taxonomy): domain Eukaryota; kingdom Metazoa; phylum Nematoda; class Chromadorea; order Rhabditida; family Rhabditidae; genus Oscheius; species Oscheius myriophilus. Next base: position 18,960,795 of record OZ059902.1, read on the forward strand.
TGAAAGTGCTGCACAGGGCGAAGGCGTGGGCCATCACATCGATGAAGAACACTCCGAAGACGGTATTAACGTAGAAATAGGAGTTCAGGGTGGGCGTGAAAGTGAGACACATGGTGGGATCCACCTAAAATAAGATTCAACATAACTTATTGGTACAAAATCAAAATTACAAAATGCAAAAGCAAAAATAAAGATAAAAATAGTCGATTTACGCTGCGCTGCTTTTGATGAATTTTTCTGCTCCCTCATTAACGCGTGCGTACTCTCGCGTTCTGCAATCGCTTTTGATCTACTCTTTCGTTGCGGGACCTTGAACCAAAAACCCTTTAAAAAAAGCGTGAAGGAAACGTTTCTACGTGCATGCAAATTATGCGCTAACGACGGCTTGCTTGGCAGGCATTTTGAAAACAACTTTTTCTTGAAGGAACTTTGGAAAAATGTTTTTTCGCTTTGAATGACGTCATTTGAATAGCAATCAATTCAAATACGAAAACGATCCCTTTCTGATTTCAAAGGGCTGATCTGCCATTGGACGCTGACAATGATTATGAGAAAGTTTTAAGGTGTAATATTGCATGAGTTGCATTTGGTTATAGCTGTCGCCAAAACGAAATTCAAGGGAGTGACTATACATCTTTTTATCTCTGTTACCTCTGTCTCTATGTATTTCTTTGACTCTGTCCCTTTTTCTTACGGATTCTCGAGTTCGTTGGCTTTTTCCGTGTCTCTGCGTTTCTGTGTATTGCTGTCTCTCTCTATTTCTTTCGGTCCATGTTTTTTTTCGTTTTTTTTTGCTCAAGTTCCTTCCCCAGTTTCTCTTTTTCGTTCTCGAATTCTCTCACTCTGCCTCTTCGTCTATCTCTCTTTGCAGTCTCTCTGAATCAGTCTCTATATCTCCCTACAGCGGTAACCGGTCATCGGGTTCACCCCGGTCCCAAGGGGGTGAACCCGATGACCGGTCACCGCTGTAGGGAGATATAGAGACTGATTCAGAGAGACTCGAACTAGCCGCGATGGAATGCAGGCGCAAAAGAGAGACCACTTCACATTGGTCCCGCAACGAAAGGCATAGGATATAAACGGCGCCAACCGCAGGTCACAAGACAGTACGCAGAGTAAATGTTTAAGTGCAGGTTCTATTATTCGAAATTGTTAGAAACCCGAATTATCCGAATTATTTATACCTCGCCAATCATACTTTGGCTAAAAATGGGCCAGCCCATTTTGTAGCCGAATATTTTGATGTACTAATTGAAAATTTGAATGTCAACATCAGAATAATTTCATTTATTTTCAAAAATTGCCGAAGTAGGGTTGGCGGACCCTATAACTATACTGGTTGGACTCACTAAGAAGAATTTGAGATGATCTATCAAAGTGTTGGTGCTTCTGGCAAAAGAAAAAATCAAACGATAAATCGCTTTTTAGTGATTCGTCAATCTTTGACGCGGAAAGCGCTATCTCGGCTGTTAATGGTAACATTGCGCAGCTTTTCCAACTTTTGCGCAATCCGAAGGCCAAAAAACTTTGGGATAATCATGTCGAGAATCGGAAATTGGACTTCAATGATTTGACCATGAAAAATTCCATTTTGGTAGATCTAAATTTTTGTAGATAAAAATAATGGTCAAAAAACGATATTTACAAGAAAATTTCAAACGGCCTACATGTGACATAGGAAGGTTCTAGAACAATTTTGCGTCAATTCTAGGTTATAAAGTATTTTCTAAGAGTTTTTTCAGATTCTGTTGCATAAATTTGGGAACCAACCTCGAACCAGTGGCGAATGAAGCCTGCGGCCACCATCAACGCGAGAACAATGGGCAATCCGTGTCTCACCTGAAAGTATTTTTATAATTTTTAAATACTCTTGAAAAAATGATACATATAGCGAAAATATTCACCCTCTTAGTCCAGAAGTAGCTCCTCCATCCCTTCACATCCTTCCATTGGGCCCATTCATTCTTATTCAAATCCACTGTGGTCGTCAAGATGTTAACAGCCTCATTTAGGTAACAAAACGAGGCTGTAGAAGAGTTTTGTAAAGTTTACAAAATAAACCTTACTGAAAAGGTGGGCTCCATGGTAAAAGTAGAAACAGAAGGAGCAGAAGATACGATCGAGTCCGAGAATCGAAGGGTCCGAAAGCCAGGCGGCGCAGATGGAAGCAAGCCCGGAGCTCCAAGATCTTGCTCCCTTATAAGACTCTTGTTGATCCTATAAATGTATTGATTTCATTTAAAATGTAAAATAGAAACGTCGTGGCCCGCCAAGATTATTCCAACTGCTCCCGCCACCGTCTGTCCAATCCTTACTGGGAGGCCCGAAAAGACGAAGATGATAACGAAGTTCCAAAACGCTGGGCCGAAGGGGGACTTTAAAAAGTGGATTTACAAATTGAAATGAGAAAAACCTTGTTGCCGGTGTTGTTCTCCTCGCTGACAGTTGGTGAGATGCTCGTGGAGGTCGTCCAAGGGGTGGTAGTCCAGGGGAGCCCGTTTTTCATGGTGGTCTTCTAAGGATTATAGCAAAAACACAATAAAAAAGTGAAAGTTGTGAAAGAAAAAACAGCCAGAAACGGCTTGATACGCATGTTTTGGGACCTGACCTGACCCCAAGGGCCAGTCAGACATGAATGACACCCCTACGTGATTATTACCATCTTAGGACGAATCAAAAGGCAAAAAGGGGCTTTCCTTTAATTAAAACAACTATATTTTTGCTATAAACATTTTATTTCCCCTGAAATTCGTTGTAGATAAACGATGCCTTATAGGTAAACATATATGAAAAATCTATGAAAAATTAATTAGTTAACGTCTGGGTTACTATTGTTCCATTTTTTGTTGGAAATTTCCTTAAAGGTTTCCTACAGTTTTGCTATCATGCAGTATCTTTTGTTTTTGTTTTCAATAAAATTAAAAGTTTTAAAACAGTTGATTTGACATCGTTTAATTTTTCATGAATGACATTTTGTTAAGGCTGAAGTGAGTTTGGAAGGCGCGCGCTTTACAGATTCTACTATTGACCCACAAATCGTCTCATATGAATTTTCTGCTTCTATGTCAGAAGTGTGTGTGTGTGTGTGTGTCTGTGCGTGCGTGTGTGTGTGTGTGTGTGTGCGTGTGTGTGTCTGTGCGTGTGAGTTCGCGTGTGTGTATGTTGGAGTGTGTGTGTATGGGAGTTTGCGTGTGTGCGTGTACGTTTTTGCGCGATTCGAAAGGAAAAAGCAATAAATCTGCGACTGACGCGTCGTTTAGTACTTCAGGTGACTTTTGAGAAAATATGTTCTCAGTTTTCTTATGGATCGGTGTGTTCAAAATCAACAGATGTGGCTAACCCAAAATGAACCAAAAAAACATACTCCGCCTCTTACTTTCTCATATCTAAACTTTTTCTTCTTTTCCTATTCCAACCCCGTAAACCAACCGACCTTGTCTCCGTAGGCGGTGGAGGTCCTCAAGTCCATAGCCATAGTCCCAGGCCTGTCAGTAGCTTTTTCTGTGCTCTCCTTGTAGTTTTCGTTGTTCTGAAACTCCATTGTGATCTTTTGTCTATTCTTTCTTCCAACCATGTCCTTCGTGAAGTAGCCGGTGGTGAGGGCTTTTGATAGGGTGGTCGGTTCGGGCAATGCTGGAGAGAGAAGGGCACCAGGTGACTGTACTTCTATTAGAAATGAAACCTATTCTCTTACTGGGCACTGGTGAGGCCTTTTTCCTTCTACTTTCCAATTTTTGGTCTCGTTCTTCACAGCCCTGATGGCAAACCTGGAGTCTGGAGGGCTGTGGCCCCATTGTATAGCCTGATGTATGCAGGCTTAATTTTTTTTTAATTCCTGGGGTTGGACTACTTACCTAGTAGAAAGACTTCTTGCGCTCTTACACGCATCTCCTGAAATATTCAAAATTTTAGGGTAGAAAGAGAGAGAGAGAGAGAGAGAGAGAGAGAGAGAGCGAGCGAGCGAGAGAGAGAGAGAGGGGAAAGAGAGAGAGAGGGAGGGAGAGAGAGAAAGCGGAAGGGAGAAAGGAACTGTGAGGGAGATGAAAATCTCTCTTATTCTGGAGACCGAAGGATAGACGACTGCCGTTTGGTGGATGGAGTGGGCTGAAATGACGGACGGGCCTCTTGTTACCTTAGATACGCTCATAAAATGGACGATTCAGCCAACGCATCCCGCGGGCCACGTCCACGGAACCGAAAAACAGAAGAGGCAAAGGAATCGATGTAAAATCGGCGATTGTAACAAATTTGGAAATTTGGAAATGAAAATTTTGGAAATTTGTACGGTAACAGCGCTAAATTAATGAGGCTACTGCCGCAAAACTGCCAAAAAGCTAAGTCGAGGACTACACGGTTTATGCTTTACAACCGTTTCAGCTTTAAACTTTTTCGTCAAAAGAGCTTTCGGAGCTCATAAACACGTTTAAAGCAAAAGAAAAGTTAACGTATGCAGATTCGAACCAGTTACCTGCAACGTGCCAGACTAACTCACTCACTACTCGGCTACTCGGCCACTGTGTTAGTTGCGCGGTGGCAGCGTTTTATGCCGGCAGCGCTGCCAAGCAAGCGATTTTCTCTGCTATGAAAAACGTTAAGCAGGATTGAACTTCCATCCCTTTATAAGCAAGTAAAAGGCTATACAAAGGCGGGGGACGTTTGAATGGCGAAAGACTACTCATGTTAGGGGATTTGCATTTGTCAACCAAAGAAAGCGAATGGATTAAAACACGGCTAATTGAGACATTTTACGGTAATGACGCTAAAAAACATGAAGGTCAAAAAGCGAACTGGCCAGGTCAGGAAATTGAGGAAAGGCTGTTTATTTCTGCGGAAAAACTATGACAAAGCGAAATCCTCCTCAGAAATGACATTAGCATATAGGTTAATCAACGAGCCGCTGGGTATCGCCACGTATCCGTTAGCCAACCCACGCGTTTCCACCGCCTCCCTCATCATTTCATCCGTCGTTCCCCCGGTGTGCGGCTAGGTCTTCCCATGGCTCGTCTGGAAAGGTACTTTTCTCTTCTTCTTTCCTTTTAAAGCTTCCATCTTCAGCTACAGATTCAACCACTTCCCCGAGGGATCTCCTGCCTTCGAGTACAAAACGCAGCTGAAGGAACTGAGGGAGCAGCGGAACTTCAGCCAGTGCGACATCGTTTTGGTCTTCAACGGCTACAAGGACGCCATTCACTCGGCCGTGCTGTCCGAGTACTCTCCCAAGATGAAAAAGGTCAGGCTTCTGAAGCCTCATTAGACTGTGGTTTCTTCAGATGACGGCTTCTGAAGGCCTTCCCCTGGTCCTCGACATGACCTCCTTCCTCCCGAGTGCCGTGGGCAAGGTTGTCGACTGGATGTACGGATTGACGTTGAGCTTCAACGAAGCGGAGCTCTTCGGTCTTCTGAAGGTCACCGCCGAGCTGGGAGTGGAGTTCCTCCATCGCCAGTTTGAGAAGACGCTCCACGGCATGGCTGAGAGGGGCCGCCTGGTTCAGGCGTTGAACATTGCCACCCACAAGGAGACTGGAATCCCGAAGGAGACCGTGAAGATGCTTGTGAAGCAGCTCTCTTCTAGCCTCCCCTTGCCTTCTGAGGAGCTTCTCCAGCTAAAGGAACACGCCGTGATGGCTTCTGTAGCCTCCCCCTTGGAGCAGAAGCTGAAGACTCCCTTGATCAACCTGGCTCTCTCTTGGATCCGCAACAACAAGGCTTCGACGGAAGTGGTTCTGAAGAAGATTTCTGTGGAGGAAATGACCATCTCCGATTTGGATGCCTTCAAGAATACTCTTCTCTCGACTTGGAGGAACCCTCACCTCAGGAGGAGTTTGGAGGTCAAGGAGAGGCAGAACGGAGGACTGGTGATCAGCGTGGATGAGGAGTTATCTGAGGCTTCGATCAGTGAGGCGAGCTTGGCGGAGGAGGCGTGGTCTGAGAGCGAGCTGGGAAACATCAGGATTGTGAGGAATGGAGAGGTGGTCAAGAAGGAGGAGAACAGGTTGGTCTCTTTCTCTCTCTCTCTCTCTCTCTCTCTCTCTCTCTCTCTCTCAATGACTCACTGACTCTTTCCAGACGCGCCCTGTGCTCTCCGAGTGAGTTGAACCTCGTCCTCAACTTGGACCAGAGACTCCTCTCTGATGACGGCTTCACCAAGTGGGAGCGCAGCCACTTTTCTCCCTCTGAGGTTCTCCACATCCAGAACCTCCCTGATGTCTTCGGAGAAGCCAAGCCAAGTCTCCAGAAGAGCCGAAGCTACACTCCCTCCGAGATCCAGTCCATCGAGAACCTCCCGGACATGTTCTCCAAGAACCTGGAGGTTGAAGAGGCGAAGAAGGGACGCAGCTTCACTCAGTCCGAGTTGGAGGAACTGGATGTGATTCCGGACATGTTCCAGAATCAGGCCAAGTGAGTAGGTCAAAGGGTACTGTAACCGGTTGTTTTAGGATCTACACTCAGTCGGAGATCGAGTTGAGCAAGAATCTGCCGGACGTGTTCGATGGGGTTACGACCGCCCGTTCGTTGAGCGGAGCCTCGTTGGCTGAGGCCCTGGGCGGGATTCCGAAGAACATGCACTCTTCCTACTTCACCATGCCCGAGGGAGACACTCCCAAGTCCTTCTACGCCTTCTAAGCATCTTCCAAGTAAATACCCTCAGAATGTTGAATAAAACCTATTCGACGAGGGAAATCTTGCATAAAAAAGCCTTTGTATTGGGTTTACACATTTTTTCTGCTACATTTGGCTTTCGATGTTGTATTTTGAAACTTTTTCGCTTTTAGACGGCTTTTCTCGTTGCTTTTGCTTATGTACAGAGTTCTATGTTATTGTTGCAATGTTAGTCGACTTAGTCGACCATTTAGACTTTCTAAGTATCTGTTTCTGACCTTGACACATGTTCAGTTGTGCAAAATTTGTTGATTGCGGGCAAAGGGTCAAAGTGATTAATTTTGTTTGGGAGCTTCATTCAATCAATGTCCACTCGATTTTTTATCGCAGTTTCGAGAACGTTCCACACTTTCTTTATATGTTTTGTGGTATGTAGTTATTTTCCTTTAAGCGACAGCGATAACCAGCGATTACGAGGTGATTATGAATGGCCGCCGCAACGCTCTCGCAGCCAGCGTAGCCAAGTGGTCTAAGGCGCGCGCTGCGGTTCCAGATGTTTTGGTGGAAGCAAAGGTTCGACTCCTTTGAAAGTCACTCGTGCCGGTTACCATTATTTGACAATGGTATCCCATTTTCGCCATTTCGGGAGCCATTTTTCGTCTTGCATTTTTCGTCTTGCCCCATATCTATCTTCAAAACCAACCAAATTGAAAAATGAAAGTGACTGATAACATCAGTGGACCACAATCTAATTTTTTAAATTTTCTAAACTCTTCTAAATCACTTGATAGTGTTACATTAAAATTTTAAAAATTTTTAACGTAAGCTAAAACAGCGATTAAAGGAAATTTCAATTTGACCAGTTTACAAAACGGGCCGAAATGGGCCGGACTGACACTTTTCTCGGCACGGCCCGGCCTTTCTCTACATTTTTCGTGTATTTATAGTTTTCACATTTTCGTGTTCAAATTGAACAAAACTGGTCAAAAACTTTAAATTCATCCCTTTGTTTCGATATACAACAATTTTTTGCAGCTTATCCGAAACTGCAGAAATTTCGTATTTATATATAACTGTAGAAACATCGAGACTTTTCAAATTTACCAAGGTTTTTTTTAACAAAAATACACACCATTTCGTTCGAAAGGGGAGAGTTAATTTCATTACGATGTAAAAGCTACGTTGGCTTTCATTTCGCGTTTTTAAAAATCAGAAAAAGCGAAGTTGTCCATTTTTCAAAGTTCATTAGCTTTTTCTCTATTTGCTTTTTCATAACGCCCATTACAAGTCTAGTTCATTTCTTGTTGTGAACCCCTCCGAGTGACATGGTTCGTTTTTTCCCCAAATATTCGGTTTCTCATTCTAAAATTCAGGATAATTTCGAATTCCCCGTCCTTCCCATAGAGCTGAAAGATTTAGTGTTTGAAAAGGTAGTGCTCCCTTTTAACAAAACTATTTTATTTGAAATTCCAGTTAACCTATGAAGATTATGTAATTTTCAACTGCACAAGTCAACTGGCGGTTTCACTTTGTGAACGAAACAAGAAAAATTCGCCTCCTATTGAAGTCAGATATCTTCAATGCGTTGTAAGTTTATATTTTTATTGTATTTAAAAAAAAACGGTTTCAGGATGGTGAAATAATGTTTCATCCTGTAAGACGTGGCAAAAAGCCAAGTTTTATCATGTCTATCGAAGATGCCTCGCAATTGAGGTTTATCGCTGAGGAAGTTAGTGTAAGGGGTGTATTTCTCTTTTTCTCTGTCTCTCAGTCTCTCTCTCTCTCTCTCTCTCTCTCTCTTTCATATGTAATTTTTATAGGATTTTAAATCTTTGCAAGAAGAGGAATGCCGCTTCCTTGCAAGCCGAGTGTCGATAAGGTCACTGAGAATTATTTATACAGGCAACTACAATCCCCATTTGTTCAATCTGCTTCAAGTTGGTTTTTTTTTTAAAATTAAAGGCTCACTTAATTGAAAATTTATGCTGAAAAATTCTTTTGATTTTTTTGTTGTTGATTTTTTACTATCGGGCATTTTGCTAGCTGCACTATTTCGCAAATTGCTCGTTGCGCGCACCGGAAGTAAAAAATCAATAATTGTATTCAGGAAACCAGAATTCCGAAAATCTGCGTGGACGTACCGTGTTATAAATATGAACCGGACAAATTCCCGTACGATACTAGTTCTGTTGAAGAGGTGAGATACGGAGAGAAATTTTAAAAAATGGATCAAAATATTTTTTTTAAAGTCTCCATTTAATTATTTTAGGTTGAAATTTACGGTCACATGAACTCAAGAGCTCTCCTTACCATCAAAGCTATCAAAAGCATAAAAAAATATAAAAATGGATTTTGGGAATATAGTATTCTGCGAATTCTTGAGGTTTGTAATTTTTTTCTTATTTGTTACTAAAAAAATAAAATGAACTTGGTTATGGTGTGATACTGTGGCCTCAACTTGCGATGTCGTGTCGCTTGCATCTATCCCAATTAATTTTTTTAAACAAAAAACTTTATAAATAAAAAAAAAGATTTATACATGTCGAACCGAATTTTTCTTTTGTTTTGAAAACGACTCAGTAACATAGTGCATGAGAATTTCCAAAAAAATTTGTAGGGAATGCAGCCATTTTATAAAAACTGATATTTCTTTAGTTATAGTTTTTCATTTACAATATTTTTTGCGCTATGACGGTAGATATGGAAAATTCATTACGGCGTACTTTTTTGGTTACAATAACTACACCGGCGAAGAAACGTTTTTGAAAATTTATTTTTTAAAACTACAATTTTTAATAACATTTTAGACGAATACAAAATTTAAATAAAAACGGTTTTAAAAAGGTGAAATTTCAAATAACTTTCCACAGAAATATTTTCGACCAATTTTTAAAGAAAATCGAAGAAATGTTTTATAAGACTTTATGCACATTTTTCAAGCAAGGTCCTTACCGCTACCCGAACCTTACACAGAGATTCGGTTGGCGTTAAGGACGTTAAGGACCCCTTAGGAGCCATTTTCGATATATTTTATTCATAATTTAATTTTCAGCATCTTAAAATGAATGAAATGCCAGTTCCTGAAATGACAATTGAATTGATGCGTATGTTTACCCGTAACGTTATCCGTGCCCTGGACGCCAATTGCAAAAGTGTTGGGAAAAATCAATGGACTTTGAGCAAGAGTGAAATCGACGATCCAATCCTGGATATTTGTCTTTGCAAGAGTGAAGACCCTTTTTCCAACCGTAAACTGCTTAAAATTAAACAGCGTTAATTGTAATTTCTTATTTGTTTAATAAGATTTGATGAAAAACGATTTACGGCTTAAAATAAAAATCAGATTTGTCGTATACAATTTCAGAGTGTTTGATTTTTCGGAAGTTTCAGGGCCCACCCGCTTGAGCAAGAGGCGACGTGGTGCATCGGTCTCTCTCTCTCTCTCTCCCTCTATCTCTCTCTCTCTCCCTTTATCTCTCTCTCTCCCTCTATATCTCTCTCCCTCTCTCTCTCTCTCTCTCCCTCTATCCCTCTCTCTCTCTCCCTCTATCGCTCTCTCTCTTCCTCTGTCTCTCTCTCTCCCTCTCCCTCTATCTCTCTCTCACTCTCTCCCTCTATCTCTCTCTCTCCCTCTATCTCTCTCTCTGTCTCTCTCTCTGTCTCTCTCTCTGTCTCTCTCTCTATCTCTCTCCCTCTATCTCTCTCTCTCCTCTCTCTCCCTCTATCTCTCTCTCTCTCCCTCTATCGCTCTCTCTCTCCCTCTGTCTCTCTCTCCCTCTCCCTCTATCTCTCTCTCTCTCACTCTCTCCCTCTATCTCTCTCTCTCTCTCTCCCTCTATCTCTCTCTCTGTCTCTCTCTCTCTCTCTGTCTCTCTCTCTATCTCTCTCCCTCTATCTCTCTCTCTCTCTCTCTCTCTCTCTCTCCCTATCTCTCTCTCTCCCTCTATCTCTCTCTCTCCCTTTACCTCTCTCTCTCTCCCTCTATATCTCTCTCTCCCTCTCTCTCTCTCTCTCTCTCTCTCTCTCTCTCTCTCTCTCTCTCTCTCTCTCTCTCCCTCTATCGCTCTCTCTCTCTCCCTCTGTCTCTCTCTCTCCCTCTCCCTCTATCTCTCTCTCACTCTCTCCCTCTATATCTCTCTCTCCCTCTCTCTCTCTCTCTCTCCCTCTATCTCTCTCTCTCTCTCCCTCTATCGCTCTCTCTCTTCCTCTGTCTCTCTCTCTCCCTCTCCCTCTATCTCTCTCTCACTCTCTCCCTCTATCTCTCTCTCTCCCTCTATCTCTCTCTCTGTCTCTCTCTCTGTCTCTCTCTCTGTCTCTCTCTCTATCTCTCTCCCTCTATCTCTCTCTCTCCTCTCTCTCCCTCTATCTCTCTCTCTCTCCCTCTATCGCTCTCTCTCTCCCTCTGTCTCTCTCTCCCTCTCCCTCTATCTCTCTCTCTCTCTCACTCTCTCCCTCTATCTCTCTCTCTCTCCCTCTATCTCTCTCTCTGTCTCTCTCTCTCTCTGTCTCTCTCTCTATCTCTCTCCCTCTATCTCTCTCTCTCTCTCTCTCTCTCCCTATCTCTCTCTCTCCCTCTATCTCTCTCTCTCCCTTTACCTCTCTCTCTCTCCCTCTATATCTCTCTCTCCCTCTCTCTCTCTCTCTCTCTCTCTCTCTCTCTCTCTCTCTCTCTCTCTCTCTCCCTCTATCGCTCTCTCTCTCTCTCCCTCTGTCTCTCTCTCTCCCTCTCCCTCTATCTCTCTCTCACTCTCTCCCTCTATCTCTCTCTCTCCCTCTATCTCTCTCTCTCCCTCTATCTCTCTCTGTCTCTCTCTCTATCTCTCTCCCTATCTCTCTCTCTCTCTCTCTCTCTCTCTCTCTTTCCCTTGCCTTCTCTCTATTGAGGCCCAAAATGGAGACACACTTCATCCGCAATTGAATACAAAATTCCAACAATTCTCACAAAATGACCACAAAATGGAATATTTTAATACAAAAATAGGTTCAAGACGTTTATTCATATGTTTTCCAGTCCAAACAAATCGTTTTCAATTTGAGCTTGTAAGCTTGTAATTCTCACTGTCCATCTCAAAATCTTTCAGTTTCTATCTCCATCCCGTTTACTCTCTTCTCTCATTTCTCTCTCTCTCTCTCTTTCGTTCTCTAGAAACCTATCTCTGTATTTGTCTCTGCCTATCTCTCTCTTTTCTCCCTCTCTCTCTCTCTCTCTCTCTCTCTCTCTCTCTCTCTCTCTCTCTCTCTCTCTCTCTCTCTCTTCTCTCTCTCTCTCTCTCTCTCTCTCTCTCTCTCTCTCTAATTCTCTCTATTGTATATTTCTCTCTGTATCTGTATTGCAGTGTTTGCTATGTTTCTATTTCTCTACCATTTTCTCACTTTCTCCGATTTTCTCTCCCTATCCCGAACGTCCTCTATTTGTTTGTGTATATGTGTCTGTCTGTCTCTCTCTCTCTCTCTCTCTCTCTCTCTCTCTCTCTCTCTCTCTCTCTCTCTCTCTATTCTCTCTCTTCCTCTATCTCTCCCTTTCTCTCCCTAATTATTCGTTTCCAGGAAAGAGGAATCAGCGAAAAAAAAATCAGTAACTTCCTTGCAAACCACGTAACAATAAACGAATTGGAATTTGCAATTGATGGCAACAGTCATTGTCCCCACCTAGCTCGACTATTAAAGGTTCTTTTTTTATTTCAGAGATATTCAACCCATTATATTTATTTTAGACCGCCAAAATTTGCAAAATTGTTGTGACAAAATTTCCAGACTTGGCAAACGATTGGGATGAGTTGTCATACGACACACCGTTGAAGAGGTAAATTATTAATTTTAAAAAAAAATAAAAAAAATCAAGACGATTTCCAATTGGAAATGTCCCTCAAGGGCTGCTAAATTTGCGAATTTCTTGATTGCACCCCTTGTTAAAGGACCCCTTGTTTAAAGGACTACCGTGCCAAAAAAGTGGTTTTTGGGTCCCACTACCGATTTAGAGGCAAATGCCGCTCAATCCCTTATAATAAAACGCTACCGTGTGTGTCTGTGTGTGTGTATAGTGTATCACCCCCGCCTTCACTTTTCCATAGATGGAAGGTGAGATCGGCCGGTCTTCCTTTCAGTTCCATTCTCTCCCGTCTGTTACGTGACTTACGTGGCTTATGCACTGCTCATTTGCTTTCACTCTTGCTTTTTGCCTCACTCCGACCGGTCAGTTCTCTCCCCCCCACCTTCACCGCCTCTCTCTCTATCTGTCTTTGTCTCTATTTCTCTCTCTAATTGACTGTCTTTCTATCTGCCTCTCTCTCTATATTTTACTCTGTCGCTATCTTTCTCTTTCTCTCTATCTCTGTCTATCTTTCTCCTTCACTATGGTGTGTATATGTCTTTGTCGGTGTTTGTGTATGTGTCTCTCAGTCTATCTATCTATATCTCTTTGTCACTGTGTCTCTGTATCTCAATTTCCCTTTGTGCCTCTCTTTGTCTGCATCTCTTCTTTCTGTCTGTCTCTATCTGGCTCTTTGCTGTCTCTCCGTCTCTCTCTCTCTCTCTCTCTCTCTCTCTCTGTGTTTGTTTGTGTCTGTGTCTCTCTGTCCCTATATCTCTATCTCTCTGTCCCTGTGTCTATGTATCTCATTCTGACTCTGTGTCTCTCTCTGTCTTTCTCTGTATATTTTCTTTTTGTCTTCACTCGGTCTGCCTGTCTGTCTCTTAGTATCTTATCTGTCTGTCTCTCTGTCTTTCTCTCTGTCTCTCTGTCTATCTCTGCTCACTCAGTTAGACGGCCTGTGGTCGACTACTGTTGGGGCCTTCGACCGCTCAATTAAATGGCCTGCGGTCGAACAATTTTACGGCCTTCGGCCGCTTAGATGGCCTGCGGTCGGACTCTTATGTGGTCTTCGGCCTCTCAGTAAGCCGGCCTGCGGCCGGACTCTTAAGCGGCCTTCGGCCTCTCAATAAGCCGGCCTGCGGCCGGACTCTTAAGCGGCCTTCGGCTTCTCAGTAAACCGGCCTACGGCCGGACTCTTATTTGGTCTTCGGCCTCTCAGTAAGCCGGCCTGCGGCCGGACTCTCAAGCGGCCTTCGGTCTCTCACTAAGCCGACCTGCGGCTGATCAGTTAAGCGGCCTTCGGCCTCTCATTAAGCCGGCCTACGGCCGGACTCTTAATCGGCCTTCGGCCTCTCAGTAAGCCGGCCTGCGGCCGGACTCTTAAGCGGCCTTCGGCCTCTCAGTAAGCCGGCTTGCGGCCGACTAATGCTGGGGGCCTTCGACCGCTCAGTTAAATGGCATTCGGCCTTCGGCCAGCTTAGATGGCCTGCGGTCGAATATTTTTACGGCCTGCGGCCACTCAGTTAACCGACCTTTGGCCTCTCCGTTAGACGGCGTTTGGTTCAGCTGTTCGCCTCCTGCCGAACAATTTTGCGGTCTGCAGCCGTATGCGTACACGGCCTTCTGCCGCAATTATAACTTGCTGAATTTAGAATTGGTTGAAGTTAAAAAATATGGATAATAGGTGGACGAACCCCCACGGAACCAGGAGCGTTAGCGCGGCCTTGGCCGCGCTTACGCTCCTTGTGGTACTACAACTCGCCTAAACACAAAAGTACCTCGCATTTGATATACAGGCCAATGCCGCTCGAGATTTTTAATGGAATAAATGTATTTTACTATTCCTCAAATTTTAAAAACGATTTTCTCAAATTTCTAGCTGCCAATTTTCTACAATTCGTCGTTAAAAGTAAAGCTTCCAAAAACTCAAAATTTTGAATTTTTGGGCGGAAAAGCTCAGTTTTCTTAAGTTTGCTTATGGTTCCTCTATAAATAAAAACAATAAAAAATTTAAAATGATTTTCTGTCATCCAACGACGAAAATCTATGAAAATACGTTCAGATACATCGTTTTTGAGCCCCTGATAGCTTAAAAAGGAGCTTATGGCCTGCTATTTATAATTATTTATAGAATTATAGACACCTGACTGTTATTTTATCGATTTCTTGCTATTCTGACCCGTGTTTATGCAAAAACGATGCGAAATCAACCGAAAATGCAGGGTTGGCTGCTCGTGACAGTCGCCTGAAGTGGGCGTGGCCTCCCGGCTGCAGAGGCAGCCAGGTCGGAAAATGCCGCCCCGAGGGCGATCTTAAAACTTGCATTACTCGGCTCAAAGTCAACCGAATTTCATTTTTCAAAAAAAGATTTCTCAGTTAGAACATAAGCAATTTGGTGGTGTAACTTTATTTCAATTAAAATCAGTTTGAAAAAAGCGTTGCGGTGCCTAGGTTAGATCGATTGGTCATGTCCGAACCAATCGCCGCGAAACCATGGGTACCTACACAGAAGTACCTACAGGGAAAGAAAGATACGGGGAGGGGACCATCACAGAGGGAATTTCGGCTGCAGCGACGACTGCCGCGCGTAAGGGTTGACATTGGCCTTTTTTCAGTTAGAAATACAAAACTCGTGATTTGTTCGATTCCTGGTGTGTTCTGTGGTATCATTTTGGCTTTTGTTACACTTGGAAAAAAGCGAATACAAAGCCAAAACGCAAGCCATCATTAATCGCTTTCATGGTTCAATTTCCCGCTTTATTTGTTAGCTAAGGATTTCTTTTAGCCGGATTGTTATTTTAGTTTAACCTTAAATCACCATCAATTTAAATGACATTTCCTCTTCGAAAGTTGCCCCTGGAGCTGAATTTGGTTATTTTCCAACGTGTAAGTCTTTTTCTTTCTCTGGTACCTAAAGGAATCATTGGGGCACTTAACCAAAAACAACGATAGTACGACAGGATATTTGCACTGACTATTATTTGAACTCGCAAAAATGTTTGGCACTGAAAAGGAACCGAACCAAACACTGTCAGCGTACCAGTCCCCGCCACTAACCACCTGACCAAGCTGCCACTGTCTTTTGAACGCCGCGATTTCCTAATGCGCTCGCTGCTTTCCTGCTCAACAGTGAGAAAGTCCCTGCGAAAAAGTAATTCGCTGGATATGTCAAAAGTTGAATTCTCCCTTTCAACACGTTTAATCTATTGTTTGTTATAGGTACAACCGCTTTCTTTGTGCCGCCTTCGCAAAACATGCAAAACAGTCGATACCTTTGTGGAAACCAATCGATATCGAATCAGTTGCCCCCTTAAAGGCAGAGGCCCAGGAAAATGAAAAAGGACCTGTCCATGACGTAACGTAGGCGAGAGAGTGTCATTTTCAATGGTGAAATGCAGAGAGTTTTACGATTAGCATGGACAGGCCCCCCTCTTCATTTTACGTGGGCCTCTGCCTTTAAAGGCGACTCTCACTGGATTCTTTACTTCCATATCGAGTACAAGTCAAACAACGTGGGCATTTTTGCAAATTTTACTGTGTATTCTATTATTTATGCCATTTTCAGCCGAAAATGCAAATTTATATACTCCGCAGTCGTCTTCCAATTGAGATTGACCACCAGCTTGAATCACTATGCGTCAATTATAACCTACACGGAATTAGAATAACAAAACCAAAGAGACAATTGTCGGCGTTTAGATACAGCTTGGTTTACATGGTAAGTGACTTTTACTAAAAGTGAACTAAAACAAACACTAAACATCAATATAAGATTTTATTAATAACGCAATTGGTCGCAGATCTAGTTGCAAAACAAAAGAACACGAGGAGGAGTCGAACCCCCGATCTCCGCCACCGCAGGCCGCCCTCTTCACCAGTTGGCTATTTGTGCGCTGGGTCTCAATGTCTGCGTAGCTAGTAACTACTCAACGCACGCATGGTGTTCGTACCCTCCTGGTTTTCGAAACAATCGCTTCTTCATAAAAATGATTTTGTTTCAGAACTTCGCTGGCGACCCACATGGCTCATTCTTTCCTTCTGCACTTAAGCAAAGGAGGAAAATAAAGAAACGGCTTTTCGACATTACACATCGGCTGCGTCTGACTTCTGACTGGCTCTGCACAATAAATTGTCCATTTTTGAAAGAATTGCTTCCGAAAATCACCTTCTCTCGCTTTCGCTGCCATAGAACACCACTGTCACTAGCGGATTATCAGGCGTTGCCTATCTGGGTGAGAACAAAAAAATTGGTGTTTTGGGGGAATGTGCTCAAAATTTGTGCTTCAAAACGTATGTGTGTGTGTGTGTGTGTGTGTGTGTGTGTGTGTGTGTGTGTGTGTGTGTGTGTGTGATTGTGTGAGTATGTGAGTGTGTGAGTATGTGAGTGTGTGAGTATGTGATTGTGTGAGTGTGTGAGTATGTGAGTATGTGAGTATGTGAGTATGTGAGTGTGTGAGTATGTGAGTATGTGAGTGTGTGAGTGTGTGAGTGTGTGACTATGTGAGTATGTGAGTGTGTGAGTATGTGAGTGTGTGAGTAAGTGATTGTGTGAGTATGTGAGTATGTGAGTGTGTGAGTATGTGATTGTGTGAGTATGTGATTGTGTGAGTGTGTGAGTATGTGAGTATGTGAGTGTGTGAGTATGTGATTGTGTGATTGTGTGAGTGTGTGAGTGTGTGAGTATGTGAGTATGTGAGTATGTGATTGTGTGAGTGTGTGAGTATGTGAGTATGTGAGTATGTGAGTATGTGATTGTGTGATTGTGTGAGTGTGTGAGTATGTGAGTATGTGAGTATGTGAGTATGTGAGTGTGTGAGTATGTGAGTATGTGAGTGTGTGAGTATGTGATTGTGTGATTGTGTGAGTGTGTGAGTGTGTGAGTGTGTGAGTATGTGAGTATGTGAGTATGTGAGTGTGTGAGTGTGTGAGTATGTGAGTATGTGAGTATGTGAGTATGTGAGTGTGTGAGTATGTGATTGTGTGATTGTGTGAGTGTGTGAGTGTGTGACTATGTGAGTATGTGAGTATGTGAGTGTGTGAGTATGTGAGTGTGTGAGTAAGTGATTGTGTGAGTATGTGAGTATGTGAGTGTGTGAGTATGTGATTGTGTGAGTATGTGATTGTGTGAGTGTGTGAGTATGTGAGTATGTGAGTGTGTGAGTATGTGATTGTGTGATTGTGTGAGTGTGTGAGTGTGTGAGTATGTGAGTATGTGAGTATGTGAGTGTGTGAGTGTGTGAGTATGTGAGTATGTGAGTATGTGAGTATGTGAGTGTGTGAGTGTGTGAGTATGTGAGTATGTGATTGTGTGATTGTGTGAGTGTGTGAGTATGTGAGTATGTGAGTATGTGAGTATGTGAGTATGTGAGTGTGTGAGTATGTGAGTGTGTGAGTATGTGAGTATGTGAGTGTGTGAGTGTGTGAGTGTGTGATTGTGTGAGTATGTGAGTATGTGAGTGTGTGAGTGTGTGAGTATGTGATTGTGTGAGTGTGTGAGTATGTGAGTATGGGAGTATGTGTGTGTGTGTGTGTGTGTGCGTGTGTGTGTGTGTGTGAGTGTGAGTGTGAGTGTGAGTGTGAGTGTGAGTGTGAGTGTGAGTGTGAGTGTGTGTGTGTGTGTGTGAGGATGTGAGTGTGTGTGTGTGTGTGTGAGGATGTGAGTGTGTGTGTGTGTGAGGATGTGAGTGTGTGAGTATGTGAGTGTGTGTGTGTGTGTGAGGATGTGAGTGTGTGTGTGTGTGTGTGTGTGTGTGTGTGTGTGAGTGTGTGAATGTGTGAGTGTGTCTGAAATTGACATTTAGGATAAGCAGGAACATCAAACCAAATTTTTGAACGAATTGCGACAAAGTCTCAGCCCAATTGTTCGTGGACTAAAGAAAGCTTCGTTTATTTTCTCCGACGAAGTTTATGAAAACAACAATGTTCTTCCACTGCTATTAAACTTTCTCAAGGTAAGCTTATATTTTTAAAGCAGGGCTTTTCGAATATCTGTTTTTTATTTCTTTTTGAATCCAAAACCTTAAATGCAAAAATTGTTCATTTTGTAACCTTTCTGTGATACGCAAAATATTGAGTTCACAGCTACTATTGGCGGGAATTCGAAAATTTCCTCAGTTGGAACAAACCGGCTGGCTGAGGTATTACTGTAGCTCGTAAGTGTTCTGTCGGTATTGAAAGATTATGGCTGAAAATTGTGTGTTTTTCACACTTTTTTGTATGTTACACAGAAAATATAATTAGTTTCATAGATTAAAAGAAATTAGAGATTTAAAATGCATTTGAGGCGCGCGGCGGCAGCGCCCGACGTTTTCATTGCCGGCATCTATCGCTTACGCGACCAAGGTTCGATCCCAGTCGGAGCACTATATTTTTGCTAACTTGGAATTAGTTCAAAAATGGAATTGAAGTATTTTAAGCGAGTTTGATGGGTTTCAAAAAAATATTGTAAGATAACCAAAATTTAAAGAAATTGTTATTTGACAACTTTACCAAACTGGTCCGAACGGGCTGGGCCGACACTTCTCGGCCCGGCCCGCTTTTGAGCGTGCAGATCAATAGTTTAATAGAAAAGTGTACGCTTTAAATAAGAAAGAAAAAATATTTATTTAAAAAGGTCTACGACATTATAATTTTAGGATGTTTCCCTGGATCGGCATGCAAGAGGAAAACTAGAAAATTTAACCATTTGGGCAGAAAGAGCTACTGAAAAAGAGCTTTGTGACCAAATTCAAGAATTAGAACTGATTTGGGAAGGCGTACCAATCGATATGCGCTCTCGGCCCGTTCTTGTGAGTTTTCCATTTTTGTGTTAATTGTCTAATTATTTCAATTAAGGCTGATTGTATAAGTTGCTTCAAGTTAACCGTCGACGGAGGAGTAGCAATTATAGTGAGAAAACAAGTAATTTTTTTTCGATTTTCGATGAATTTAAATCAAATTCAGGATCTATATTATGTGTCATTTTTGCAAAATGATAATCGAATTATCGTGCTAGATTCACTTTTACCCTGGATGTATCCACTTTTTCCAATGGATCTCTCTGGAGTATGTGAAAAATTCTACACCGAAGAGGATTATGAAACTGCTTTTTTCTACGTGGATGTATCAATTAAAAGTGTGTTTTTCTCTAAAGACAGACATTATCTTAATTTGCTTAAGCAATAAAGAAATTCAATATGTACATGTATATTTTGAACACACAATTGTATGCCCACTGTTATTCCAAAATTAAAAAATCATGTATTCCTCCTTTTCGTTCGCACATCGGTCAGATGGCCCTTTGCCAAAATGTGTCGCTTTGTCAAGGCCGATTAATGGGAGGATCAGTTCTGCTTTTACCCCGGAGAAAGGCGTAGAGAAAGCGAAAAGAAGTGATCATTAGCGTATAGGTTAATCAAGTAGCCGCTGGGTATCGCCATGTTTCCGTTAACCAACCCACGCCTTTCCATCCCCTCTCTCCTCATTTCATCCGTCGTTCCCCCGGTGTGCGACTAGCTCTCCCCATGGCTCGTCTGGAAAGGTACCTTTCTCTTCTTGTAGCCTTCTGAAGCTTCCAATCTTTAGCTACAGCTTCAACTACTTCCCTGAGGGATCTCTTGCCTTCGAGTACAAAACGCAGCTAAAGGAACTGAGGGAGCAGCGGAACTTCAGCCAGTGCGACATCGTTTTGGTCTTCAACGGCTACAAGGACGCCATTCACTCGGCCGTGCTATCCGAGTACTCTCGCAAGATGAAAAAGGTCAGGCTTCTGAAGCTTCATCTAATCTTGATGTCTTCGGATGACGGCTTCTGAAGGCCTTCCCCTGGTCCTCGACATGACCTCCTTCCTCCCGAGTGCCGTGGGCAAGGTTGTCGACTGGATGTACGGATTGCCTTTGAGCTTCAACGAAGCGGAGCTCTTCGGTCTTCTGAAGGTCACCGCCGAGCTGGGAGTGGAGTTCCTCCATCGCCAGTTTGAGAAGACGCTCCACGGCATGGCTGAGAGGGGCCGTCTGGTTCAGGTGTTGGTGTAGGTGTCTCTCTGTCTGTCTGTCTCTCTCTCTCTGTCTCTCTCTGTCCCTTTCTCTCTCTCTCTCTATGTCTCTCTCTCTCTGTCCATTTCTCTCTCTCTCTTTCTCTCTCTCTCTTTCTCTCTATGTCTCTCTCTCTCTGTCTCTGTCTCTCTGTTTCTCTCTCGCTCTCTCTCACTCTTTTCACTAATCAGAAAACTGTCAAAAAATTGGAACTATTAATTCATTCAAACTGAGCAGGTTCTGCAGGTTCTTCAGGGTTGAGAACTCTTCTGCACTCACGAAATCGTTGTCTTGATAACTTTTTATTGTCTGGGTTGAAAATGCCAATTGAAAGTTGGTACTGCCCTTCAATATTCATCTTATGGGTGATAGATCCTGAAAAACATCGGTAAATTCAATTTATTTTTGTCAATTCACGTAAATCTCCTTATTGCTTTCAATAGTCAATTTGATTAAAAACACTGTTCTAAAACAAATTTTCTACTCACCACAAGATCTTTAATGCCGCAGATGTTGATGTGACTTTCGTTAAGATGCGAATATTGTCGCTCAAGCTTATCCACCGCGAGCAGCAGGAGTTGAGGACGACTTCCTTGGAAAGTTGGTGTCTCTCAAAGCGAGAGATATTTCAATAATGAGACATCTATTATTCTACTCTTGAAAGTGAGAGAAACCAATGTAGGTGGCTCTGAAATTGGCATGTTTACTGCTCTTTAAATAGGCACCGCAACGTTTTTTTTTTTCAATCTAGTTTTGATTGAAAGAGAGTCATATCAAAACATTCCTTATGTCCTAACTAAGAGATCATTTTTCGAAAATTGAAATTTGATAAACTTTGAGCCGAGTAATTCAAGTTTGAAGATGGCCCCCGGGGCGGCATTTTCTAACCTGGCTGCCTCTGCCGCTGGAAGGCCACGCCCACTAGCGGCGACTGTCACGAGCAGCTGCCACCGCGTTTTCGGTTGATTTCGCATCGTTTCTGCACAAACAAAGTTCAGAATAGCAAGAAATACATAAAATAACAGTCAGAGGTCAATAATTCTATAAATACTTATAAATAACAGGTAATAAACTTGTTTTTAAGCTATCAGGGGCTCAAAAACGATGTTGAGGCACGTGTTTTCATAAATTTTCGTCGTTGGACGTCAGAAAATCATTTTTTTAATTATTTATTGTCCTTATTTATGAAAGAAACATAAGCAGACTTAAGAAAAGTGAGCTTTCCCGGCCAAAAATTCAAAATTCTGAGTTTTTGGAAGCCTGCCAATTGCGATTGGGGCGCGTTCGCTGCTGATTTTCGAGTAAAAATAGCAAAAATATTACCTTTCACGCACGGTGGGATCTCGCGGAAGTGATGGCGGACCTGGCACTCGTTCAAGAAATCCGTACTGGTTACGGTAATCCCTTTGAAAAAACACTGAAATTCAAAAAACCCGCGGACCTCCCGGTAAGGTGTACGCTTAGGTGTACGCTCAATCGTGAGTTCGTTTTTTGAATTTTCAGTGTATTTTGAATGAATTACCGTAGTCAGTACGGATTTCTTGGACAAGTGCCAGGTCCACGCTCACTTCCGCGGCTTATACCACTGGTCCCGCCGTGCACGGTGAATTATGAAAAAACGGCAGCTAGAATTTTGAGAAATTTGTTTTTAAAATTCGAGGAATAGTAAAATAAATCCAATTCATTTAAAATCTCGAGCGGCATTGGCTTGTATATCAAATGCGAGGCAACTTTGTGTTTAAGCGACTAATAGTACCATCTTTGACGCCATCGTGCATAGGTATTTCTTAACGAATCATTATGATTATGGTAGTGAAAATGACCGGAAAAACATGAACTTTCCAAATCTAATTTGAAAATATATGGTTGTCGCTGAAAAATTTGAGATATTTTGAATTATCCGACCAGCCTACTTTGAACTCCTGTAGAAAAAATTCGGCAGCTCGAAATTTTGATGTTAACCTTAAATAATGTTGCAAACTACTTCAAGTTAATGAATTTATAAAAACATCAAGCGGCATTTGCCTCTAAATTGGTAGTAGGGCCCAAAAACCACTTTTTTGGCTATGTTAAGCGATGTTTCACTATTTCGCACAAATTATGTGCTTTCGCAATTATAACCGGTGGATAGAGCGTCCAATTCTCTGTAGTTTCCTTGTTTTAAATTCGAAAAATGTTTATTTTGAAGCATTTTAGAAGGGGGTGCCCAGAATTTGCCTCTTCTTTTTGCAGCAAAAGGGGGCGGGGCTGCGGTGTCTATCTTTAAAGCTAAAGGTGTATTTGGGCACGAGTTGAAACGTAACATGGAATGCGAAATTCGGATGGCGTTGTTTCCAGGGAGACATGAACAAAAACTTAACGCGTCCGCTAAATGCG
This sequence comes from Oscheius myriophilus, assembly GCA_964057215.1. NCBI lineage: Eukaryota > Metazoa > Nematoda > Chromadorea > Rhabditida > Rhabditidae > Oscheius > Oscheius myriophilus. Next base: position 18,983,595 of record OZ059902.1, read on the forward strand.
AAGTGTAATTTGTCTTGTAATTTGTCATTTAAAACTGGACGGCCAAAATTGAACACTTTTCAATGTGAAATAACTAAAATTTGACCGAAAGTGATATATTTCGGTAGGATATATCTGGTATACTCCAGGTGAATCGGGGAGACACTACAAAATCCGGTTTTCGAGGGTTTTGAGGTGCTGTTTTTGACCAATTCGATTTAAAATTAAGAAAGTTGAGGCCCAAAGTCAGAGGTGGGTACATCAATGGAGAAAATTCACAGGCCCTGCCCGATCATGCTAGGATTGAACAAATATGGTGTAGTGAAACTTCTTGGTGTAGTATATTTTTAGATGAAGGTGTTGTTTTTATTATCATTTAATTACCTAATTAATTCAATTTATGTTTGTCGAAAGATGTTGAATAATGAAATCCAAAAATGTGTCTCGGTGGTATAGTGGTTAGCACATGGGGTTCTTAATTTTATAATTTTATAAGTTGAGGTCCAAAGTCAGAGGCAAAGGTGGCTGAGGGTCGGCCCGGGCCGAAGTCAAAATTTCTAAAAGCTAGAAAAAAAGTTTTACCCTATTTATGCACTGCAAATATTTCTCTAACATAATATTAGTTAAAACAATAATGACAAAAAAGCAGCTCTCTTCTAGCCTGCCCCTGCCCTCCAGCGAGCTCCTCCAGCTAAAGGAACACGCCGTGAAGGCTGCCGTGGCCTGTCCCCTGGTTCAGCTTCAGAAGACTCCGTTGATCAACCTGGCCCTGTCCTCCGTTCTCCCTCCATCGCCAGTTTGAGAAGATGCTCCACGGCATGGCTGACAAGGGCCGTCTGGTGCATGCGTTGAGTGAGGGTGAGAGTAAGAGTGAGAGTGAGAGTGAGAGTGAGAGTGAGAGTGAGAGTGAGAGTGAGAGTGAGAGTGAGAGTGAGAGTGAGAGTGAGAGTGAGAGTGAGAGTGAGAGTGAGAGTGAGAGTGAGAGTGAGAGTGAGAGTGAGAGTGAGAGTGAGAGTGAGAGTGAGAGTGAGAGTGAGAGTGAGAGTGAGAGTGAGAGTGAGAGTGAGAGTGAGAGTGAGAGTGAGAGTGAGAGTGAGAGTGAGAGTGAGAGTGAGAGTGAGAGTGAGAGTGAGAGTGAGAGTGAGATTGAGAGTGAGAGTGAGAGTGAGAGTGAGAGTGAGAGTGAGAGTGAGAGTGAGAGTGAGAGTGAGAGTGAGAGTGAGTGACTTTAGTTATACTAAAGGTGTCGTTTACTTTGGTTGCTATTTTGACGTCCCAGCAGTTGATGAAGGTGAGAATGGCTGAAAGTGTTTTGTTAGTGTGTGTGTGTGTGTGTGTGTGTGTGTGTGTGTGTGTGTGTGTGAGTGTGTGTGTGTGAGTGTGTGTGTATGTGTGTGTGTATGTATGTGTGTGTGAGTGAGAGAGATAGAGAGAGAGTGTGTGTGTGTGTGTGTGTGTGTGTGTGTGTGTGTGTGTGTGTGTGTGTGTGTGTGTGTGTGTGTGTGTGTGTGTGTGTGTGTGTGTGTGTGTGTGTGTGTGTGTGTGTGTGTGTGTGTGTGTGTGTGTGTGTGTGTGTGTGAGTGTGTGTGTATGTGTGTATGTATGTATGTGTGTGTGAGTGAGAGAGATAGAGAGAGTGTGTGTGTGTGTGTGTGTGTGTGTGTGTGTGTGTGTGTGTGTGAGAGTGTGTGAGTGTATATAGTTTCATGATCACTTTGTTTCTCTTTTTTCAGCCAAAGTTGCAAAACCAATCTGAAAATCCCTTTCAAGAAAATTCAATTTGACAAGGTTACAAAACGAGTCGAAACAGGCCGGGCCGACTCATTTCTCGGCTCGGCCGGCTTGAGCCAAGCCCATAGTTCTTATGAGACAGGCCGTGCCGCACTCACCTCTCAGTCTTTCCTCTCTCCTCTCTCTCTCTCTCTCTCTCTCTCTCTCTCTCTCTCTCTCTCTCTCTCTCTCTCTCTCCATCCCTCCCCCCTCTGCGTGTTGCGTTGCGCGTGCGTCGCGTTTTGCGTCGTCATCTGTAGCAGGGACATCGCGTGCGTCGATTTTTACGCAATTTGAAACTTTAATAACATTTTGGCGCGGCACGCAGCGCGTGTAACGCCGGTGATGTCGGCTCTGATTTTTCAGTAGTTGGGGCGAAGGGCTGCGCCCCCCCCCCTAATTCCCTCCCGTGCACAGTTCCCAGACCACATCAGGGCTGGTCGCGGGCCGGGCCCGTCTCCAAAACCTCTCGGCCCGGCCCGGCCCGAACGGGCCCGATTTCGGTCCGTGGGCCCGTTTTCAAAATCGATTGACAGGTCAAGTTGAAATTTTTAGTCATTAAGCTTTAAAATTGCCTATTAATATAAATTAGATTATTTATTTAACAAAAGGATTAAAAAAAACAACACCTTAACTTAGAAATATCCTCTACAAAGACGTTTCACTACACCACATTTGCTCGATCCTAGCAAGGTCGGGCCAGATCGGGCCGGGCCGGGCCCGGTCTGGAAATTTTCTCGGCCCGGCCCAGCCCGGGCTGGGCCGGGATGAGCCCGATGTTTGGCCACCCCTGGACCACAGTTTCACTTTCCGGGGTGAGCGGGTCGACCTTTAAAAAATTGTAACTCTCTTAGATGCCTGGTTTCAAGCATTTTTCAAAGCGATTTATGCATCAATATTGCGAGATGTATCTAATGGAATTTTTTCAACTTTTTCTGAACACGCGGGTGCTTGGAGCATGGACATAAGCCACCCTTTAGCTGCACAAATTGTACAAAAATGGTGTTCCGCACAAAAAATGCGCTCCATGCAAAATAACACAATCCCGGGAATTCGCGCGAGATCTGAGTTTTTATTTTTAAAATTTTGCATCTTGGTTTGGCTTGGTTTTATAGTGTAAATCTGTTTTTTTTATTAAAACAATGTTATTTTAACAGTTTTGAAGTTTTCTTTTTACAAAATTATTCTAGCTCTTTTTCAGAAAAATGACATTTCGCTACCCTTAGCGGGTTTTTCATGTGGAGGGATTGGCTGACTGTTACGCGCTGGTGTGGCCCAACTCTAAACTCTTCCTCCAAAACCCTGTTGTTCATCTGGTTAGTTACTAAGTTTTTTTTTATATTTTATAAAATGATTTGAGAATTGCACTAGGACGGGACTTGCCAAGAGGGTGGGACGGTCCGTGCGTGCCCAATTCCCCTCTCCAACGAGCACTTTCGTCTCCGCATTCAGTTCATCCACAATCCGGCAAGCGGAAATAGCGGTAGCTTCGTTGTTATACAGGTAATTCTTAAGTTTTCGCTAATTTATATTAAACCGTTAAGATCATCACAAATGTCCGGGGATTTAAGACCGAGTACTTGAGCAGATTGAACCACATTGCGGTTTACAGCAGGGTATGCGCTTGTGTTTGTCATGTTCATAGTGGTTTGTCGCAGGAATATCTTTTTTTGCAGGAAATCGCTCAACGAGTTGCCGCCATGAACTACGCCCTTCCCAGCTTTGATCACCCCGCCGAGGAGCCCAAGGACGAAGTGAGATTTGTTTCTTTTCAAAAAAAAAAAAATTTATCTGATTTTTTTACACTACGATTATGTAAATATCTTTTTTAAGGATCACCCTGCCGCCGTGGTCACTTTGGAAGAGACCGACAAGGAGGCCAAGATCGAAGAGGAGTCTGAGAAGGAAAAGGAGCGCCGTCTGAAGCCCCTTGACCCCCGTGCTAACGTGGTCGCGTGGATCACCCAGCAGCTCCCCGCCTCCGTAAAGAAGGCGAGTTTCTATGTTGTGTTGTTGCACAAGCCTTAGACTCGTGAAATTGCTATTCAGCGCGTTATTTAGAGGAACGGAGACTAAAGATTATCGTTTCAGGTCAACAAAAGTGTCTTGGAGTGGGTTCAGATGATGGCCATCGACAATGCATCGGCTCGTCGGACTCTTCCCAAGAAGGTCACCCGCAAGTGGTTTCTCTCTTTTCTCCGTGACGGAGATCTCCTCACCAAGCTTGCCAACAAGCTCCAGCCTGGAGCCGTCGAGCCCGTCGTGCTGGAAGAGGAAGCCGACGCTGCCAATAAGATGGAGGCCCAGATGAAGAACGTAGAGGCTTTCGCCAAGTGAGCGCAGAAGACCCTGGGTGCCGAGGACGGAAGGGTGCGTTTTATTGCACTATTTTGAATTGTTGTGGGAATGGCTTTCCGTTTGAATGGCGGCGGAGTTTACATTCCCTTAAAATTTGGAAACGAGTTTGTTATTTATTTCCTGAAGCAAAATGCGGGCGATTTCGGTCCTGAAAAAAAGAGACGTTTATTTCTGAGTTTCTGAGTACTATCCGTCCATGCCTTTTGGTTTTAAGTTGTTATCGTGTGCGCTCGGCTTTTATTCACCGAGATTTGTTCCCCAGTCGCGTTTGTATTTTGATTCACGAGCTTGAAATCTGAGCAAAGCTACTTGCATATCCAGTTCTATACTCACATGTTTATTTAGGTAATGACCACGGCAGATCTGCTGGAGAATGGAAAGGACGGCTTCGCCGCCGTGTTCTCCACATTGTGGACACTGGGTTACAAGGCTCAGACGAAGTTCGGCCAGGAGGGCATCGACGTTTTAATTTTTAATTACCCAAGTTTGAGGTGCCGCCGAGCCAGCCGATCCGAGGACGACCGTCTACATAGAGGGATCGCCACTCCAGTCGTCCAGCAGGCCCCCACCTTCAATCTACAGGACAAATATAACAGGTCGGTAATTAAAATCAGGTAATTCGCCCCATTGCGTCATTCCCCTTTTGACGCCCCCTTTCCTCCTATTTCTTGCCTAATAATTCTATCCCCCACTTAATTCCAGGCTAAATCACTTCTAGCTATCTTTCTTTAACATTCAGTAGTCCTTTCTAACCTCTCTTTCTAAAAATGAGCCCCTATATCTCATCTTCTCGTCCTTCTAAGCCTTCTCCCACTTCTCGCCCTCCCACCCTCCACTGGTCGCAGTACGTCTCTGTAGCGTTCCTTCGAAACTACCGCCTTCCTCTCGTTCCTACGCTTGCTCCTCTTAATAAGGAGAGCGTGAAGAGGAGGAGCGTCGTTGTGTCCGGGATTCCCGTTCCTCCTCAGCATGTGCGCCACCCCATCGACAAGCGCCTCTACTACATCACCCTGATGTACCACGTTATGGAAATCGCCGGCCTCGATGGCATAATCACTTCTTGTTTCCCTATGGGTCCTGCCTCCTTCTCCGTCGAAACAGGCTTCGTTAACCGCCTTGTCAAGTTGATTCTGGACAACTCTCACGACGCCCGCCGATTTGTCCACCTGTTTGAGACCAAGTCCTCCGGCCGCTACTTCAACCCGGCACTGGCCGGGATTTCCGCTCGACCTAGTCTTTCCGTCGACGAAAGGAGTAAACTGAAGACCAAGAAAGCGCAGATGCCTTCTAAGAATCGTGCCGCAACCCCCACATCCGTGAAAAGATCCGCTCCGACGCCTATGGAGATATCTACACCGCCCATTTCCACCCCTCCTTCCGCTGTTTCTCCTCAGTCCACGCCGCGATCCCGCCCAGATGTGAAACCCCACTCGAGGCCAAAAAGAGCTATTTCCGCGGGGAACCGTCAAGCGACCACTCCTAGAGCCCTTCTTGCTCCCTCGTCTGACCCCAGGAAAGTCACCCCGCTGAGGATCAAGCGGCCTCGACTCCCGGGAGAACACCCTCAGGTCATCTTCGCCTATCCTGCGGATTTCTCAGCTGGTAGTAGAAGGCCGAGAAAAAACGACCGCTTCCGCGATCGCGGGACGCGATAGCACCTGTTCCACCTTCGTCTAGTCCTCCGAACTTTTTACCCCCACCGCCTACTAGTTCTCTGAATTCTTTATCTCCCCCTAATAACCCTACTTCATCCAATTATCGAGTATTCTCCACCAATGCCCGTAGCCTCAAGAATAAAATGCCCGAGTTTCAAGCTCTCCTGTATTCAAACTCTTTTGATATTTTCGTAATTTCTGAAACTTGGCTTTCTCCCGATTTCTCGTTTGGCTTACCTGATCCCCGTGACCTCTTCCATTTTCCATATTGAAAGGCAGGATAGGCGCGGCGGAGGGTCTCTAGTAGCAGTATCTAAATCCATCGTTGTTATACCATCTGAGATCTGCTTTGTTGGCGATATTGAGATCATCTCAATACAGATCTGTTGTTCATCCTCCCCTAGTCAGCTCGTTTCAATTTACAGACCTCCTAGTTCTCCCAGAGCGGACACCACCTCCCTCTTTTCTAAATTAGAGTCGATTTTGTCCACCTCCCCAAACACCGTCATTGCCGGCGACTTGAATTTCCCAGTCTCTTTGAACGTTGACAGATCGCTAAACTTCTCACACTGCCCATTTTTCGCCGATTTCTTAGACGAAAATGCACTTAATTTCTCATTCGACTCCCCCACGCGTGGAAAGCACTACCTAGATGTCGTTCTCAGTCAGAGTACTATCCCTCTCTCAACTCTCCCTGCATTAGGCAGGAGTGATCACCTCTCATCCTTCTTTAAAATACCAGGTTCCAGCTGCAGCTCTAACCGTCCTCCCACTTTCGATTATCCCAACGGTGACTATGGCTCCATTTTTGCTAGACTTATCCAGACCGATTTCACGTTTTTATACGATTTTCGAGACTTCCAGCGGTCGTATGATCGCCTTATCCAAACTCTGACCTCGGTCAGAGACGAGTTTGTTCCCAAAAAGAGTAGCTCCACGTTCAAACTCCCCGGCCACATACATCGCTCCTTCCATGAGAAAAACTCTCTTTTCTCCCAGTTTCTTACCGATGAAATACCTTTTGAAGCCTATCTCAAAGCGTCCAAGAAACACCGCTCCCAGTGTAAAAGGTTTGTCTCAAACCTTGAGGCGAAGGTTGTGCAGTCCGCCGACCCGAAATCTTTTTACACCTACGTAAATAATCGCATCTCCTCCGACTCTAGGTCTTCCATCCCACATCTCTTCGCAGATGACGGCTCAGTAATTACTGATCATGAGAAAATTGCTGAAATGATAGCCCGTCATTTTTCATCCGTCTACCAGTCTAGTGACACCTCATCCTATCCGCCTTTTGTTCCCCCAAAGACCGGAACTGCCCAAGGGCCGATCATCACCATCGACAGCTGCCTGAGGGCCTGTAGAAAGCTCAACAATAAGATTTCAGCCACACCCGAAGGACTCCCCTCGTTTTTCATTAAGAAAATCTTTTGGGTGATTGCCCCCCACATCGCTAGCTTCTTCCAGGCCCTTCTCTCCCAGTCTTTCGTTCCATCTCAGTGGAAAAAAGCCCTAGTTGCGCCCCTACCTAAGAAAAAAACAGCCCTCTCAGCGAAACATTATCGACCAATTTCCCTCACCTCCTCCTTTTGCAAGATTTTCGAAATCATCCTATCCGAGCCCCTTCTCAGTTACTTCACTAGCAACTCCCTTATGAACCCCATGCAGTTTGGCTTTCTCCCCGGCAAATGCACAGCTCACAACCTTCTCACCTGTATTACCCAGTGGTCAGATGCGGTGCAACGAGGTGAAACGACCCACTGTGTGTATATCGATTTTGCAAAAGCCTTCGATAGCGTATCCCACCCCCTCTTGCTCTATAAACTGGAAAAGTACGGTGTTAATACTCTCACTAGGAAATGGATAGCTGAATACCTGTCCAACCGCACTTTCAAAGTGAAGGTTGGTGAGAGTGAGTCTAGTAGGTACAAGGCAACTTCCGGTGTGCCCCAAGGGTCCATCATAGGTCCCCTTCTCTTCCTCATTTTCATTAACGACATTTCTTGGAATCTCTCCTCTCCCATTGCCATCTACGCTGACGACCTTAAGGTATTTCGGTCCCTTAAGGATCCTCAAGATCAGACAGCTCTCCAGGAGGATCTGACTAAGGTTGCAGCCTGGTCAGAGGCCTGGAAACTGGGTATCAATGAGGGGAAGTGCGTACTTCTCGAGATTCAGCCCCAACCTCACTTTTCTCCCCTTTATGACTTAAATGGTGTCCCTGTTCCTCGTTTCTCTGACTCTGTAAAAGATCTTGGTGTTCTGATTGGGGAGAATCAGTCTTTCAGTACCCACATTAGCGATATATGCAAACGGGCCCACAATATTGCTAATCTCATCCTCCGTACCTTCCAGGTTTCCAGTGTTTCAGTTTATCGCAAGGCCTTCGTGACCTATTCCAGGCCAATTCTCGAATATGCCTGTCAACTTTGGTCACCGACTGCACTGCTCGCTGTTAAGGAAATTGAAAGGGTACAGAGAAGGTTCACGCGTATTGCTTTCCGCAAGTGTTTCCGGCCCCCATTCCACCCTAGCTATCGCCAAAGACTGGAAATCTTTGCCCTAGAACCGTTAGCCCACCGTCGGCTTCGGGCCGATCTATCCCTCTGCTTTCAAATCACCCACGGCGTCTTTGGCAACTCGCAGCTAACCCACTCTCTCCCTCTCAACACCCGCCCCTCTAGACGTCATAGTTTCCAAATAGTGCGGAAACACACTGGGCGTCGGAATATCTCAGCTAGCTTTCCCTTTAGAGTTGCTCCCATCTGGAACAAACTACCCCCTGAATTAGCTGAATCGACCACCCTAACCTCTTTCAGGGCCAGACTTTCAGATGAGGTACTCGAATCCGTGCATCCAGATCTTCTCCGTGTATTTGATTGATTCATTCTTTCGCAATCGGCCACCTCTGATTCATTCAGCAGTGGTTCCAAATTTAAATTTCCACACACATGGGTTTGTTTGCCTTCTTTTTTCTCTTTTCCTTTTTCGAACACAAGCCTCTCTGGCTTCTGGTCATACTTGTGAAAATCGGCAACTCAGGGCAGCCCCGTAAAACAGGAGCTTCTCACCCTTTTGCATAAACCACATGACCACCGTTTGCATAGGGTGATTTCCTCTCCGCTCCCGTGGGGGAGTTCTTGTTGATCTTGGCCCCCCTAACTCCATTCTGTCACCCATTAGACCATTTGCTCTTAAACCTCCTCATTTTCCAAGTAGCTCCGTCTTTCTTCCCCTCTCCTTGACGGCAGTCCTACAGGTGTCCCACCGAGACGCTCATCATCCCACTTTGGAGCCTCCTTCTCATATGTGACGGGTATGGGTCCCTACCGTCGACAGGCATTCCATAGAGGTTAGGTATGAAAAGGAAAATACCTATGTGGGACTGGCGACCCCGCGAGCGGCCTGGCGAACCGCTGAAAACCTCTGCCTGAAGAAAATAACCCTCGACTTCCTTCTCTCCTCCACACATCTCCACCCCGGGGCACCTGTAGCGCAAAAACCTCAAATCCCCCCTCACCTGTCCTTCCCTATTTGTCCTGTTCTTTTGTTTTGTTTCTTGTTACACTTTCCGTTGGATAAAGTATATATACAGACGTGGATTCTATCATGGCCGCCGCCAGTGATTAATGTGTTTTTGTTCTTATATATTTCATATGAAGTGATCGAGGGTTAATATTTTAATAGATACAACACAGATACAGTAATATACGAAAGAGATAACACAAACGGAGGAATGCAAGGGCGAACATAGAAACTGTCCAATGAGATTCTAACTATAGCTGTCGCCAAAATCAAATCATATGCTAATTGCGATAATGTGCAAATCATGCTCTGTCGTCTACTGATTAGACTACGAACTTCAATGCCAACAGAGGATCACTGGAACATTCTAGTTTTATTGGCATGATTCCAATTTGGCGACAGCTATAGCAGTGTTTTCTTCCAACATCACACTTTACATGCACTGCGTTTAACAAGCGCGTATCTGCTAGTGCCACCATCCGAAATTAACTCCCTGAAACTCAACCAAAGATGGTTGAAGCTACAGTAATCCGAGCAAAAGTTAGAATCCTCACTTCGGAACATTTGCTCACGCTTTTCACAGTACAGTATCCCCGTCAATACGATCACGAGTTATTCACGACTCACCTCCACGATGCAGTCAGGCGGAGAAGATCTGCTCTGTTAAGGAAGTAATCACAAGTCCATCACCCATCAAGGTTAGGAGCAACATTGGGACACAAGTGGGAAACCCATTTTATTAGCGTTAAAATTATGCTATAAAAGAAAAACAAAAAGATCATTTGTTATTATGATACAGTAGTGGGTTAAGGCACGACGGGGGTTAGATCGATTGGTCATGTCCGAACCAATCGCCGCGCAACCAGTGGTTCCCACGCGGAAGTACCTACAGGGACAGAAAGATACAGGGGGACCATCACAGAGGGAAAGTCGACTGCAGTGACGACTGCCGCGCGTACGGGTTGACATTGGCGTGGCGGAGATCCGAGGAGGAACCGGAGAAGAGAGAGGTGGAGTTCAGCGATTGGCGACTGCCTGAAGAGGAATCTATCAAAAGGGTGAATTTGAGTTCCTGGGCTGGAATCGCTCCGGGCCGGCTCGGATTCCGGCTCGGCCCGTGATTTAACTAAAATAGTGGGCCGGAATTGCTTCGGGCCGGCCCAGATTCTGGCTCGGCCCGTGATTTAACTTAAATTGCCTCGGGCCGGCCCGAATTCTGGCTCGGCCCGTGATTTAACTGAAAAAGGGGACGGAAATCGCTTCGGGCCGGCCCGGAATCTGGCTCGGCCCGTGATTTAACTGAAATAAGGGACGGAAAGCGCTCCGGGCCGGCCCGTGAATCCACTAAAATAATGGGTGACATCACTCCAGGCCGGCCCGCATTCTGGCTCGGCCCGGGATTTAACTAAAATAGTGGGTTGACATGGCTTCGGGCTGGCCCGGAATCTGCCTCGGTCCGTGATTTAACTGAAATCGCTCCGGGCCGGCCCAGATTCTGGCTCGGGCCGTCATTTAGAACCAAAAAACCCCCAGACGGCGGAGACTCCACTCGCGGGCGCATTAAGCTCTTGCTTCGTCAAATGTCAACTCCATTCACGCGCAAACCAATCCCCCACGGGGAGGCACAAAACGTGCGATCCTTGCTAATTTAGGCTAATCCCTCCCTCTCGGGAGCGCCTCGGATCTGACAATGAGAGGCATTCAAAAAGCCGCGCTGAATCCAGTAAGAGAGATAATAGTCTTACCCATGATGTAGCTCCTGGCGTCGGCGATCGACGGAGCGGTCGGCGTGGCGGCGGTGATCGTGCTGTTGCGACGGGCCGGCGGAGGGGGGCGGGAACTTTCTGAAAGAATATGATAATTAGAGAATATAATAAACAAGAGCACTCCCTAGTTTCCAAAATTACATTGCGCTTCTTTTTGCTTCAAACTATAATGCCCGTGAAAGCCAAATGCAGAAATAGGGGTATTTCGTGTGTCAATAGGGCCCGAAATTACGTGATGGTCAGTTAACCCAATGTCAGTTAACCCACCCTCCTTGGTAAATAAACTTTGAAAACACAGGGTATGGCCCATGGGTGCATCAGACTGTGTGAGTCTCGTAAACAACGGATAGCGGTATGAAATGGCATACGCTAGAGCCGATTCGGAAGAAACTATTTATGTTACAAATTTTTGTAACTTTATAACCTGGAACGCTTATGCAGGCATGGACCGAAAGTTTGCGCTATATCCCGATCTCGCCCCTCTTGTAATAAACCAGCCCCTACCAGCCGGGTGGTAATAGAGACTAAAATACGTCATTGTGACCCTAAACGCGCGCGCGCGCACACACACACTCTCTCTATCTCTCTCACTCACACACACATACATACATACACACATACATACACACACTCACACACACACACACACACACACACACACACACACACACACACACACTTTGTAATAAAAGTTTGAAAAGGCAAGGTATAGCACATGGCTGATTGTCAGACACACCCTTGGTATTGCGTCAGCTATCACAAAAACGTTGGAAACCTACATGGGTGCACCGTGGCTGGGTCAACATTTGACCCGTGAGCATACATGAAAAAGCTACATGTGGGGGCCGTTTTGCGTGACCCCCCCCCCCACAATTTAAATGATATGTGTGGCGCGATTCCCCCTAATAGGAAATTAGGCTCGGCGCAACCACCTCAACCGGAAATCCCGGTCGATGTTTTTCTATGACCGTGAGGCCACTGCTGTTAAAAACTTCGTCATAATGTATAATATACTTCCAAAGATTTTAGTGAACAAAGGAGTTTTGATAACGGAACAACGCATAGTGACTCACCTGATCTCAATCGAACGGTTCCCGTGGAGTTGACGGTGGGGAGGGACTGCGGCTGGTCGCAGGTGGAGCGCACATCGAACGTAGACATACAGTAGTTCTCCAAATCGGAGCCCAGTTGGTCTGAAACCAATCGATAACCTGACATGATTAAAGGTCTAACCGATCTGTTGAAGAGTTTCCGATATGATGGCGGCAGAGGCTTCAGAACTGCAGCAGGAACTGGGAGCGGTGGAGAGGACTTGGTTCTAAAAAGAAATGGATTTATAAGAAAAATGCGACAATAGGCCGGGCTAGCCCGAAACCGTACCTGTTGCATTCTGGGCTCTCCTGTGAGACTGATTGGGCGCATGAGGCGGCCGGGAGGAATGTGAGAGAGGGTGTAGAGGGCGTCGAGGTCGGGAGGAGGGCTGATGCAGGACTGAAAGAGAGGAGGTTGGAGAGAGAGAGAAAGATGAGAGAGAGAGAGAGAGAGAGAGAGAGAGAGAGAGAGAGATGCCCACCTTAGAAGAACTCCTCCCACTGGGTCTCCTCGGAGGCTTCGAAACAAGGATCAAGTCGTTCTCCGGAGGAAGGATCTTCCCCTCCACCGGAAGGCTCTGAGGACGGGCCATCGGTGTGAGATCGTAGTCGCCGTTTCCTAAAATTGCACTGTGAATTCCAAAAAAAGATACTTTAAAATAGAAATAATGAAAAACCAACCCTGAGTCATGTTCTCCCTGAAGCGAAGCGTGGCTGTATCCAGACATTGGCGCCACGCACCGTCCACACCTTGACTGGCATCGGCGACGATCGTCTCAATGAGGGAGGTACTGTCAACGCACTGAAACGGTCGTTTTAACTGGATTTCCAAGACAAGCAATGTTCTAGCAGAATTAGTTGTATTTTAAAATCAGTTTATTGCTTTGTGATCATATGCATACCAAACATGGGCATAGCTCCGTCGCTTAGCTCGCGCGAGGCCCCTCTCTTTGAAAAAATGAGGGCTAGGATACCCCTCGTATAAAAAATTCTTCTAGGCAAGACTCCCCTCTCCATCAAAGTCGGGCTGGCGCCCATGTATGATGTATACACGTATACCGGAGTGGGGTGAACATTTTCCTCAAAAGAAAGAAATCCCATTTCAACAGTGAAGTGCAATCTACTGATAAACTATTCTTAGAGCACATTTATATATACAATCTATGCAAATAAATGCAACCCGAGCTTGTGCAACCGGCTCGGAGAACACACCACATAAAAGAAAAGATGGTTTTGACTTTAAGAGAAGATAGATTTAATTGGCCGGACCATAGGTGCATGGGACGTCCAAGTTTGCAAAAAATTTCCCACCTGATTTTTTTTACATAGGTCTCGGGGGGGGGGGGTGGATTTTAAAAATATTGCAATTAATTAAAAGTACAATTTTTTTATAAACTGATTTTTAAAATAGAAAATTATACAGAAAAAGAAGAATTCAAAAAACGGGAAGCAAAGACGAACGGATTCCTTTAAACGTAAATTCGTTCAAAGAATCCGTTCTTCTTATTTTGACGGTTTCGGCCAATGGATCCCGCAGCGATCCATGAAATTGGCGGGAAATTCAAATTTTTACGTAATATACGTTTTTTAAACCCTGATTTATTTTATGTTCCGGGCACGGTAAATTTTTCTTATATTTTTATAAAATTTTTTAAGCTATGGCTGTAAACACAGATATATTTTAAATCAGGTGCCCCGTGTCATTACCGAGAAACGCCCACATTTGCAAGTAAAACATGTTTTTCCTATAAAACCCTTCGTTTTATGACAGCTCCCTGATTTAAAAGTGTATTGTACTTGCAGGACGGGTATTTTGGATCAAGTAAAAATCATAACCACCGTAATTACATTTTCAAAAGATAATCAGGGTTTTTCAATTAAAACCAAACTGAAAAGGGGGCGTATAATGTAGGTTGTGAGTAAATTACGCAATCACGACCTCACTGCCTTGACGACATCTTCTCAATTCCCTCTTCAAAAAAAATCTTTTTCTTTATTAACCATACAAAAACATATTAAAATAGGAGAATATTTACTATTTTATAATAAAAAATGTTCCACCTGCTTAATTTTTTTTGTCATTTCCCATCTGATTTTTTTTCATTCATTCCCAAGTCCGGGTATGTACCTGCACCTATGGGCCGGACTGTGCCTCGTAATAGAGAAATGTGATTTAAACACGCAAACACTTTTTATCCATATTTCCTTTGTCTCGTTTTGAAGATTCTCAAATGACAAGCCGGACCGGGAGATTTTGTTTTTGTTTTGGTATGCCGGGGTATGGAAAAAAATGTTTTTTTTTTTACAAATCGCTACAATAATTTTTTAACCTGCTTGCAATTACTTAATAATGTTTGTTACTAACATATAAGTCAATATTAGTCGTCCAAAAAAGAATGTCACTAACCGGGATCGAATTTTCCAAATGGTCCTACCCGGCCCGTGAGTTTTGACCGATTTTCTGCCCACTATCGCACCATGTAGTTTCCCACGCATTTATTTGTTTGTTTGTTGCGGACGAACAACCGATTTCATTGGAAGACACGAACCCCCCATTTTCCGTTTAAGGTTGACATACCCCACCGGGAATTTATCTCATTTATCACCGTAGATTGGAATTCACAGGGAATCGCATTTAGTGTCCACTGCACGTAAACGGGCCGACCAAAATTTTCCAAATGAAGTGAGAACCCCGGCATGACCCATGATTTTCCAAATGGCGGGGGTTCTTATGGTTCGGGCCGGGCCATTTGGAAAATTTTGGCCGCCCCGGCCCGTTTACCTTGGACCAACCAGTCAAATTGCCACCTACGCGACCAGGGTTCGCTCCCGGTTGGTGACATTCTTTTTTGTACGACTAATATTGACGTATATGTTAGTAACAAACATTATTAAGTTATTTAAAGGGACCATCAGCCTGCTTTTCGAAACGGAAATGAACAGTATGGCGTCATTCCAATTGAAATGTTATTTTCCAACGCCGCTCCAGAAAACGGTTGTTCACAGAATGCTTGCCAAGCCCTCATTAGCATATGCTTTGCATGAGCTTGAAACCCCCCCCCCCCCTTATGGTCCCTTTAAAGCAGTTTAAAAAATTATCGTACCAAATTATACAAAATTTAAAATTTTATTTTCATTCATACCCGGGCAGTCCCAAAAAAAAATCCCTCGGCCTGGCCCGTCATTTGAGAACCCCGAATTCCACAAAATCATTCCACAAACAACTTCTTCATCTCCCTCAACCTAGGGCCTCCTCAAAGGATTCACCCCCGGTTTACGTTGCGATTCAGAGAGACGCATTGATATTTGTTATCTTTGTGCCTTCCGGGGGCGGGAGAGTGATTCCTCTATTGCTATACGGAATCTGCCCGCCACATGCACACACAACAGGCGAGATTCGCAGGTGATAAATAGCCAAAGTGTACGCAAGGGCGAGGACAATTAGCGTTAGTACGCGTCGCAACAAATGAATAAATGAGGAGGAGGAAGTGAGGGGTTTTGAGTCTCTCTCTCTCTCTCTCTCTCTCTCTCTCTCTCTCTCTCTCTCTGCCTCCCTCCCTCCCTCCCCTCTCTCTCTCTATCTCTGTATCTCTCTCTTTCTTACCTTAACAGTGTCGTCAAGAACATCCACCGCTTGTCGAATGTGCGAGCCCTCCTCCAACACCCCGATCTGGGCCTTCTGAAACAATCCGGTTACGGTAGAATTGGAGCACATTTCCCACCAAAGCGGGCATCATCATGCTGATGAAGAAGGAGAATTGCGTCCTCTGCTCTCCGAGGAGCTGGCTGCACAACTGCCTCTGCTCGTGCAACGTGGCAATGTCCGGACGACGCTTGCGAGCTCGAACCTGAAAATTTTAAGTTTTATTTTCTAGGAAAACAACATTTTTGCTTTAAAAACTGTATTTTCTCCACAAAACCCCCAAATATCCGCAATCGCCATTTTTTTGTACAAAATTAGTTAATTTGTTTGAAAAAGTATAAACACAATTTTTTTAAAGCAATAAATCGTTTTTTGTCCACCCTATCCCCAAATTTCTACAACTACCACCTGGCCGATGGTCAGATCGCCCCCGAAAATTACTGCCAGCTGTTCTGACACCCTCTCTGTGGGGAAATTGACACCCTGCCGCTAATTAGACGGCAAATTGGTATGACCCCTGCGTGTGAGGGAGAGGACTGTGCGTAGCGAAAAAAGAGATCTCGGAACAAAAACGTGTCATATTTTAAATCAATTCTAAGGCTGCCGCAAGCGGTCCTAGCGGCCTGTCTTTCCACATAAGCGGTCTTACGGTGCTTCCGCACTGATAGAAGTCCATAATGGATCGAAGAGGCACAAGGGTACCTCAGGAAGCCCCCGGTTTTCAACCGGGGTTCTCACGGCCCGACCCGGGCAATTTGAGAAATAAATTTTAGCCGGCCCGGCCCGTTTATCTTGGACCAGCCAGTCAGATTGCCACCCACACGACCAGGGTTCGATCCCGGTCGGTGACATTCTTTTTTGTACAACTAATATTGACTTATATTTTAGTAATAAACATTATTAAGTAATTTAAAGCAGTCTAAAAAAATTATTGCACCGATTTATACAAAATTTCAAATTTTATTTTTATACCCAGGCCGACCGGGTCGGGCCGTCCCAAAAAAATCCCTCGGCCCACCCGTCATTTGATAACCGTACCTCAGTAGGCCCACGATTTTCAACCAAACAATAGAGACCATACGCGGTGTTCGGTTTTGAAACGAGCAACCCTTACTGTCAACGGTTGCCATAAAAACGGCCTACGGTTACCGAAAGCGACCAATACCGTAATCATGCGGTCATGGCGGCCTACGGTTGCCATATGCGGCCTATAATCTCCAACAAGCGGCCCGAGCGGTAATTCCATTTCGAATTGTCATCAGAATGCTCGTAGCCTTCAGAATCTCAAAAGCGGCGGCCTGATGTTACCACAGCCTCTAAATAGCTCCACATTTCAGTGCCACGTGCCACTGAATCCTTAAAATATCCGCGCCGAACCCCCTTCGCGTGGTAACACGATACTTCCCGTTCGCCGTGGGCGCTGTTTTCAAGCGCGCTTGACCACAATACGGGAACGCCGTGTTTACACAGGGCAAGCCATAAACTGAAGGGTGACGGCCGTGTTTTTGCCAGGAGTCCAGGAAGGCATTTCGAGTAATGATGGATAGGGTAGTAAAGTTGGCTGAGGAGTGACCGTTTGCGGCGGGACCTAAGCTTTGGAATGCAGGATAAATAGGCCTTTAAATAATGAAAAGCCTTTCAATTCGTGATGAGACCCCGGAAGAGTTAGGCCAACAAACCAAAGTTTAAAGGACTGTCTAACAGAAAATTACAAAATTAGGTCTTGTAACCAAAAATGGCATTCAAACGGTTAAAAAACTGAAAAAGCGCTCGTGACGAGAGCCATACTTTGAAATAGAGGGTAAATAGTCCTTTAAACTATGCAAAATTCAAAGGGCTGTTCGTGACAGGATCATGTAATTTAAATATAGTATGAAGCCTTGAAACTAACTGAACGCTTCATATTCGCGGCGAGACCCACGTATTTAAACGAAGGTTAAATAGTCCTTTAAATTGAGAAAAACAGAAAAAAGACGTTCCTGGCGGGACCCTGTTCATTCAATGGAGATTAACCACACAAACCACTGTTAAAGGAAATTAAGCCTTCCATTGAACCATTCCAATCGTGGAAGGACCCAGTTTCGAAAAATGAACATGGCTGGACAAGGAGCGTTTGGGGGGCTTGATACGTAAGTCCCCCAAATGGAGCTTCGGATGCAACATAAGCCCCCTTTTATTTTTTGTTAACATTTTCGACCAAAAGCCGATTTACGTAGGTACCGCAAGCACCTCACGTCCACCTATGAAAATGAAACTCCTTCAGTTCGTGGCGGGACACAAATAATTTACCGGAGGCTCAACAGTCCTTTCAATGGCAAACCTCTCACCTTTTTGATATGTTTGACGGTAGCCTTGTCCAACTCGCCGGTCCTGTGCTTCCAGTAGCCCGTCCTCTCCTGGAGTCCCCTCGCTAATTCCTCCGAAAACGCGTCGGCCATCGTTCGGAATCGGGTCTCAAGTGCGCGCTGGCGCATGCAAACGCGGGTCACACATGCACCAACGTCTCGAGTGGCTCCTGAAAGTGGACGAATTGGCAAGCTCTTCATTAAGGAAGTAGGGTAGTTAAGAATTTAAATTATGTCTTATTAAGAGACTGGGTGACTTAAAATTAGGGTATTTTATATGAGTGTTTAAGGTATACTTTAAAACTGAATGCTTCGGGATTTAGGGCATTAATCTCTTCTGGCCGCCTTACCCATAAGCCCCTTAAGGAATTAACATTTTTAAAGCCTTATCGTTAGCCATCGGTAGATTGGCGTACTCAAAATTAGGAAGCTCCTTGCTTAATACCTTCAGGATAAGGCCTTAAAGGTGATAATATGAGAAAATATAGGTGCAAGGGTGTTAAAACATGTCAATTAGGGTACAATGCGCCTTGGGCAAAACAGTCTTGGCAGAATGCCCCGGCAAAAGCAACAAAAAAGCGATTTGGCTCCCAAGGGCATTCCCATGCGTCGAGAAGGGTGTGATTTTCGACACTTGGCCGATTAGACTGATCTTGACTCCGAAAATTACTCTTTAACGAGCCGGAAACCTTTTTTTATATTTCGGATAATAATATTTGTTATTTCCAACCGGCTGTCACGTAATTACCGTCAAAATAATGGAAATTACCGAGATCTTATCGTAATAATAGCTGTTATTGCCACACAGCTGGCTTTAATAATATAAAAATAAGAGTTCACGCACCAACCTTACGAAATAAACGGCATTTGGAACAAAAAACGACGTGAAATTTCGCCTTTTCGGGTAGATGGTGGATATTTTGGCAGAAAAATTCTCAAAAATGAGCCCTAATCTTCCAGAAAAAAAAAACGTTTTTGTACCAAAGATTGATGCGCTATATCATACTAAAATAGTCCAAGAAAAACAATAATATAAACCAATTCAGAGTTATTTTCGTTTTTAGAAAACAATTTGGCGCTAAATTACCCAAACTAGCCCCAATCGTACCTTTAAGATTGCTGGCGTGGTCGGAGACGGTCTGCACGGCATCGCAGAAGGCGGTCATGGCCTGCACGGTGTTCCTCAGCTGTTGGGAGAGCTTTACAGCCCTGTGGGCCACCAACTCCCACGCCGGGTAGGATTGCTGTAATTAACAGCGTTAATTACCCCTAATTAAAGAATCAAACCTTCATGTCGTGGACTACGCTGTGGCAGAGCGCCGCCAGGGCGTTGAACTCCATGTCGGGGTCCATTTCTACTTGTTAATTACGTACATAAAGCTGAAATTAAGGATTTTACTGCGTTTTTTGATGAGAAGAAAAGAATAAAATGAGCGAATAAGGCACAATGGCAAATATAAAAGCGGCTGTGTCGCAAGCAAGAAGCCTAATCGATTAGGGAGAGTTGGATACAGGAGATGGAGAGAGAGCGCTAACAAACAAGGCGGGAAAAAACGGGGAACGGGTTCGGAAACACCACTGTCCACACACATACACGCCATTAAATGTCCACACCATCATTACAACAACGGCACGGCTCGCACAGAACAGCTGCCGATCACAGTGCGAGCGAGAGTGTGTAGAAAGAACAGCGGGCGAGAAAATAACACGGAACATGGTGTAGTGGCGAAAGGTTGAGGGATTAAAGGAGTGGGAGGGCAGCGAGGGTCCCTCAGCGAAAATGAAAAAAAAAGGTTACTGCCAGCTGGCTGGTAGAGGAATAAGAAAACAAACCATCTGCGCCAGCTGGATGAATTTAAAAAAAAACTGGATGGAATTTTTCGTGGAGTTGGCAGGGTGCGAATGATCCGCAGATTTGGCGGGGTACGATATCAAAGACGCAAAATCTTGGCAAAAATTTCCGTTGAAACCTTGACAAATTCTACAGTGCTGGGAGACTAAGGTCTCGCATCGAAAGATTAAAGGTCTGGGACATCATGAGTCTCGCAGTGAGTATGAAAAACGTTACTGCCCAAAGCAGATTCCGTCATTATAGGCAAAAACTCTGCTTCTCGCTTGTCGAAAGCAGCACAAAAATAGTGAGATAGGACTGAGAACGGCGGTCTGACGAATTAAATGGTCTCCCAACGAAAAAGGCCAATTGTAGCCATAGGTGGACAAAGAGTGTTTGGGGGGCTTGATACGTAAGTCCCCCAAATGGAGCTACGGCTGCAACGTAAGCCCCCTTTTAATTTTTTGTCAACATTTTCGACCAAAATTAGAATTACGTAGGTACCGCAAGCACCTCACGTCCACCTATGATTGTAGCCCCCAATGTGAAAGATTTGAAGTGTCGAGGTGGGATTAAAGGACTGAAAGACAAGGGGAACTGGCAGTGAATCATACTGAAACGTTAGTACCAGCCAACCATGGCAAGGGGCCGGTCAGACTCTCAAATTTTCTCGTCCCGGCCCGAACAAACCAAGGTTCAAGGTCTCACAGCGAATGGATAAAAACTAAACATCGCAAGGTCACAATAGCAGGAAAATGTGGCACATGGGGATTAAAGCACTGGTAGGGTCCCGTAGCGAAAACGAAAACATTAATGCCATCTCGAAGTCATCGATTATCGCCAACCGGAGAAATTTGCTTCACTATGCGAACTTCGGGTTTAAAGGACGAAGGGGGAAGAAGCTACTTCCAGTAGAAGTCTGGTTCCCTCTTTCGTCTGGTAGTGCCAGACGAAAGCATTTGATCCAGAAATGTGAGCTTAAAGGACTGGGAGACCAAGATCTCACACCAAATGAACAAAAACTACATCCGTCGCTAGGCGACAATAGCGTGACAATGATACGGAAAAGTGGCGGAGGGAGGGGATTAAAGGACTGGGAGGGCAGTGAGGATCTCGCCGCGACAATGAAAAAGGTTACTGCCACCTGGCTGGTGCATAAGAAAGCAAATGTGTATAAGAAAAGAAACCATCTGTTATTGCCAGCCGGATAACACGGCTTCCCTAAGATAGCTAGCGAGATTAAAGGACTGGGAGTTCAAGGTTGATGGTACAAAAAAACATAAGATAGAGACGAGAGAGAGAGAGAGAGAGAGAGAGAGAGAGAGAGAGATAGAGAGAGAGAGAGAATAACACGGAAAGTTATGTAGTGACACAGGATTAAAGGACTGTGAGGACAGGAATCTCGCTGCGAAAACAAACAGAAAGGTTACTGGCAGCTGGCTCTATAAGAAACCAGCACTCTTCATTTCCTCCAGAACTGAGAGTTTGGAGATAAAGGCAACACAGCGATTAAACAGAAACTAAAGAGCGGAGTTGGGTGGTCGGATTAAAGGACGGGCGGCAGAGAGGTCTCGCAGCGGGGAAAAAACATAAACGCCGCCAATTGTTCTATTTTAGAGGCTACTATCATGAAGGTTCCACCAAGAATGATACTTCCTATCTCAGTTTAGGCCAGCCGGGCGAATTTGCCCAAAAACTGTGTGTTAAAAGGACTGGATGATCAGGGGAACCGCAGCGAATGAACAAATAAATGCCTGGGAACCACACAGTGCGATGGGGTTCAAAAATCGATTATTAAAAAATGGCGGGTTAGATTTTGGTCCCGCAACGGAAAAAAACACTATTCGTAGCTTTAAGCCAACCAGTTGCAACAGAAATGTCAAAAAGGCGACAGTGGAGCAAGAACAGCACCGGGGGCGATATACACGTAGAAATCACGCAGAAAGGCGGCTAGGTTAAATTACCGTGGGCATAGTTCTCACGGGCCGGGCCGACTTGAAAAAGATCCTCGGCCCGGCCCGGCCCGCTTCGGCCCGTCCACTCGGACCACTCAGTCAAACTGTCCCCCACACGACCAAGGTTCGATCCCGGTCGGGACACTTTATTTTTGCTAACTTAAAATTAGTTTGAATGTGTAACAAAAGTATAATGAAAGTGTTTCCGGGGTTTAAAAAAATTGGCGTAAGCTAAAATAAAGATTTAAAGAATTTTTAATTTGACAAGTTTACAAACCGGGCCGAAACGGGCCGGGCCGACACTTTTCTCGGCCCGGCCCGTCATTTGAGAATTATGACCGTGCGAACATGGGTCTCACAACGAAAACAAAGCGAAACCAACGCCTTGTAGATGGTCGGTGGCTTAAAAGACTCGCAGGTCAACAGGTCCTGTCGCGAAGATAAAGAACTGAATGGCGAGATTCCCATCATCCTTTAAAAAGTCAATGCCGTTGAAAGGACTGCGTATTCGAAGCCATTTCGATTCTTAATGGCACCCATTTGGTGGAAGTGAAGGTGGGTACTTTAAAGGACTGTGTATCGGTTCAAAGGGCTATCAGTAATGGTCTCAAAGCGAAGGCAGTAATTAGCGAGAGCTCAACGCAGTAAGGCATAAAAAGTGTAAGGATTAGAGGTCGGATCCCTTTCATTGCGCACGGAGCGCTTCGGGGGGAGCGGCCAAGGCGGAAACGACGGATAGATGCCTTAAAAGGGGGCGGGCCGTTGTGTCCGACAAGAAAACGTCAATAAAACCCTAAATTCTAATTGTTTTCTAATTTCAATGGTCTCGGAACCAAGGGTCCCCCAAGGAACAAAAATAGCCGCTGTGCGAAATGATTTTCGCCGAAATCCGCAATACCGGAAGCGGTTTTTGATGAAAAAGCGGAGTGTGGATCGATACTGGCAGCTGAATTTACAAAAGGATGGGCGGAATGCGAGAATTAGTCAGTGGAAGTTGTATTCTTCCATTGAAAGGCTCTAAAATCAATACCACGAGCCAAAATGTCAATAAAACACGCTTGTTTTTAATGGGAAATGCTATTTTTTATTTACAAAACTGATTTTTTAAATGTTGAAATTATATTCTTTACTATTTTTTAATAAAAACAAGAATAAAACGAGGAAAACATGAAAGAAAAGCTGCCAGCCACGTAAAAATAGCTGTCAGGAAAATCCTGGCAATTAGCCAAGATTTAAACGGCCGCGCAGCGTTCCCGCGTCGAAACACGCCGCGTCGATACGCAGCGAAAATGCACAGGGCGGCGCCCTAAATTTGTATCCCAACGGAGATTTCCGAATCCTAAATCATTGTGCTCTTTGCTTCTTCCTTATTTCTTTTCGTAGTTTCAGCTTTTTGTTGGGTAAAAAATTCTTTTTTTCAAGAGATGCCTTGAGAAAAAAAATGTTATTTTGCCCTTTTTGTGCCGGATTCCATTCCTTTTGCTTGAAACCAAAACTGGTTCATTTTCTTTCGAATTATTCTAGTTTAGTAAATTTGTTCGACTAAAAGCTTCCATTTTCATAAGTATGTTCCTATTTCTGCTTTTTCATTCGTATTTTCCCTACATTTATTAATTGTCTATTTTCCAGGTACTTCGTCTCCGGGTCCCCCCGTTCGAGGTACTACAAACAACATGAGGGAGAAGGTGTGTTTTTCTTTCAAGTTCTTTTTGCTTTCAGCAATTGAGGTCTAACTGGCAACTTCCCTTATTGCCTGATTAGCTCTTTCAATTGCCGTTTTCATCATTGTCTCTATATTTACCTAATTTTGTTTCTCTTCAGTGGCGTAAGAAGCGTATGCGTCGTCTGAAGCGCAAGAGAAGAGCCCAGAAGAAGTAAGCCTGTCACAGTGCTGCCTTCGCTTCCGTGTTGGTTCGTCTGCTCCCCAGCTCTCGGCTCCTTCACATCGTTCCTGTTATGACGGCAAATGAATT
Source organism: Oscheius myriophilus (assembly GCA_964057215.1). Classification (NCBI taxonomy): domain Eukaryota; kingdom Metazoa; phylum Nematoda; class Chromadorea; order Rhabditida; family Rhabditidae; genus Oscheius; species Oscheius myriophilus. Next base: position 19,007,483 of record OZ059902.1, read on the forward strand.
TTTGTCTTCAAACTACGTTTTACTTTTCTGCCAGGGAGCCAATCATTCGAAATGCGTGGAAGCTTAACGCACGCCCTATCAGTGGCCTGTCGGGCCAAATCGCGTTTTCTTTTCGTGAAGGCAGTTGGTGTGTAAATCTAACCGCGGTCATCGAAGAATGCACTTGCTTCCAGTGTACGCCGTCTGGATCTCAGTTACGCCGATATTCCTCTCATCTTCTGGCGTTTTGCCGTCGCGCTTTTCTTCGTTACTGTCAAATCGTGCACCTGTCTCGCCCGCTCCAAATCTTGCCGCGGATTTTCTTTGGCGGCCTAGGCCACAGTACGCGCGCTTCATAGTTCTGAATTGCGAGTTACGCTTTATTTCGTCAAAGCTATTCGCTCGTCTGTGATCGAAGGCGCCGACATTAGAAGGAACAAGGATCCACTTCCGATGACTCCAACGAACACCAAGAGCAGGATTCTGTCGATTACCAGTGAAACGAACTGCCAGTCTGCTTCGCACTGCAACCTTCCAATTTCTGGCTTCAGAAGTCAAACTACCTCTTCCTGTCTCCTCTGCTCCGTCAGTGTATTCGCAATGTAGTGTACATTCCTCTCCGCCAACCTCAGTTGATCCCTCACACCTGTGAACTTCTCTCCCTCCTTTTCCTGGTGGTTGTTGATGCTAGCCATACGACGGATGCTACGACTCCTAAGCTCCCCAGGGTATATTTTTCTTTTAGAACATGCTTACTTCTTTTTGGTTTGAGATTCTGTAGTAGCTGATTTGACACTTTTCGATCTATTCATAAGGGGAAGCTCTAAAAATAAGCTGTTGAGGGTCTTAGTCGTGGGTTTGTTTTTCTTCTTCGTGGCCATTTCTATATCGAAAATGGTCTTTTGGAACTGTCTTTCGAGAATTGACATGGCTGAGAGGGCGTTGATTTGCTGGAAAGTGAGGTGTTCTCTCTCTCTCTCTCTCTCTCTCTCTCTCTCTCTCTCTCTCTCCCTCTCTTTGTTTCTCTCCAAACCTTCGTGTGTTGCGCCTTCCTATGAAAATTCGCCTCCTCCGTTTTCCTCGAAATCAGAAGCTTCTTCCCAACCAGGTCAATGAAAATCTTCCTAACCCAAGTCGGCATGTCCTTCGATGTGCGATAATGAATTTGTTGCACCTGATATCAACCCGTAAACTGATAAATTCGCGCTGCTTACATAGACTGTGGTCACAACTGATAAGGAGACCATGAGGAGGGTGAAGATAAGGTACTTGAGGATCAGAGGGAGGACGAGGCTGGTGGGAGGCACGAGTTCGGCCTGAAATGTCTCTCTCTCTCTCTCTCTCTCTCTCTCTCTCTCTCTCTGTCTATGTAGGGGAGGGAGTTACTAGACGCAGAATTCTCACGGACCGGCCCGTTTACCGGCTGCGGCGTTTCACCGTGGTTCTCACGGGTCATTTGGAAAATTTTTGTCGGCCCGTTTACACTGAACCACCCAGTGAGATTGCCACCCACATGACCAGGGTTCGATCCCGGTCGGTGACATTTTTTTGTACAACTAATTTTGACTGATATGTTAGTAATAAACGTTATGTTATTTTTTAAAAAAAAGTTTAAAACAATTTTTTTTTCATACCCAGGCCGACCGGGCTGGGCCGCGCTAAAAAAAATCCCTAGGCCCGGGCCGGCCCGTCATTTGAGAACCCCCCGTTTCACAGCAAGATTTTGAAGCTTTGCTCGTTAAAGACATCACTGGAATGTTGTCAAGTTCACCTTACCCCTGATTTTGGAAACAGTCCATTCTGTAAGTGTGCCAATGCAGCACACTTACAGAAAAAATTTCTGGGAGTGTGCTGATCCAGCATAGACACAGAACAGTCGTACCGGGACCTATTGGGATTCGTCAAAATTTCAAATTCTGTCACCCACACGACCAGGGTTCGATCCCGGTAGGTGCACTTTATTTTCTCAAGCCAAATATTGCTTTAAATAAAGATTATAACCATTTTAGTTTTTAAATTCGTTCAAAATAAAATACATTGGATATTTGTAATTTTCCTAGTTAAAAAATCATGCCTTCGCC